>VZRJ01010011.1:65955-100311 GCA_013397565.1 Ptilonorhynchus violaceus
CATATACACATGCACATGCATATAAATATAAATATAAATATAAATACAAATACAAATACAAATATAAATGTAAATGTAAATATAAATATAAATATAAATATAAATATAAATATAAATATAAATATAAATACGTGTGTGCATGTATCTCTGTTGTGTGAGGGGATGGAGAAGGAGGAGGCAGCCCAAAGCTCGTGAGATCTGCAGGACTTTTCCACTGGATCCAGGGTGCCCCAGTAAGAGGGAATGTGGCCATTTGGCATGGAAAGGGATTATTGCTCTCAGGGCCACGGAATGAACAGATCCTGAGCCCAAAGGCCACCAGACACCCCCCACAGCAGCCCCGGGACCTGCTGGGTGTCCTCCAGTGCTGGACACGACCCCACTGAAGGCTGGCCACGACATGGCCCTCGTTTTCCAGTTTTGGGACATCCATTATGGTTGTTTGGTGGCAGTTTTGGAGATGGGAGTGCCTGGACTGACCCAGGAAAATTATCCTACCATGGAGGTGAGCCAGTGCATCCGTGGGACACAGCCCTGTGTTATCCACAGGGATTCAAAGACTGGCTCTAACAGCTACTGGCCATTTGTGGGCAGCAGGGATGCTCCTAATCCACGACATTTCAAGGAATTAATGTCTTTTCCCAAGCCCTGTAGGAAATGTCACCTCATGGCTCCCTTGGGGACAGCAGGGCCTTGCTGAATCCTTCACCCTCACATGGCACCTCACCATAAAACCTGATTTTTTTGGTTTTCTGAGAGGGCAGGGAAAAGATTTTCTTCCCTGAGGGAGAGTTATGGGAGATGGGCATGTGTGTCACCAGGATGATGTTCATTTGTCACCAGCTTCTGCTCTTTCCTGGAGTCTCCTGGATATATTAAACCACCTTAAAACCCAGAGCCCGGAATGCGAAATGTTACTGAGTGGGTGTTAATGATTCCCAGTCAAAACTCAGACAAGGCACTGTGCAGTTCCCGAACAAGCGTTTAATGAGCGTAGAGAACCTTGTCAGCTCTGTTTGGAAAAATCCTTCAAATAGTTGTGACTCGGAATATATTTTAAATTACCGCTGTTGGGTACCTCCTCCTACAGGCATCCTTCTTGCTGTCGCTGGAATTCCACTGCTGTTCCTTCCCAGGTAGCTTATCCAAGTGGAGGGTGGGACCTTCAGAGCTGGAGAAGAACAGCAGGACCTCAGGTATTTACCTGTTGGAAGGTGAACACCTTTAGCAGAGCCTCTCTGGTGTCCTCTGAAGATTAATTTAGCTGAAGACATTTAAATTTACTCCTATCCCAGCAGCATTTCAGCCTTGGGATTAATACCTGCCCCAGCTCCACGCAGATAAAATCACAAAAACCCATAAAAAACACAACCTGGACCACACAACATTTATTTCCCGCTCCTGCATCCACCGATTCTACCCACAATTTGTCTTCCCCTGCTCATGCCTGTGCTGTGCTTCAGCCCTCCAAATGTCAGCTGAAAGGGACACCAGCTGCTCCGCAATCCTCGGAGGCAATTTCTAGGCACAGCTCATAAATACCAGCCCTTAAATTTGGCTACGTCTGAGCCTTCCTAGCCCCGCTCCGCTGCCCTGCTCTCCACGTCTGCGAGGATTAAAGCTCCCCCCAAGCCCCTCCCCGGGGGGCTTTGATCCTTTTGTCTGGCCTAGAGAAATCCAAGCCTAAAGAAATCCAAGCTGATATATAAAGCATGTGGGATACATCAGCCTGGTAGGGAGCTCCTCCGTGTATTAGCCCTCTTCTGGAGGAGTGAGATTTTTGTGGTATGATGCACAGAGCCAAACCTGCCAGCATTCCCTGGNNGGGGAAGAGGGGGGGAGGAAAAATCTGAGCTCATTATTTGAGACCTGAACATGTCATTAGACATATATATCTTCATCACGAAACAAAACATCCACCCGGCCCCTTTCCCCGCCGCCACCCTGGCAAAGGGGCCCTGAGGAACGGGGGTGGGAGGCAGGGAATATCGATCCATTTGGAAGGTGAGGGCTGGGTTTGTCCGTGCCAGTGAGGAGGAACAGCTGGAGGGTGCATTCCCGAGCAGAGCAACAGCTGGATGGCCCATGCATCCATCCCGGCCACATCTGGCAGAGGCACAGCAGCACTGCCACGGCTCCTCAGCCTCCCTCCTCCTGCTTCCATGGGCTGATTTCATCCCATCAGATCCTCAGCCTCCCTCCCCAGTGCTGCTTCCATGGGCTGTTTCCCTCCCATCAAATCCTCAGCCTCCCCTCTCCTGCTTCCATGGGCTGATTTCATCCCATCAGATCCTCAGCCTCCCTCTCCAGTGCTGCTTCCATGAGCTGTTTCCCTCCCATCAAATCCTCAGCCTCCCTCTCCAGCGCTGCTTCCATGGGCTGTTTCCCTCCCATCAAACCCTCAGCCTTTGGCTCCGAGTGCTGCTTGTCACCCCGAGTGTCCCCCCAGGGCAGTGACCCAGCACCCGGCCTCTGTCCCTCGGCAGGGTGACAGGGAGCCAGGGATTGTATCCCCTGCATCCCGTGGGAATGAGTAAGAGCGTTTCCAAATCCAGCAGCGAGCTGCAGTCGGGGCTGGCAGGACCAATCCCGGGAGCAGCAGATGACTCGTGTATTCTGTCACAGGACATTCCTGGTGCCGCTGGGCTCCCTCCCGAGCGGAATAACCTCCCGCTTCCAGGCACAGCCTGTGCTGTGGGACCACACAAAGGATCCCTCTCGGCTCTCCCTCGTCCCCAGGCTCTGACAAATCACTTTGCCCTCCTCGGTCATGTCACAGGGGCTGGTCAACCTCCCTGCATGACACCATCCCAGCTCCCTCCCTCATGACACCATCCCACAAACCCTTCTCCTCCCCCCGACTCAACCACCGGCGGTCAGAGCCAGCCCACAAACCCCAGTTCCCTCGGGATGTGCGGATGACTTCTCCCTGAAAGCATCCCCATCCCAGCGCCACAGAGGAGGGGTCAGGTCTCCAACCCCTGGATCGAGAACCTCCTGTGCTGGCTGCAAAGCCACGGGGCTGTTGGACCAGCTGAAGATTTCCTTAATTAAAGCTAGAAATCAAATTCCCAAAATAGATATGACCCTATTTTGGGCTCAGCCCGGGGGTTGATTCTGTCCGAGTCCAACTGTCTCCTTTCCTTCCACTGGAAATCACTGGCTGGGAGCCTCTGGCACCCTCTGGAATCGACTTATTATGAAAGTGCTAAACAGCAGAGCAAGAATTCCTGAAATCTGAAATAATGGGACAGGAGACAGGAGTCAGCTAAATCGCTGGAATTTTAGTGCTCTTGCCCAAGATGTATTTGTCACCACAAAGTGTGGAGCGCTGAGGGCCTGGAACACTTCTGGCACACCAGGCAAGCAGCGAAGGACAGTAAAAAAAAGGCCTTGAAAGTCATGGATAATATTAGAAAACCAGGAATGACTTTTTTTTCACCTTGGGGCAACTGAGGCAAGACAACTGACTCATCAGAAGGAGCCTTAGAGTCCCTCCAGTGCACTAAATCCTTTATCCTCATCATAAATCTAATGATAAATGGATGAATGGGAATATTACTATAATCTACTTCTAATTTAACCATTTGGAAAAGCCCCTGGGAAAATCTGGGCCAAGGAAAAGATGTTCCCAACCTCTTATTTCACAAGGCGATAGGATGAGGGGTACAAAGTTTTCCGAGATGAATGCAATGCAAACATCATCTGCACCTGGAACAGGTTGTCCAGAGAGGTTATGGACTCTCCATCCCTGGAAGCGTCCAAGGCCAGATTGGACGGAGTTTGGAGCAACCTGGGATAGTGGAAGGTGTCCCTGCCCATGGCAGGGGGTGGCACTGGATGAACTTTAAGGTCTCTTCCAATGCAACCCATCCTTTGATTCTATGATCTAAATCCTGAGGTTTCGCTAAAAACCGAGCCCAGCCCATGTGTGGCCTGAGGAGATCAGCAATGAGGACATTGAGGGGCTGGAGTGTGTCCAGAGGAGGAGCTGGGGAAGGGGCTGGAGCACCAGGAGCAGCTGAGGGAGCTGGGAAAGGGGCTCAGCCTGGAGAAAAGGAGGCTCAGGGGGAACCTTCTGGCTCTCCACAACTCCTGACAGGAGGGGNTCCTGACAGGAGGGGACAGCTGCGGGGAGGGGCGGGGGGCGGGTGTCGGGCTCTGCTCCCAGGAAACAGGGACAGGATGAGAGGGAACGGCCTCAAGCTGTGCCAGGGGAGGTTTCGATTGGATATTAGGGAGACTGTTTTCCCTGAATGGGTTGTCAAGCACTGGAACAGGCTGCCCAGGGAAGTGGTTGAGCAGCCGTTCCTGGAGGTATCCAAAATATGTGTGGATGAGGCTCTTGGGGACGTGGGTCAGCGGTGGCCTTGGCAGTGCTGGGGAATGATTGGACTCGATGATCTTGGAGCTCTTTTCCAGCTGAAACCATTCTGTGAGTCTCTTTGCTTTCCTTTGTTTGGTCGGCTTTGGTTTTCCTGGAGGTTCAGAAAGGGGGACGGCTTCATCCACAAATCCACACTTAATCGGGGTCAGAGCGCCGCGTCTCTTCCCACTTCCCAACCACCGCCTCTGCTCTTGCACAGACCATTCATTAACCCCTGCACCAGAGCAGGGTTTGGCTTCTCTGCCCAATCCCTGGACAATTAAGGATGTTAAGGATGACACAGCCCCTGAGAGTCCTGGGAAATGGGCTGAGACCACAAATCCGTTTCACGTCAGTCACCACCGACACCCCAGAGCCTTCGGCCCCCGCTGCCAGAACAGGCTGCTCCAAGCTAGAAAAAAACCAGGAGAGAGGAGTGTTTTACATCACATTTTCCACAATAAAAGTGGATCCAGCCTCTTAGGTGGCACCACTTGGTTGTCAATACTGGGACCCTTTCTCAGAATCTCCACAGATGGAATAACGACAAATGCTGGCCTTTCTTTTCCAGCCAGGTGTAATCCAGACAAATAACAGGATGTGTTTATCTGGGAGACTCCATGCATTGCCCTCACGGCCATCTTTCCAAGGAAAATGCAAGTTAGAGGGAATTATCTCAGTGGCCAGATCCAACCCTCGAATTCCCAGCTGGATCCTGGCTCACTGACACCGGGTGTGATCAGGAGCACAAATATAATAAAGGAGCAAAACAAGAAACCCCAAAGAAAGGCTAAGACTAGACTTAGAGCTGGTTCTTGATAGCAATGTTTGAAATTCCACGTTTTATGGGAATTGTGGGATCATTTGGGATTAAAGCAAAGGTGACACCTCACTCTTTCCGTCACCCACAATGACACTGCTGAGCCTGTGCTGAGTTGCACGTAAAGTGATCAGAGGAGGACGTTAATTACTTCATTAAATTGCTCTGTGCTCTGGGTGATGATGCACCTGGGAACTGCAGCAGTATCAAAGATATATGGAATTTGGAGCCAAGCTGGACAATGGAGAAGCAGAAGGGGCCCTTGATGGAAGCTGTTCTGATGAGCCATTCCTGCTCATATGCTTGGACTTCTCCTTTTTGGGATCTTTCCACACCCTTTCCCTTCAAATACAACCATTCAAAAATACAAATACAATACTAGATGATCTTTGAGACCCCTTCCGACTCAAACCATTCTATGATTCCATTTCTAAAACCATCCCAGACAAAGTGCATCCACCATCACCAGGGTGTGCTGCACAAAGTCACCCTTTCCTAAGATCTCCCGGTGTTGGTAACACCATAACACACCCACTGTACCCTCTGATCTCCTTTACACTCCTATACAATTCCCATATGCTGCAGCTTTAGGAGGATCCATTCCAGATTCACAAATGTCTCCTTAAAATACATGAGCCATTCAGGGGAAAAGAAAACAAAACAACACTGCAAAATCTGCAGCAAAGACCAAATATGGTGAATTCTATTTTCTTCCTTTTCACCACTCGCTTTGGTCCATCCCAGCTGAAATTATTTGTGCGTGTTTCGGTTGTCCCTGGTACATTCCCAAGGAGAAAAACAGCCAATAACCCACATCAGGTCTTATGTCAAATCCGGGATTTGGAAGAGATGAAAGATCCGGGGGGATGTTCTGCTCTCTCTAGATAAGCAGTAACTTTTTAGTTATTGGTATCCCAATGACAGGATTCGACTTGTGCCCTTTCCAGGGGATCCAAACAGACAGGCAACAGCAGAATAAATTTTAAAAAACAACATTTTTTGGTTTTTCCCTGCAGTTCAGGACTGAATCAACCACAGTGGGGGAGGATGCAGGAGATTCCTTCGCTGTTGCTGTGGTCAATTAGTGCCGTGCTTAATCAGAGGGTTTAAGGTCTCCAAGCCACCACTGCAGGACTTTAATCTCCCATTCCCAACAGCATCCAGCTCACAAACGTGCTCTGTACACAACGCTCATGGAAAAGAGTCATTCCCCCAGACTAATCACCATTCCGTCATTCCTCCGGGTCCCGCCACGCCGTGGCCTCAGGCTCAGGTTATTCCATGTTCCCTTGGCTTCTCCGTGGCCCTGTGTGAGGTCTTGCTGGAGTTTAAGCTGGAGGACAGCCAAGGTGTCAAAGGGACACCTTTCCTCGGAGCTGTTGAGTGGAATGTCCTCAGTTTATGAACACTGGAGTAATTCTGGGTCTACGGCCCTCGTGAGCACCATCAATCACGGATTTTCATTTCAAACTCTCCCAGCTTTTTATGGCACTTCCCATGGCTGGGTGGGAGGAATGCTGTCACTCCCCCCAGCCCGCTGCAGTGCGCTGGAGGTGCTGAGCCGGGCGCTAAACTGATTTTTAATACTCGGAGCCTCCAAGCAGATTCCTGACGAGGATTTTGGAAATCTGAGAATGAAAAAAGCCCTCTCCAATATTCCAGCTCAATCCGACTTGAGTGTAAAACAGGATAAAGTGTTACTGTGGACTGTTTGTCATGGATAAGTTTATGTAGATATTCCCTAAAAAGCCAGGCAAGTGAGAGGTGGGAGTCTGTGGGACATGTTCCTCATATCTCAGGTATTTCTAAATATATTGATTTATTTACCTATTCTTTATCTATCATTTGCACAGCTCTAGAAATGAGCTTAATTAATAATTAATTATTATTAATTATAATCTCAGGGGGTACTCACAATGCTAAAATATCATAACCAAGAAAAGAAACAAGCAAAGAGCCTGAAATACCAGTTTAATTCCCTAAAATTGCTCATTCTCACACTTTACTGGACATATTTGGATGTTAGAATTTAGAATTGATAGGAATTCAAATAACAACAGGCACAAGGCTATCTAGTCCAGAGCAGGAGTAAGGACTGTTCTTATTTTATGAAATTATTCATGAAATAACCAGAACGGACCTGATTATTATCTCCTAATGCTTTGGAGATATTATGATTTATTGGGAATTTTCCCTTTAACAAATTTCTGACCTAGCGGAATCAAAACTTCTTATTAGAGCATGGCAATCCTGCTCAACTAACCTGTGAATGCCACTCAGATAAGGCTGTTTGGGAATTTGCTTGGTTCCAAAGGGCTCCTGGAATATTAGCTTTTAATGGGAAAATGCCATTTCATCTCCAAAAAACCTCTCTGGTTTCCAGGAAGATGCCACCTTAGTCTGTCAGGTTCAGGGTCAAATTTCCCATCAGAGCCTGAAAAATCTTCCCAAGACATTCACTGTGGGTTGGTGCTTGGGAAAACAGATTGGATGAGGAAACCAGAGCCAGTGACCCATTTCTGGGATTTAGGATGAAGCAGGAGTTTTATTCTGTGGTGATCCCTCCTTCCTACCTCTTTGCCTTCGGAGTTCCTTGGCTTCCTGCAAAGTTCAGCTGACCTTGGACAAAGAAATATCAAATTTCTCAATTATCCAGGTAGAAAACATAAAATACTGAAAGCATCTTCTTGACAGCCATGCATTTTAAGGAAAAAGCTGAACTCGGCCCTGTATTTAATTTCCTATGGTTCAGAGCCTCATGGCGGTTCCAAATCCAACCTGTTTCATTTTTAGGTGTGGCTCAGACACAGGTATGAAGGATGTGGTTTTCCAAAGGGGGATGGAAGCCCTCAATCCTGGGAGAGGGTTCTTTTAACAGAGGAACAAGCAGAGGAAGGCTAAGGAGCCACTCCACCCTTGGATGCAACCAGGACAAGACCACACTTCCCTCCTGGCTGCTTCAGGAGCCTCAGTCTTCCCAAAACCCCCAGGGACCAGGAAAATGAACATCACCATGTACTCCCCTCCCCATGCCAACTCCTGTCCTTGCCAGAATTCCAGAGCCAAATCCCTGAGTTACAGCGCAAGGTGATTCCATGATTGCGGCATCTCGGGCTTTCCCACCCTCCTCTTTCCCAACACGACCTCCCGAGGCTCGCGCTTAAGCCTGCCTTGAACCGTGGCCAGTGACAGATGAAACTGCAGAGGATGAATTCCCCCGGCAGGGAGGGGGCCAAGGTGCAGCCAGGAATTTCCCCGAAAAGCGCCATGACTCCTCCGGCCTTCCCAGGCATCCCGAGGCTCCGCGGCCTCCATGTCCCAAAGCCGCGGCCCAGAGAGCCCGAGGCTTTGTGCAGCCCCTCTGCTGCCCGGAGGGAAACAAGGAGGGTCTTTTCTCCGCTTGTTCCTTAATTCGGTCGGCAAACATTCCCCACACAAAACAGCTGGGCTGGGAAGAATGGATGGAGGCACCATCTTGCATTTGCCCAATGGATTAGTTGGTAATTGCCGGGTGTCTCAAATGCAAAAGGGCTCCTGACTCCTGTGTAAGGCGGGACAGGGCTGGGTCTTTATTTCATTTATTGATCATTATTATTTTCCTTCCCCTTTCTCACCCTGTTTCCTAAATCCCTTTTTTTTTTGTGGGGGGAGCTGAGGAGGGTTATGGGGTTTTCATTAACAAAGCCTTGCGAGCCTAGGAGTGACTTTGCAAGGCAGGATATTGACCTTTATGGCTCCTAATGCCACATTACAACATCTAATCCCACATTCCAGGGCAGGCTGGAAAATGGGGAAGGGATGGGTAGAGGAGAAAATAACACTCATTGTACAAAATGCATTCACTCCAAAGGAAACCAGGGTTGTTGCAAGGGAGGTGCAGGGACATGAAAAAACAAGGAATAAAAATAGATTTGGGTGGGGTTTTTTTTCTGGGGATGCACAGAAATTTCAAATAGAGGAGCTCTGAAGTGATTTATCACAATGGTAATTTCATCTCCTCTCCTTGGCTTCACACCACTGTCTCAGAATTCATCTGCTCATGACTCTTATCAAGAATTTATCACCCAGGAGGTGGAGGCAGGGCAAAGGCTGCCCCAACCTGAGCCAGGGAGGAGCTGGACATGAGCTGGGCAGCGATAGAAGACAGGCTGGGAGAGCTGGAGCTGCTCATCCTGGAGAAGGGAGAGCTCCCAGGAGACCTTAGAGCCACTCCCAGTGCCTAAAGGGAGATCACAAGAAAACTGGAGAGGAACTTTGGAAGGGCCTGGAGTGACAGGAAAAGGGGAATGGCCTTAAGCTGAAGATGGGCCGGTTTAGATTAAATATTAATAAATTCTTCACTATAAAGGTGGTGAGGCCCTGGCACAGGTTTCCAGAGAAGCTGTGGCTGCCCCGGATCCCTGGAAGTGCCCAAGGCCAGGTTGGACAGGGTTTGGAGCAACCTGGGATAGTGGAAGGTGTGCCTGCCCATGGCAGAGGTGAATGAGATGAGTTTTAAGGTCTCTTCCATCCCCAAACATTCCATGATTGTAAGAACAGCCCTCGCCTCTGGATGAAGAGTGAGGAAAACAAACTTATTTTTCCCTGTGGGACAACCAATAATGGCCTAAGACAAGCAAACCTCTCCCTGTGTCCAGGGAGCAAACAGGATCATCCCTCCACTCCATCCCAAAGGGTGACAGTGTCTAGAACAGCTCTGTCCCATTATCTCCCTAAAATATTTCACTTCTTGTACATCATATGGACGTCAGGTTCTGATTTCATGAGACCGTGTGTTTGTGAGCATAACATCATTTAAAATCTTGCTTCAAGGTGCTGCTATGCACACACAACTGAAGTGGGAAAAAGAGGGATTTGAGTGAAGGAAGGAGAAAGAGACAACCCTGAATAACCAATAAAACATCAACCAAAAAAAAAAAAAGGAAAAAGAGAGAAGAAAGGAGGGACTTTATAACATTTGAAAGTCAACATCGATATCTGTGACCTGAAGAACGTCTCAAAGGTTTGGTTTGTACCAAAAAAAAAAATCAGGGATGTTTCCAGCACCACCTTTCCCAGTGGTGCAGACTGGGACGTTACAGCACTGTCTGACCATGGGTTGCTTGGTTTTTACAGTGCTTTTACCCACCAGCAGTGGCAAAGCAAGGAACAGTGACAAATTTGTCAGAATATTGGTGGCTGTTGAGCTTCTGAGAGGTTTTAATCTGGAATTTTGTTTTTCGTGTAAAAAGATGGAAATTTCACGTGGAAACAAATTGATTTTGATCACACTTTATTCTAGGGGGAAAAAAAAAACCAATACAAAATGAATGCTTTAAGATGAAAATTTCCTTGTCTGACATGTACAGGGCGGAATGATTCATGTTATTCAAGCAATCTGGGGGAGAGAGAGGCTAAGGAAGGGGATTAACTTCTTGGGAAAGTTTACAGTGTTTTTTAAACGACAGAATTCTCTTCAAAGCCAGAGTCAGATCCCACACATTTTGTGTGCCTTCCAGTCTGCCCCTCCGCAGATGACTGCCCTGATACATCCCCATGTAGAAACCCAGACCTCCAACTAATAATTAAATCTCATTAGTGCAGCCTCCAGAAGGCTCCTCGTGTCTTTCTCCGAGCCCTGACTCCCCGTCACGTCTGGGGGCAAGTGAGAAGCCAGAGGTTGTGGCTGGAGATCTGAGAGCTGGGGACGAACACGCACCGAGCGATCCCCGCCAGCTGCGGGAAAATTGCTCCTTCCCCCCTCTTCTTGATCACATTCCGGCTCCTCTGCTCAGACACCCCGCTTTTAAACCATTTTCGGTTTATGTTCCTGCGAATTAAACAAAATAAACCGAAGCAAATCAGCCCTGACTAGATTTGGGTTTGCTCCCTTTCCGCAAGACGCACACCAGGGCTTTGCTCGCAGCGCAGCCAAAACCAGAGGACAATTAAACTCCAGGTTCCCTTTTAAATGAAACATTCCCTTCCAGGTCGTGGGTTCTGCTCCAAACCAGACAGAGAATCCACCAAAGGGTCGGTAAAAGAGTTCAGAGTTGTGGCACAGCTCCCCGAAAACCCCCGTCACGCCACGGATTTCAGGGATGCCGGACCTGGTGAACTTCTGCTTCAGGATAGGAACATCCCAATTTTTCACCAGGTCTGCAGAAGGGGGGGGGAGGATGTTTGTTATTCTTGAGGAATTTTATTATTTTTTCCTGGATTCACAACAGCGCAGAGGGTTGGAGGAGCTCATTGCTTTGCTAATGTGTGGTTTGCAACAAGAGCTGCGGAAAGGCTCCTTGAAGGAAAACCAAACCGGCTTCGGGAATGAGCCAAGCCCAAGTGTTTGGGAGGGATCCGGAGGAGAGGATGAGGACTGGGGAGGGGGAGAGGTGAAGGAGGGTAATAAGAGCTGTGTGTGGTACTTCCACACAGAAAAAAAACTCTTGAGGAATGGATTTGGGATGCCTCCCTTTGGAAACAGTTGAAAAAAAGGGAGCAGAAGGCTGCATTTAAGAAGAGGTTAGAAATGTTTAAAGAGCAAATAGACCAAAAAAACCCCAAACCATGTCCTCGAGGTCTCCTCTCCCATCAGCATTCCCATTCCAGGAGAGCACACTGGGTAAGGCTACGTGACCAGCGAATGTGTCCTGACCCCAACTGCACCACAAGAATAATACAACTCACATTGTGCTTTCCTTTGGTAGAGTTCAGAACACTTTATGGGAAAAGCTGTGTTTTCCACAAAAAAAAAAAACGTTCTCCAACAGGAACTGGAACCGGGAAAACAAAACAAAACCCCAACTTTTAGAAATTTTCCATCTAAAATATAAAAACCAGAGGGAGAAACATTTCAGAGAGGGGAGGAAAACAGTTTTGCTTAAAACCAAAACATTTCATTTCTGAGAAAAATAAAAAAAAAAAAAAAGCCAAGGCACGGGGAGGTTCGAGTGGCTTGTCCAGAAACCCACTTGGGACTTGCACCTTCATCTCCTAAGCCGCAAGTGAGTCTGTCTTCAGTTAAACTGTAAAGTCAACAGTGATTTCAGGCAAATATCGAAAAAATGAGCCCAGTTTTACTGGTAAAGGCGCCGGGCTCTGAACCAGCCTCTGGAAGAGCTCTCCACGCCCACACACGTTATCCAGCACTGGGGTGGAACAGCAAAGAAAGCAGGAAGGGCCCAGAGAGAACATTTACTCCTCTGAACCCCCCTGAACACCCACAAGCCATTCCCAAGGCTCCCAAATTCCTGCTACTCCCCTCGGGCAACTCTTGTGAATGAATGCCCCTGAATGACCCCAAATTTCAGCCTCTGCAAGACCTCAAGGTTTTCCCCTGAGCAAACAGCACGTTAATCCTGCCTGGAGTTTTCCCAGAGCACACGGATCGTGTCACGCATGGAGACTCTCAAGATGTCATCTGCCACTTCAGAGGGACCGGGGGAGCCAAGAATAGCAGAGAGCCAGAGCAGCACATGCCCTTGGGTGCTCTCGAGCCTGGCAGACCTGTAATTTTCACACCATTTCTCACCACCCTACACTCAGACAACTCCGTTTTCCCAGCTCTGTGGTCTGAACACCCAGATCTCCAAGTTTTACATTGTCTCCTCGTTCCAAAGAGTTGGCAGGGCCTGGAGGCAAAATGCTCTCAGTGCGCCGCGTTTCTTGCTCGGATTTATATTGGCTTCTGGAATTAGTTCCTCTGTTCAGTAATTATTTCATGAAGCAGAGAGGGGTGAGAAATAACCAAACAACAACGTGGATGGGTTGATGATGTCCCATGACGGTTTTACTGCACAATAGCTGGGAGTGAGGGGGGACACTGAGAACTGGAGAGGAGACCACAGCAGAGTGAGGCAGAAAAAGTCCATTCTACCTCCTTCCCATCCCCTCCTTTTGTGGGTGAAGGAATCTTTGAAACTTTCAGTTCTTACCCATCTTTTCAAGCTAAACATTCCCACTCCTCCAGCTGACGGAGGCAGAGAGGTCATTTGTATAATTAAAATTTTTAAAAGGAGGAATTAATTATTTGGAAGGTGAATTTGTAGCTTGGCTATTGGACCATCTGTGCAGCGACCAACGTAACTCATCTCTCAGCTGGAACCAGTCACATTCCACCAATACCCTCTCCCCAAAGGAAGCAAATCTGTTCCAGATGGAGAGATTTCCAAAGAATTTTACACCTCCAACCAGCACGAGGTGTAACCAATCTGATCTTTCATCAAAGGGGACAGTAAAGGATACAGAAAAACACCTTGTAAGGTGAATTTCTTTTCCTGGCTTTGCGGGGATGGGAACAGAAGTGTTGGATGTGCAGTGAGCCCTTGACACAAACCCAAGGCTTGGTCTCCACAAAAGGGTTAACACAGTACCCAAGGCACGTCTCCAAAATGCAAATAGATTAAAAGTCAGACTCCTGTGTGATTTACTGGCACATGCAGACTTGGAGAAACATCATCCTTTACCAGTCCCAGTGGCCAATAACTCACTGCACTCAAACCCTCTCAGGTTCAGGAATTTCATGGTGCAGATTCTTGGTGCGATTATCTGGGGGTTGTTTTAAAGGATGAGTTTATCCTTGAAGCCCTAAAACAAACTCCACATGAGGAAGAAACCTGTCAGCAACCAACAGCAAAGAGAGAAACTGCAGACTGGTCAGGTCTGTCAGGGATGGCTTCTCCAAACTCCAGGTGATCAAGGTCAAGGGAATCTCTGTCTCCCTGGATTATAATGAGGAGCCCATCCCAATCCTCCCCTGGGTGACAGCCCCTGTGAGAGATGAGGGATGAAGGTCACCTCCAAGGATTCCGATTCCAATGCTGTGGGTGCCACTCTGGCAGCCAAAATGCTTCTTGTGCTGGGTCAAGATCTAAACCGAATGGAATTCACTCTTCCAGGTGCTGTATCTATCCCCAAACACCACGATGTATGTCCCAGAATATCTGGGGTAGAGGTGAAGCAAAATGTTTTGTGAGAGAGGGTCCCAGCGATTGGAACAAAAAGAAAACTGCCCTAATGTAGATTAGGATCAGACTTGCTCAGAAAATCAAATAAACACCAAAACCCATCTATCCACAGATGTACTTTTCTCAACTCTTAAAAAAAAATAAAGGAAAAACATCCCAGTCTGGCTTGGATTGAATCGAGTTGAGCACGAAGACCAAAACCAGTCACTAATTAATGGTGTCTCGTTTTCTGGTATTTATGCACCATAAAAATTAATAAGGGACTTCTCTGGGAAAATAAATGGTTCGCTGGAAAGCCAGCTTTGGCCTTTGGTTTTTTCCTGTTACTCATAACTTCTCAGCAAGATTCCTTGAAACTTCGAGCTGGTTCCTTCCCAGGAACTTTCAGTAAATTCCCAGAGCCAAGGCTTCAAACAAGGAATTGATGCAGCCTCCCTGATATGAGTGTAGAAAGGGGGTGTAAAATTCAACTCTTCATGCTGATTTCCAGACCTCATATTCTCAAAAAAAAAAAAATCAGGAAGAACATACACAAAATTTTTAGAAGCTGTGGATTTAGTTGCATCTCTATCTATAATTTCTTGCATTTTAAGATTTAGGTACCAAAGTCTCTATTATAATCACATGTAATGGTCATATGGAAGGCAGAAGGTGTTTTCTTTCCTACAAAAGCAATTCCAAAACTAGGGAACATCTTCAGTGAGCACTGGAATCCATTCCACCACCACCATTCCCACCCGTGGAAGTGACCTAGAGCAGCCTGGCTGGGCTGGAGAGGGGAGAGGGAGCACAGCAGACCTTGGGGTGGATCAGCAGAGCTCGGTGGATGTGGAGAAAATGAAGCCAGGAGCTCATTTTTAGGGCTTCGAGGGAAAAAGCAGCACTGACTCCACATCCCTGGATTCCAAGCGGGAGCCTCAAATAGAATATCTCGGGTCAAATCTCCAACTGGAATAAACAGAGATGGCTTTGGACATGGCCAGAGCTCTCCTGCTTGACATCAGCCAGAGCTGGCCCAGGATCCTCTTTGATTTTTGTTGCGTTGTTGTTGTTGGGTTTGTTTTGTCCTCTGCACAATTCTCCTGGAATCTTTAATTCCGGCTTTTCCCCTTAATGAATCCTCTCTTCCCGCAGCAGCCCAGCATCGGAGAAGGAATCCTGCTCGGGCATTTTTAGGCAGCAAGGTCTTCTTTGAGGCCTGTGGAGAGCTGCGGGTGTTTGGCTCGGGATGAAAGGAGGGACGAACAATGCCGGTTTATTCCCGATATTTTGCTGCAATATTTCAGTGATGTCAGAGCCAAACCTTGGGAAAAAAAATCTATATGTAGTACACAGGGTTGGGTGCAGGGGCTGGATTAAAAGAACACGATTATTTTGATTACCTTGATTTAGAGCACCAGCGGTGCCGAATCATGTGCGGCCAAAGAAATATCAGGGAGACAAAATTTACTTCTCTACACGGGGAAAAGCAGGAGAGGAGGAAGGCACGGGGGAAAGAAAAATGACTCTGAATCAAAAGATGAAAATATACACCAGTTCTACATTTTCTCCTTGTAACGATTTTCTTTCTTAAGAGGGCGACCACAAAAGACAGAGATGTTTAATCCATTAAAAGTGCAGTTTTCTGGACAGAATAATCCCAGTTTTGTCAAGACACCAGCCCTGCTGCTCCCTGGGTGGGCTCTGGCTGGGGAGGGAAGAGGCTTTCATTTGATTCCCTCGGAACAGGTCGGCGTGCACAGGCTTTGGGGATGGTATCAATAACCTTTGCTGGCAGATTGTCAACAGGAGCACGGCGGGAAAATGGATTTGCATCCGGTAGCAGCACAAATCCGAATTTCATCGAGGGCCACGGTGGCAAGAGGGAGGATGACCTTGGTGGGAGCACGTGCCTTGGAGAAGGGTGAAGTTCTGCTTCTCTCTCAATGCTTTCCTTCGCCAAAAGTTGGAAAAGCAGAAGATCCCCCACTTTTTACAACACGTGGATTAATGGAGAGAGGTTTTGACAGCCTGGCTTGAGTCAGTGATGTAAATCACCTCTGGTGAAAGAGGGGCTTTCCTGGAGCATTAGCACAGGTAAGGGCAATGAATGGATGCAAACCTCTCCTGCCCCTTGATCCTGTCCTCTGGAACAGGGAGGACGACACCAGGACCAGGACATCGCAGAATTTATGGTCGAACACGGAGGGCCTGATTGGAAAATAAGTGTTATTGGAAGATAACAGTTATTAAAAGATAAGATAACCCAGGTTTCACTGTCATGGCAGGAGCACCACCAACCCATCACCCTCCCTCCAGCACCCATTCTGTGTGAGGCTGCTTCTCCTGGACATGGGAGGTCCAAATTCCAATTTCAGCATATCCTTGGACACTTTTCTTGGTACCAGTTCTCGAGCTGGGCCTTCATATCTCTGCTATTTTTTAACAAGTGCTCAGTTTTGTCTTGAGCTAAGAAAAATGCATGAAAGATCTTAAAAAAGTAGAATATTTATGGCACTTGAAAAAAAAAATATGGTTTACTATTCATTTTATTTATACTCTCTGCTTTCATTTGCGCACAGACTCACACAAATGTAGAAGCACGGGATCATAGAACCTTTTAAGTTGGAAAAGACCATTAAGGTAATGAAGTCCAACTGTTAACCTTGACAAAAGCAAAGAGCTTTTGCCCCTCTTTCCTTTGGGAAAAAACTGAACCAACCAACCAAAAAAACACCCAAACAAACAAACCCAACAGAAAACCCAACAAAAAAACCACAACTCCCCAAAAAACAAATACAAGTTTTATCTCTTCTGTTAAAACTTCAGTTAAAGATGATTTCCATGTTAAAAATTATTTTGTTCTCATCAAAATGATCATTTCTATTGAAACAAACAGCAAAAGCAACTCTGATTTCCACCAAGCCCCAAGTACAGCCGAGGGCTGAGGAAATGTGGGCCAATATAGAAACACTCCATCTACAGGAGTTGGATTCCAATGATCCGTGTGGGTCCCTTCCAACTCAGGGCATTCCATGATTCCATAGGTCCCAAAAGGTCTCCACGCTGAATCCAGTCCTGCCATTCCCCCCCATCTCTGGAGAGAGCAGACAAACAGCAAAGCCCCTACGCTGCTGCATCCCACTCTGGGAAGGGAAAAGGAGAAAAGGGGGAAAGTAGGAAGGATCAACTGACAGAGGCTGAAGGCTGGGATTCCCTGGAAAGAAACTCAAGGGAAATCCCTTCCTGAAGCTCACTGTGATCCCAGGAATCTGGCTGTGGGTCCTTCCTCACAAAAGTCATACTAACCCTCTGCCCTGCATTTCTACCTGTCTTTGGGAGGAACCAGGCTCATCCCACTCTGGAATAAACACAGAAAAAAACCCAGATCCTCTTGATTCCAAGGATTTGAGGATCAACATTGCCCCTCACTCTGGCTGCAGTGATGCTCTGAATGAATGGACACATTCCCGGGTTTAGTAAACCATTCCTGATGGATAAAATACATGGAGGCTTAGGATCGCCACGTACAGGCACAAACCTTGTGATGTGATCCCAAAACCACACCCGAACACGGAGCTTTCGGGAGATGGAGCAGATCTTGCAACATCCACCTGGTCCCACGGGAAAGGGATCTCCTTGGCTGAGGATTTTCCCAGAAAGGCTCCAACTGCCCCCAAAGCCTCGTGCATTACCCAGGCACTAAACCACACACAAACCGAGCCCCCGAGGACATGGAATTAATTGCTCATTTCCCAGAAACCTCAGGCAGTTTGTCACAGGCTAATAAAGAGAATAATGGATCATGGGGGAAACTCATAATTAGGTTCACCAAACGTAGGCTAGGCTTCTGTTTTTGTTTCAAATATCAGCTCCACCAAAGTAGGAGTATTTTGTGTTTCTACGATTTCCTGAGTGAAATTGGGAGGAAATCGTAAAAGGCTAAAAAACACCCACAAATTAAAAGTTCTTATCTTGACACGAAAATATTATTCAGAATCTCTGTGGATTGTTTTACTAATTTCCAAAATGGATGATCAAATACTGAGTGATCCCTCCACGGCTGCCAATATTTTTAATAGGCATCTTAGTCAA
The DNA here is from genome assembly GCA_013397565.1 of Ptilonorhynchus violaceus. NCBI lineage: Eukaryota > Metazoa > Chordata > Aves > Passeriformes > Ptilonorhynchidae > Ptilonorhynchus > Ptilonorhynchus violaceus. The sequence goes on from VZRJ01010011.1 coordinate 84,161, forward strand.
TGTTAGTACAGCTGTCCTTTCAAATCAACCCTTCTGGTGACTCACACTTGGATTCGGAGGTTTCCCGAGGTTTTATCTGCTCTTGGTGGGCCCGTCCTTGGATCCCGTCACTTGAGAGAGCAGGAGGTTCCTCCTCATCCAAAACACACAACCCACTGTGCAGTGAAAAGGACACACACAATTAAAAGAGGCAGGAAAAGAAAGGAAAAGGGAAAAAAAAATTGACCGGCAGGGTCATTTCATGCTCCAGCAGATCGGCATTTCCATGCAAAACACTTGGAATGTCATATTCCTGCAGCCACCCTCCAGCCTTACTCATGGCGAGTTCACATCACCTGTTTCCCCTTGGAGTTGACATTTCCAAGGGATTTGGCTCCCGGGCGTGCAGTTGGAAAACTGAAAGGCAAGAAAGTCTCCACGTCCTGGAGAAAACACGGTTCCTTGCAAAACCTCACGGAAACGTCGGCAGCCAACGGAAACGGAGACAAGGAAGCCATGAGACACTCGCCCTGCTGCAGAAAACAACTATTAATGTCCATTTGAGAAATTAACATTCATTTCAGGGATTTTATTTCTCCCCGGTTAAACTTTTTCCCATGTCATTTTGACTGAAGGTTCCAGGAAATTTAATAGTGCAGTGGCAGAAGGGAGAAAACTTTGCCCTCTAAAAATCTCATTCTTGAGGTGAAAAAGCGCTTTTTGACCCAAACTGTGACACGAGAGAGGTTTTGTGTCGATAGCCGGAGTTTTGTTACTGCCCAGATCGCTCTTAGTCCCGAAAAAAATAAATAAAAAAACCTATGGCGAAGTCTCTGGGCTGAATAATTTTGAAGCCTCCAGTAGCTTGAAATATCTCCAAACCTATTAAACCCTGAAACCAAAATAAACATTTTGTCCTCCCTTCATGGCAGCGTAAAGAATGTCTTAAGTCAACCCGTCCACTTGCCTGCCAATCCCAAATTGCCCTCAAGAACATATTCTCCAGGGCTTTGTCAAATCGGCTTCAACATTCCTCAAGCAACAGGGGGTTCTACCACGTTCCTGAAAGGCTTTCCCACAATGTGGTCCCGTGTCCTTTTTAAAAAGCACCGTAAAGCGCCCGTTACCTGCGAGCATCGGAGCTGGAGGGGAATCCAATTTTCCATTCTGTGGTCAATCCCATGCTTTCAAATATCTTTCCAGGCTGGATGCAAAGGAAAGCGAAATATTTTCAAGATTTCCTACTAAACAAGACTTTGAGAGAAAAGGACACTTGCAGATGATATAAATGTCGATAAAGACAGAATTTTGGACCGAGTTGAGGTTTATTGTTTCTATATAACTCATACGCTGCAGCATCTCAAGAAAAAAAATAGGAATAAAAACCACTTTCTGAAAGTAAAAACCGAAAGTTTTCTTTTTAAAGAAAACTCATCAGAATTATTGCTTACAAACCATATCAGTTTTATCAAACTGGCTTTTTCCAAGAGGAAAACATTCCTGCAGAAAATTTCCCATTGGCTCGCAGGCAGGGCTTTGCAATACCAAGGTCAGAAAGGGTTTTTTATTTCTGCTCTCCAAGAATTTCCACTGCCCAGCTATTGCTTTCCCAGAAGATGCATTTCACAGAAAATTATTGGATTGGAATTGGAGGGTTCCTTTTAAATTGAAGGAATTTAAATATTTTAATCGGTGTATTCAGGAGCGGTGCAGGACCAATGACTGAATTCAAACAGTGTTTATGTAGAGCCAATTCTTTATTTTCTCAGAATTTAAATTCTTATGCCTTTTGTTTCCAAAATATATTTATTCAGTTAAGAACCTAAATGTTCCTTAAATTAAAGAAATGTCAATATACAACTTGAGCTACTCCAGAATTTCAAATTAAGGCTGGGCTCGAGGTGGATTTTTGAATCACAGAATGGTTTGGGTTGGAAGGGACCTTTAAAGGTCATTTAGTCCAACCTCCCTGACATGAGCAGGGACATCTTCAACTAAATCACGCCACTCAGAGCTCTGTCCAGCTTGACCTTAAATGTTTCCAGGGATGGGCATCCACCACCTCTCTGAGCCAATGTTTTACCACCCTCATTGTAAAAAATGTCCTATTTTCTATCTAATCCAAACACCAATATCTGACATAAACACCCATCCCTTGTGCCAAAACCCAGTTCAGGCACCCTCCCATCTTAAAGGCTTCTCGAACTCCCTTCACCACCAAAGCCCCACAACATTGATTAATAATTATTTGCAGAGGGAAGCTGCCTGCACTGTCAGCCCTTTCATATTGATTAAGAAGCACTCGGCAAGGAAAGGCTGGGTGGCTCCAGCTCTGGGAAGTGCCAAGGAAAATAAAGCTGGTATTAGTGATCCTCAGCGTCTTTGCTGAGAAAAAGGCAGCATTGTGGGCTGGGAGACTGCTCACCCAAGGCAGATCTCTTCCAGTTATCCAACAACAATAACAGCATTGGATAAATAGGTGGGATACTCACGAGGGGAACCAGCGGAGGGAATTGAAAACGAGAAAAAAGAAGCGAAAAGGAGAGGGAAAAAGGAAGGTGTTAAGACTTTCCAGCATTCTGAGAGAACAAGGTTTTATCCTCAGCCGGGGGAAAAACAGATTTACTAAACAGGGTGACCTCACTTGTTTGCACAGCATTCAGTAACATGAATTTTATTACCTGGGGTACCTCCATGGGAGCTTGCAAAGCCTTTCCAGCAGCCCTGTGAAAGATGCCGAGTGTATGGAAAAGACATAAACCAGCTGGAGGAAGGAATGGCACAGCTGGGGGAAACAAAAAAACAGAGGCTGGAAACACCAACCAGGGCGTAAATAAAACTGAGAGCGCGAAATCCTTTACTGTGAGCGTGGGGGTTGCCCAGGGAAGTTGTGGATGCCCCTGGAAGCGTCCAAGGCCAGGTTGGATGGGCTTGGAGCAACCTGGGATAGAGAAAGGTGTCCCTGCCCAGGGCAGGGGGTGGAACAAAGTGAACTTTAAGGTTCCTTCAACCCAAACCACTCTGGGATTCTGTGATATTGTGAACACTCAAACATTGCTCTGCTCTGCCCAGTGTCAACTCACCAGGCAGGGCCGTTTGAACCGGTGATGGGGAAGTTTCTTCTTGTTACCTGGGAGAAAAGACCGACCCCCACCTGCCTGCACAAGCGGGAGAAGCTGTCTCAGCGTCTCCTGGGGCTGAGAGCCTCTCGTGGCTGGGAGAAGAGGGTGGGCAGAGCTTTTCCACACCCACTGGCCCGGGGCTGAACCAACAGGATGCTCAGGAACACTGCTGCCATTCCCTGAGCAGTTACCAAGCAGTGGGAACCAAGTTCCATGGGAATAACTTGAGCCCAGCCTCGTTCCCAGCAAGCCTGAACAGTCCTGAGCTGTGAGGTGGCCACAGGAAGGAGCAAGGACCAACTGAGCAGCTGCCCACAAGGTAAACAATGACAGCGTTGCATCAGCTGCTCCTCCCAGCCAACAGTCAGCCAGAGAATCCCAGAATCCCACCACGGTTTGGGTCACAAGGGATCCTAAAGCTCATGGAGTTCCAACCAGCCACGCAGGAGTTCACTCACTGCAAACCAAACCATCTGTGATTTGTCCTTCTTTGAATTTCGTGAGGGAATTTCTCGGTAAGAAAGACAAGAATTTCCTGGGAGAAGCAGTGGAAACAACCAGATGAGGACACAAAAATTCCTCGTTTTGGTCATGCATTCATCCCCAGGTGCTGGCCCGCCCCAAGGAATTCTCTCCCAGCTCCACCTGCTGGCAAGCAGGACTTTTGGGCCACTGCTGTGGTCATGGGGTTGGGCTCCAAGGGGACAGGGATTGTTCCTGCTGGTGCCATTTTGCCGAGTGCCCCTCGTTCCGTGTGGCACTGGCTTGACTCTTCCTGTGAGGTGGGAACAGCTCTTCCCTGCCCAGGGAAGCAAATTCAGTCCCCTGCCTGTGGGGAGCGCGGTGGGGAAGTCCCAGCTGGGAGGAAGGAACTTGGGAAGAAAGAAAAGGAAGCCTGGGGCTGGCAGCTGTTCCCAGAATTTTCCTTGGGGCTGAACTGCTCTTGACCTGAAAGATCATCAAGAAGAGTTTAGGCACAGGGTGAAGGATTCCTGGGGATGGTCTGTGCAGGGCCAGGAGTTGGACTCCATGATCCTGGTGGGTCCCTTCTAACTCAGGACATTCTGTGATTCTGGGAAGAGTCTTCTCCAAGCGGGATTGGAGCAGTGAGATCTCCCAGACTGGCCTGTAGGAGGTCCAAGACTGAATTTGGTTGCCAAGAAATGGGAATCTCGTGTCCTCTGACACAACTGGAAGCGTCTCACCCGTCCTGCTTTGCTTCCCAGAGGGAGGAGTGGAGGTTGCACCTCTGCCTCAGGCTGGGGAAGATAACTTCAGCTTTATCAGTGTATTTGACACGGCCATAATGATAAGGGGTTGTAAAAAGATAAGATAACAGATACAGACATCCTGAGATAACACGGTATCAGTGCAGGACCCTTCAAAGCCCTTTGAATGACTAAAAAAACCAAATCCTGATTAAAATATAGGATCGGGTCAGCTCCTGGTCCAAAACACAGCTCAGGCCAGGCCTTAAGACAAATTTCTCCAGACACAACAATAAGAACAGCAAGAGCAACATCATTGTCTGGTTTTTGCTGTTACCAGCTGAGAGAAGGAATGAAAAATAGAAAAAAAAAAACCTCAAAAAACGAGGAGAAAAAGAAACCAAGAAGAAAGGAAGAAGATTGCAAAGAAAATCTCAGTAGGTGCAGAGCATTCCCTAAAAGCAGGGATTAAATACAGCTGTTTTTCGCATGCTAGAAATTTGATATTTTAAAATGTACAGCAAAGTATATTTCCTGAGGAAATAAGAGGAAAAAAAAAAGGAATCATGAAAAAGTCCCAACTTTTTTCCTAAATATTAAATATCTAATCTCTAAACATAGAAATTAATCAAAAATTACGAGTTGGCAATAATTCCTGGGACTGGCTCATGCCTAATTAAGATGCCACAGCCCCAAACACGCAATGCTTTGGGTTATCATAAAGCTGATTACAAACACTGTTATTTATGGCTGCTGGGAATGCCCTGGGGAATGCTGGGTGCATCCATTTGGGATCTTCCCTTGGCTTCTACAGGCTGGGAGGTGAGGTCAGTGGTGTGGAAAACATCAGGGTGGGGGAAGTGAAGCCTTTGTAGGGAGTTCGAGGGGCTTTGGGGCTAATTCTGGGTTTGGAAGCACCGATGAAGCTGTACAGGGACAATATGGAATCAGGAAGGGTGGGAAAGGGAGGCAAAGCCATGGGATCCCATTTATCCCATAAATCACCCCAGTACAGGCTAAGCCAAGGGCATATGGAGACCAGCAAAGCAGATGTCCCAATCCAAGCCCCACCCAGCGGGATCTCCAGGGACGTTTCCTGCTGCTCGGGCTCCTCCACCCACTCGGGCACATCCCTGTGGGAAGGGAGAGGAGCAGCAGGGCACCGAGGATGGAACATGGAATGTGCAGTTGGCTCTTCCCTGGGGCAGGGGACAGCATAGAGAGAATTCCCAGCATAAAAAAGGGAAGTGTGAGAGCCACACTTTGTCCCCAACTCCAGAACAAAACGAAATGCTTGGAAATAACCACAGGGAATTCAGGAATCACTCGTTAATCCCAAAGGATATTTGGCAGTCGTCATCATAATCCCATTCCAGTAGAGCTGCAGCTCAGGTGGGAGCCAGGCTGGACAGAGCATTGGGGAGGGCATTCAGCAAAAAGGTTTTATTATGATCCTACTCCCATTTTATGCTTTTCTTTCCTCAAAATGATCAGGACTAACTGTGCCACAGCATCTGCTTCCTCCCATTAGTGATTTCTACATCACATATTCCAGACAGGTACTTTAAATAGTGAATTAAAAGCCCTGCATAAAGAAAGAATATTCCAAAATGATCATTTGCATAGAAAATAACAGGAATTAAAAAAAACCCACCCTAATTTAAAATGAATAATTATTAAATTATGGACCATATTTTCAGTTCTATAACTCCCGAATACTCAAATTATCAGGCCTCCCACACAGCTGTTTATTTTGCATTTCGAGTGTGTTCAACCTGCTGGAACTGGCTCTGGATTTCTCAGAAATTCACGATACAGAATCCCAAAAATAAAAACGAAATGTGGAATTACGTAAATGCTCTTGCCCTCCTGACGGTGCTGCAGCAGCAGCACATCTCACACACGAAGTGATTTCAGGTGAGTGAGAGGGAAAAATGAGGTGGTTTAGGTGAAGTTGGCCTTGGGATCTTGGCAACAGGAGCCGAGAAATGGGATCAGAAAACCCCGGGCTAAAAATTCCTATAAATGCTTGCAGTGGAGTTACCTTTTTTTAATAAAATTTGTTCTGGTTTTCCGTGAAAAACATTGCTATTTTCATCGCATTTCCTCCTTGCTGTCCTTTCCTTTGTACTTCCATGCGCTGAAAATATTATTTTTATTTTATTGATGAGAATTACGGCTCAAATATCTCCTGTCACTGCTCTGAGACATGGCCCAAGCTCCCCAAATAATTCACCTCCCACGGTGTCGTGCATTGGGATATTCTGGCGTGCCCAGGAGGCCAATCCATAGGGGAAAGTGGGAATAGAAATGATTGAACTCTGATTTTTGAGGGGTCAGAGCTGCATTTTCTAATTTTTTTTTTCAGTTTTCAATTTAAAAAATTGCTTTTTGCACAGGTTAAAAAGAAACAACCTCAAAACTTTATCCAACCTGCTGTAGTCACTCTCACCAGTGCCCTATTTATGCTCATTTATTTATTTATTTATAACCCATTTCAGCTCATTTTCTGTCACCAAACCTTGCTGAAGCTTCAGAAAAATTCACCTGTGCCTGTTTCTCCCACCTTCGCAGCTTCAAAAGGGGAAACCTTCAGTTCAGCTCCTCCCCAGCCAAGCCCTCCCACCTCAGATCCCACTTCCAACTCAAAATGCAATTTATCGCCACAATCAACCCAAGAACACTCACGGAAGGCTCAACCAAACCCGGTTCAGGAAAGGACACTCCCAGCTCAAGGCTTTGAGATGCCCAGAACACCCAAAAAAATCCTAGGAATTGCATCTTTGTGGTTTTTTCCAAGTGGCAGATTATAGAAATATGGTTTTTTAAGAGGGAAAATTCAAAGTTAATAGCAAATGCAAGCCAGAAATGAACCTCAGTTACAGATAATCCCCTCCTCAGTGTCCTTGGAGTTTCTGAGCTGGGTTCGTGTCCCAGGGATTGGCACAAGGAATGAAAAAGGCAAACAGGCACAGGTGAGGTCAGTCACACCTGGGGAAGGGAAAACTTCGGGTTTGGTGGTTTCTTTGCCTCAGGAGACAATAAATAGAAGGATAATAGAGAGGTGGCTCATGGAAAACAAGACCAACCTTGATGGTTGGGACATTTTGCCCAAACCAAGTCACCAAATCAGGCAAAGTGTCTCAAATATCTTCTTTATGCCTTATTTTTTTTTTAAAGCTCTGTCCAAGACTTCAATTTTATTTAGAAGTAACAAATCCCATTTTTTCGTCCTTAATCCTTACAAAAATAAGTGACATTTCAGACGTGCAGAGCCTTCTGTCTGAATCACCAAGCAGGCTTAAATTGGCAGAATTTCCCAGCAGATTTTAGGGGATTTTTTAGGGCTGGAGGTCCCTTTAGTTAAAACCTCAGTGCCCAATCACTTTATTTTCATTTTATTCCCTCAGCCCTCCCACCAGGCTGCCCAGTTCTCCTTGGACATCACTCATGGAGAGCCTGGTCCAGCTTTAACAAGTAAAATCCCAAAATCCCAGAATGGTTTGGGTGGGAAAGGACCTTAAAGATCATCTTGTTCCACCCCCTTCCCACTACCCCAGGTTGCTCCAAGCCCCGTCCAACCTGGCCTAATCCTTTGAAAGATTCTTCTGTGCAAGCGAGAGGGGGGAAATGGGTGTTAATTGATGCTGAGCGCCCTCCTAATTAGCACCTTGGAAATCACCACTGCCCTGGGAAGCTGAGAAGGCCATGAATGAAAGAGCAGCCAGGACAGAAATGCCATTCTGGGGAGTTCATCCTCGAAGGAGAGGTGGGAAAGGGATTGGGAAGCAGGCTCTGGGCTTGAGTTCTGATATTTATAATGGATATTCTGATATTTATAATGGATATGGGGTTCTGGTCCGATCAGGGCCCATCAGGGTCTGTCTATTGACTCCTGAAGGGTTTGTGTCAGTCCCCGAGCTTGGAATTCTGCAGGGAAAGCTGCCAGCCTTTATAGGATATGTGAATGTAAATCGTGGGATCATTAAGGCTGGAAAAGACCTTTGGGATCATCAGGCCCAACTGTTAACCCAGCGCCACCACAAAATCACGCCCCAAGTGCCGCATCCACACGTTTTTTGGCCAATTCCGGGGAATACAAGAAAGAAATAAACGAGTGCAAGCCCAGGCACATCAACAACTCAAGGCAGGAACAGCGGAGAAAGAGGTGGATAAAAGGCACCACTTATCAGTCATTCCCACCGATTATCTTCCCATTACCCACAGGTGGAGGTTGTTCCTCCTGCCTTCCTTTACGTAGGAACCTCATTTAAGGAATTAAAGGAAGCTGTGGCTGTTTAGCCCTTGAGAACACGGGATGAAACAATGGAAGATTTTGCAGGGCCCAAAACCACTGATAACCCCACGAATTGGCTACCCCCACTTTGTCATTTGACAGGAGGCTTTTTTCAAGCTCTGGCTTTGCTTTACACAAAAAATTAGGAGTTTTTTACAGTCGAATTATAATTACTCACCGTTCCTTCAGGGGTACCTGGAGGCTGATGTGCCGGAGCAGCTCCATGGACTTGTTTCTTGCTTTAATTCTTTAAATTAATTCTTTCAATTAATTCTTTCAATTCTTTAATTTAAGCCCAGCCAGGCAGGTCATCCTTCCAGCAAAGTGGTTTCTCCACCAGCAGAACCCAAGAACCAACCCCAAACCACTTCAGGCTTGGCTTGTGAGGGTTATTTGCAGAGCTCTTGAATTTCTGCATCGATTTCAGCCCATGGAAAGGGTGGCAAGGAACACTCCTGGGCACTGGAACTCGCTCAAAGATATTGTTAAAATATTAGAAAAAGCCCCGGCGTGCTTTTGGCTCAGGCACAGGCGTAATTCCTTGGCGTGGCTCAGGAGCTGGCGTGGGCCAAGGGCCGTTCCCGGTGGACATTTTGCACAGAGCCACCTTGTTCTGGGAGGGGAGGATGTTTAAGAGGTTGGAGGTGGGCTGGTTGATGCCAGGTGGCACCAGCATGAGGGCTACATTTAATTAATTAATGGAGCTGTAGCCAGAAAGTCCAACCCGCTCCCTATCCTGGCAATAACTCCTGGAAGCAGCAGCGGAGGCGACCTGGGAGAGGATGCAGGAAGTGGAATGGCTCTTCCTCTTTTCCAAGCAACTTCCCACCACCTGGATATCCCTGGTCCTGGGGGAAATGCCCCATTTTGCATTCGACAGGAGTTACCCCCTCTATCAGGAGGGACTCACACATCCAGTGTCATTTCCAGCTCTAATTCCCACTGTGGGACTGCTCCTTGCTCCTGGGCAGAAGTGGAGGAGGCAGCCTGAAGCAAATCCCTCGGGAAAGACAAAAATCCTGCTGCTCTCCCCTCTGCATCCCAGAGCACAGAGGCAGGATGTGAATCCTGGACTGTAGCAGGACTTGGGGCTCTCTCCTGCTCACCTGTGGTGTCCCCACATCCCAAATAGTGTTGAGGGCACTTCCTATGACCTGGCCCAGCTCTGAGAATGAGGAAGGGATGAGTTTGCACAAGTCATGTCTCATCTCAAGCCCTCCTGCACCTCTCTGGCCCTGTGTCTGTCCTGTTTAGACTAAAAAAGTTAAGGCATCACATCTGTCTTTTAAGCAGCTCAGTTAGAACCTCTAAAAGGAGATGTTCAAAAGCACCAGCACAGCCTGAGCTGTGCTAATGATGTTAATGATGATGATGAATCAATAGGAAGTGTTTCAGGCCAGGTTGGAGCACCCTGGTCTAGTGGAAGGTGTCCCTGCCCACAGCAGGAGGTTGGAATGAGCTGATCTTTAAGGTCCCTTCCAACCCAAACCATTCTGTGATGCTGGGACCTGATTCTTTCCTCTCATCTCTTGGTGATTAATTTTATTTTTGCCCAAGTAACAGTCAGATTTCCATCTTTCATGCCTGTTTAAGAGGAAGCTCTGTATAGAATCTGTCTCATTCTGTGTTTTCTCTCACATGCTCTTCGCTCATCTGTGCTCACTCCTTGGTTCCTTAGCTGGGTTCCACACACAGTTCCACACAAAACACACCCCTCAGTGTAGCTGGAAGCTTGTAAGAGGCTCAGGCAAGTCCTTATTTCTTTCTAAGCTTAAGGCACCTCTGTTTTTGTAGGATTTTACTCAGTTCCCGTGCTCCCCTCCTGCTCAGCACATCCACAGCCGCGGGACGAAACCACCTTCAAGGCACAGCAGCGACACCGAGCAAAACAACGCGAGACAAGGGGGGGAAAAAAACCTGTTTTATTTTCCTGGAGGTGAAATCTCTCCTCTGATACTTGTTTTGATCCCAAATTCTCTCAATGCATTCTATCTTCACCCACTTCCTCTGCGGGAACAGCTGTCCAAACGCCGCCACATCCTCGGCTCCTGCGGCTTCACCGCTCCCATCAGCAGCTCCTCCAGGGGCTGCCCGGGCTGCCTGTGAGGTTCCAAGCCTGCCAGTTCCCATTGCCCAGCTGCCAGGAAGTGGAATGGGAGGTCAGCTGGGAAGCTGAAGGCGGCAGGGGTTTACCCTGCAGGGTTTGGTGGGAAGCAAACCAGAGGTAGATCCATCTCCCATCCCGTTGTTCCCAATCATGGGCTCTTCCGGCTAAAAAGCGGAGCAACCTTGTGGAAGGTGCCCATGGCAGGGAGGTGGGAACTGGATGATCCTGGAGCTCCCTTCCAACCCAAACCACTCCGTGATTCCGTGAAAAACACCTGGATCAAAATGTTTGCCCAGTTCCTCAGGGCTTTGAGCGGGTATTTCTCACCACAAGAAGGGACAAAGCCAAGCAAAAGCAGAAGGTGCTTTGGTTCTGCAGGGATTTCACTGAATTAGCAAACAATTCCTTGGGTGGATGATAACCTGTGAGGAGCACAACAGTGGGATACCATCCCAACATCAGCACAGTCCTGGATAAGGATCCATCGTTTCTGCTGGAGGATGAACAGCTCTGGGTCTGTGTAAAGGAACCCAGCTCTGAAAAGGTTCACCGAAAGCCTGGGTGCTTTTCCCACAGCAGGAAACGAGAATGGAAGGTAAAATGAATGGAAGAACTTTGCATGCATGGGAAGGAGAGAACTGGAAAACCAAACAGGCTTTGAGAAACACTCTGGAGACACAAGCCAGAATTTTCAAAGCAATAGGATCACACAATGCTTTGGGTTGGAAGGGACCTTAAAGATCATCCCCTTCCAACCCCGTGCCATGGGCAGGGCCACCTGCAGCACACCACTGAGGACACGGCAGCCCCTGTCCAACACTCTGACCTGGGTTTACAGGAGGTTATCAGGGAACACTGGAAGGGCAGCTGGGATACGGCTCTTCCCAAGCTCTGTGTTCCTATCCCACGCCCAGTGAGCCTGCCAAGCCATTTGTGTTTATTATCTGCTTGTTTGAATCATGTGGACCCCACTCAGTTGCCTCTCCAGGGGCCCGAAGCGTTGGTAAGGAGGACCTGGGCACAAAAATCCGTGAAGTGACTGCAGGTGGAGGTTCCCTCCTGCCGGCTGAGCTGCCATTACTGGTGATGTGACGTTCCTACCCCACCCCATAAAAGTTCTTTACATTAATAGGAATATTTAACCACCAAGGGAAAGGAGAAGGATCTCGAGCAGTTGGACCTGTGGGTTGATTTCTAAACTTCCTCCTCATCCACGAGAAAAAGCAACCCCTGTGAAATGTGCCAGGGGAGGGTTAGGGTGGAGATCAGGGAAAAGTTCTTCCCCCAGAGGGTTTGGAGCGCTGAACAAGCTCCCCAGGGAATGGGCACATTCCCAAGGCTGCCAGAGCTCCAGGAGCGTTTGGGCAACGCTCCCAGGGGTGCACAGGGTGGGATTGTTGGGGTGTCCGTGCAGGGCCAGGAGCTGGATTTTGATCCCTATGGTTCCCTTCCAACTCTGCCCATTTAAAGTTCAGCTGCAATAACTTTTAGGAACTGAACAGCTCCAGGGGTCCACTGTGAAGAAAAGGACATTTGATCAGGCAAGACAATGCGTGGCCTGGGATAATGATGATTTTTTTTAATCATTGTCGCTCATCCAGACTAAATTTGGCCACGTCCGACCTATTCCGAGCTCCAACCAGTTATTTTGGAATCACATCCTGACAGGGACGCCCTGCCAAGGTATCCTGACTTCTCCAGCAAAGCATGATGACCGTGCCATCCCATGGGGAGCTGATGGAGTCCAGCAGCCTCCTGAGATTGTTTAATAATGTAATTTAAAACAGATATAGAGGCATTTCTCCAGTTCATGGTACCACTACAACACACTTGTCACCCTACTAAGCTTTAGGGTCATTTGAGCCTTAAATTATCCACAAGGACAGGCTTATGTTCAGGAATAAGTCTGAAGGAGGCACAGGGTCTCCCACAACCACTGGACACAGACCTTTCCCAACAGATGTGAAGAAAGAAGAGCAGACTTCAAGTATAATTTAAAATACATTTATTGTTTCATTTGTTCTGGCTTTTTTTTTTTCTTTTTTTTTGTTATACAAAGATGTTAAATAACTTAAATACATTCTCAACAGTCACTCAGAATCAGATTTATACCTACAAGCTGTACATATGAGGTAGAGAAAAATAACTTAGGCTCCCATAAGACATTGGAAAATAAAACAAAACAAAAAGAAAAACAAGAAAAATACTAATCCTTCATGTTAGTATTCCCACCTCCCTTTAAAAGGAAAACGCCATCCCAGGTGTGCAAAACAAATCCTAGACTTTACATCCATGCTCCAAATTGTTAAAGACTGGGGTGGTACAAGGGGAATTCCCGTCCTGGTTTGGTGGAGGGCTGTTCCAGATGGGTCCGTGCCCAAGGGGAGCTGGAAGGATTATCCACACATTTCTTAATTATTCCTGAACTCATTCCCACCTCTCTTATCCCCTTCTATTGTCACCAGGGAAAACTGGCACCTCCACAAGGGCCAAACACCTTCTCGACGTGCCCACAACGACTGCAGACCACGGGCTCCTTATCTGAGGGGGGATGAGTCCAGACCCACTGCAAACGCAATGCCAACACCTTTCCCAGCATTCCTGAGGGGAGGAATCTCCCGTCCTTTTTGGGTCCCCTTGGAAGGGTTTCTCCCATTTCTGAAACCATTCAGCCACAACTGAGAGAAAGGCAGAATTCCGACGTTTCCCCCGACAGCTGAATTTGATGTTGGCCTCACCCCCTCCTCGCTCCCTGCACCCGAGGAATTGCAGTTACAGGAAGCCCACCACGATGCCGGAGTTAAAACTCTGCTGCCAAATCCATTTTCTCTTCTTCCCACCCACAAAGCCTCGAGATTCCCTTTTTTTTGGGGGTTGTTCTGTCCAGAAATCCCACGTTTGTGGAATTTGTTAATAATTTGGTCAAATCCAACGTTAATCAGTGAAAAATACATCTAAAAGCTATTCCACGGTAATTTCCACGAGCAGGTTTCAGGGGGTTGAGCAGATTCAACCAGGAGGTTGGAATGAGATGATCCTTAAGATCCCTTCCAACCCCAAACCATTCCATGACTCCTATGATTCCTCTGGACCTGATCCTGCGCCATACCGGGCAATACGGCCTAGAAAGGCCACATCTTGGGTTTCCTGTGGGAAAACGTCACTCTCTAAAAGTCACCACCTAATTAGCATCCTAAAAAAACCCGAAATCCAGGATGAGCTGGCCACGGAAGGCAGGCTCAACCCAACAGATGTGCCCGCAGAGCTGGATAAACCGGGAATGAGGAGCTTTACTGCACCTGTTCCACCGGGAACAGAACAGGCCGGATTTTACTGCAGCATCAACTGAGGAATTTTTCACAGGCACCATAATCCACCAGAAAATCACCTTAAGCGGCAGCTACTCCATGAAAGTACTCTTGAGAAATCCGTCCCTTCATCTGGGGTCTCATCCAACCCTGCCCCAGCCAAAGCACCCGACTGTATGTTCCCTAAAACGGGGCAGCTGAAAAACGACGGACAAAGGAATTCCGGACCTGGGCTGAAGGCAGGCAGATGTCAACGAGCTGGCTGATAACAAAAACTCCTCAGAAAATTATTTTAGCCCCTGCTCAGGTCTCCAAACCAGCAATCCCCAAAAGTTCTTTTGAAAACAGAGGGGCCCATAAATCATTCCCTGCTTCCCAAGGTGAAGGACAGGCTTCCCGAACCACGGCACATCAAATCCCCAGCTCCCCAGTGTTATACTGCCCCATTCAAATAGATAAAAGCTGCTTGTGTTGGATCAAGCCTGGAATTTGGTCCTTTTCATTTAACCTTCCCATGTACTCAGATTAGGATTTATTTTTTCCCCAACCACCTTTTTAAGAGTCGTTCTTCCCAGGCCAACTGAGCTCAATAGCAAATCCCTGGTTATTCCAAACAGGATTGGGTTTTCCTCCATCCAGACCCATCTCATAATCGGGATGTTCTAAACTAAAAAAGGGTAAACTTGAAATTTTGGGGTGGATTTTTATATTTCCATCACAAGCTACTCCTTCTTCAGAACTCACTTTTAGTGTTAATAATGCTAATAATTAAAAATCCCCTTTGATGAAACACTGGCTTGCTTCACCAACCGGGGTTTTTGGTAAGTGGGAGACAAGGAGAACGTAACGTTTAGGACTTGTTTTGCATTTCTCCACATCCGGCACAAATGAGTCAGTCACACAGAACAGAAGCTTGTTAAAAAAACAGATGACGGGTGCAACAATTATTTCTGTGGGTTTTTATTTCTTTTAATAGAAAATTCTAATATAAAACAGCAAACATTTTCAGTTTGCCTTGTTTACAAAAATATTATATATATTTTTTTTTATATTTCTGACATAACTAAACGCATTATTCAATAAAAATATTCTTCCATCAGCTAACTTCTCTTTTTAAAAAAATTAATAAAAAAGTTATATAAATAATGGTTGCACCCCCCCACCCCCACCACCCCAAAACTGATCTTGCTGGATCAGCTTAGGAGAACCAACACTTTGACACCTTTGGGGGGACAGGGGGTGAAAGGGGGTCAGGAACCCTCCACCCATCCGTCCTTCTCCAGTTGCATCTGAGCAAAATCCTGTTTCTCTGGGGATAAGAAAAAAGGGGGAAAGTTGCTTTGCACTTTTTTTTTTTAATATATCTGAAAGGACACCATGAAAAATTCAGGGACCCACTGAATCCACTCTTGAAGTAGTTTTATAAAACTGAGCAATTTCATTGAATTGCGCTGGAGATCCAATGGTGTGGGGGTAGAATGAGCCTCTCTGGGAAAATCCAGTTTAATCCAGCTGGGACAAAAAGGTTTTAAACACTCCCCAATGTTTTATACAGGAGTTCATGATCTCTTATTTGGGGTTTTCCAGACTTGTGGAGAGAGTAGCACAAGGAGAAGCTCCTACTCCATGAGTGAATTCAACTCCAACACATCTCTCAAAATCAGAAAACCCAGGCCAAGCACTCCAAAGGGGTTTGGGATGGTTTGACATCTCTCCCTGCTCCTACTTGTTTCCTCCTACTCAAGCTCCACTGGATTTTTCCAAAACGAGGCTTTTCCCCCATTCCTTCCTCGAGGATAAGGCAAACGTCGGAAAACGCTGGAACTAAAGACCCCCCCCAACCCAAAGCACACCCACAGCGTGGTGCAGGGGGGAGAAGAAAAATAACCCACATTTGTTTTACCACCCTAGGTCAAAAGGCCAAGAAGACAAGTTCTCCTGATTTCAGAGTGTTAGTATATTTTATACACTGCCTATACATTTAACACATGTGCCTCGCTACTATTTAGTTATTTATAATTTTTTTTTTTTTAACCACAGGAGAATAAACCTTGCTATTTACAATATATAACAGGCAACGTAATATATCCACATGAACATAAATACAATTCGTGGTGGTTTTTTTTTTTT
>VZRJ01010011.1:101960-149970 GCA_013397565.1 Ptilonorhynchus violaceus
TATGTGTGAGGGAGAGAGAGAGAGAGAGGGAGAAAGAGAATTTAACATAATACCACATTGAAACCATAAGAAGGTCCTTCTGAAGGGCTTTACAATAAATAAATGTTCAATATTTATATATATATATATTTANAAATAAGGGGAAACAAGAAAGACTTTGAAAATAATGGTCCATCTTGGGAAATTGCTCTCGTTTTGTTCTGCTAATATCTCCTAATTATTGAAAACCTCGTCTTTTGAACACCAGATCAATGGCTTACACAAACTTGGTGGAAATTGCTACTACTGGGCAATCAAAAATTGCTACTAAAAAAATCAAACAAAACACCCTCTGCTCTCCATTGCTTCCTCAGAAAGCTTTGTTGAGGCATCCGCTGGCTGCTTCCAATCCACTTTTCTACGAAGAATATTGGCACATCAAGTCCTGGAGTGTCAATCTCCTCTTCCAAGGGAAAAAGAAATGCTGGAGGTTGTCACGTGTTTCACAGCACTGGAGTGATCCACCCCTGCAGTCAAATTTCTGGCTTCTCTTGACAGGTTGTCTCTGTGTGTCGACGATTCCAAATCCAAGAGTTTGTTAGGATTTAGCAGATAAAATACAGTTCTCGATCTAGTGGTTAAAAAAAAAAAAAAAAAAAAAAATCTTAAGGTCATAGGGTTTACATACAGCTTGTGTCATGTACCACTGCCATGGTTTAGAGTAAATGGAATGATGACCTAGCAAAGAAAAGTCAGCTCCTCCAGAGGTCTGATCCGGGCCAAAACGGCTGCTCCACGAAGGAAGGCAGCCCTGGGTTCCAAGATGCACTCGGATTTCTCTTGTCCTACTCAAGAGGAAATACGTCCAAAGTCAGCTGGCGTAAGACTCCACACAAGTTCCAGTTCGGATTTCTGGAGCAGTTACCACAGGGTGAATTCCACCAGCGAGAGGCGGGAAGAGGAGGGAAAAATAAATCGTGCGCGAAGCGAAAACGAAACGAAAGTAGTGGTTTAAAAAAAAAAAAAGATTTTAAATTTAAGACAGCAATAGTGCTAAAGAACCTGCGTTTGGAGGAATTGTTTTAAATAAAGAACGTGGGATTGGGCTGAAGGGGACAGGCACGTCTGGTTTTCTGCTGTCTTCCCGACCTCTTTCTCGGATCTCTTTCTGTCTCCAGCATGGCGGAGCCAACGTTTTTTGAGCTGGTTTTGGTGACAGTGCACGTGGACACGGAGCTGTCACTACAGAGCTGGCGCTCCCAGCGGGTCTCTTTGTCAGAGCCTGGTTTGCTCCATGTGCAGAAACTCCACCGGAAGAACCATCAGGAATCATCATTCCCTACAAATCCCTCTCCAGTTTTAGGAGGAATAAACGTCCGCTTCCCGCAGCATCGCGCTTAAAGCGAAGATCTTTTGTATCTGCTCAGCTCCCTCGGCAGCTGGGTGAGCTCCAGGAATAAAGCAGTCCAGGGTATTTATGCCAAAGGGAATATCTTAGCCCAGGAGTCCATGGAGGATTGCTGAAACAAACGTTCCAAGGAGAAACGATCCGCCAAACTGCGCAGACCACGAAGGTGAAGGTCAACTGGTGTCTCACCCCAGTGTGACAGGCACTTATTTCCACATGGTTGGACCTCATGAAAATTCAGTCTACAGGAAAACAAAAACAAAAACAACAACAAAAAAAACCCCCAAAAAACAGCAACACAGCTGGGTCACCTGTACCCTACAAAGTGCTTATGTCTCAACACAGCTTCCAGCTCCCAGAAGGTCAACCGAACCCTGTTTGTCTCCGTAGGAAGTTCTCCCCGCTCGCCCCCGTCAGTCCTTGCAGGTGTAAACCTCCTCCCTCTGGGTGCACTGCTTGCACTCCACGTAGCAGCACCAGCGCACCTGGCACTGGCACGGCCGCGTCACCACGCGGCTCTGCGTGTTGTGCCCCCGGCCGCAGCAGATGCTGTCGCAGTTCTTGTCCTTGTAACACTTCCTGCCCGACGTCCCCGGGGAGTAGCGGCTCATCAGGCAGAAGCTGGGCGAGTCGTCGATGTACACGAGGTCCGTAGTCCTTGGGATTTGATCGCTGTGGCCGGGGGCGGATTTTTTCGGGGGGGAGATGTCGCCTTCGCCCGTGGCCTCGTTGGTGGTGCTGCCCACCTTGAGCGAGGTCTCGTACTTCTGCTTCAGCTGCTTGCCGATCTCGTGGAAGGGGGAGAGCTGCCGCCAGCACGTCCGCACGGTGCAGGAGCCGGACACGCCGTGGCACTTGCAGGTGGTCTCCACGCCGGCTTTGATGACCTGCGGACACACACGGTCCCAAAAGAGAATCAGTCATGGCGGGACAAATCCAGACACCAAGCAAAAAAATGGTATTTTCTAGAAGACCCTCCAAAGACACAAAGTTGACGTCAATACAAAAAGTATCTGTTGGAAGAGGACAGAAAACACATAGTACAGGAAATACTGAATTCAAAAGGCCCTTAGTTCCCAGGCGCTTATTCTTAGTTCTCAGAATATGGCATTTACCTGCAAGAACGTTGCTTAATTGGCTAATTAACAACGCTAGAGAAGCGCACAAAGGTTGTCCAGTGCTGCCACTCATCGTGTAGACAGAGATCAGAAACTGTGATGCAACTAAGAGATTGATACATATTTTAACACCTATTTATCTACGTCAATAACAAGCAGATAAGGCATTACAAAAGTGGAAGGAGTGGGTTTAGTGGAACAAGGTGGAGTGGCACATGCTCCAGAACATGAGTGGATAGTAGGAACCTTGTCCATACCACAGGACCCCAAACCCATCAACTGACTGATGCTAAACAAAGGATCCCATCCTTTTCAAGTGAGGCTGCAATAACGATGCTTCATGGCACAAAAGCACATCCATCTCTTTAGAAATAGCACTGGAATGTTCCAGCCTGCCTTCTCCAGAGAGAGATTTACACCTGGATTCCTCCATGGGCAACAAGAGAGCAGCCACGTTATTTAAGACAGCCACAAATAACCCCCAGATTATAAACATATAGATATATTTTTTAATTCTCTCCCCCTGCCCCTTCCGCAAAATTAGGTTCTATTTTGACTTTAAATGGGTCGGGTACAGCCACACCTTAGAACAGCAGGTGAGAACAGAGCTTGTTTTACAGAGCTGGCTCCTGGCAAGGCACCATTGCAAGTGCCCTTCCTTTGGGCATCTACGGTACCTAAAAAAGAAGAAAACAACCTCCCCCCCGTGCCCACGATGGCATCTGCCTACGCCGTGGCCTCCTGGCAGCCGAGGACTGGCTCCAGGCCATTTCCCCACCATCCGGTCCTTAATTATTTGGCCGCACGGATCCCGCTGAGCCCCGTGTGCAACAGGTCACGGACTCGGAATTGGGGCCTGGCCCAATTGTGATATTCCAGAAACATTTTTAGAAAGACAATACGCATAGCGCAGCCCTCAGCAGAGCCCGTCCAATGGTCACACTTCATTCCTGTGACAGCCGAGCCCGTTGCAACTGCAATCCAATAATACACAGTAGCATTCGGAGCGGTGGCGGGTTACAGAGGGAGAAGTGTTGCTGCTCGGAGCGCTCAGCTGGGATGGCTTGGGCAAGGGCTGTCACGCTCTGTGTGCCAAAGCGTCTCGCCAAGTCCACGAGAAATCCCACAGTGTCAGACAAGAGCGTGCAGAACACATTTCAACACCGAGGAGGGGGGAAAAAACCCCAACCCTGGCCCGCGCCGTCCCTCGTGTAAAGTCCCGTTTCACTGCCTGTCCAGAAGTGAGAGCTGAGTGCGTGTGAAACAAAGCCCCTCCACCTGATTTCACGCCCAGACCGTCGGCAAGCCGGGAAGAAATTGCTGGGATACTTGGAAAAGGGCTGCACACTGCGGGCATTCATCAGGTCAGGCTTTCCTCAACACTTCCACCTCCCCCAGCGCGTTTGCATCTGCTCCACCTGGAACAGGAGACAACCCCCATTGTACAGGAGTTGGGAAAGCAAGGAGCCAACGGGAATTGGCTCAGCTTGTAACCGTGCTCCTGGATTTAGAGCTGATTGAACAAGACAGGGTCATGAAATTCGGGAAGGGAACCTGGAGCCGGGGCTGTTCTTGTCAGGAGCTCCGTGGGAGAGCTGACACCGCAGGTGCACTGCGGCCAAGGCACCCACATGGGGCTGGTGGATACAGCCCAACACGTGCTGGAAAACCCAATCCTGACGGATTGGCAGCTGGCTGACGGCAGAAGACCTCGAGTCAGGAACAAGCATGTAGGTTTAGGCACTTGAATCCCACCAGCCAGCCAGGGCTGACCTCACCGAGGCAAACGTTTGAGTTTAAACACCTACGTTTGAGGAACACCTCAAAACTCCCCTCGGAGCCAGGGGAGCCAAGGCAGGCAGAGGATCCTGCAGTGAGGCAAACACCTGCTCCTCTGAACAGCTCTCCAGGCTCCCACTGCCTGCTGAGCACACCTCTGTCACCACCAACAGCCTGGGGACCCAGCTCACTCAGAGCCACCTCAGTTTGGGATTCTGTGAGCAGAATTCCACCCTCTGGGACAAACTCAGGTGTCCAAATACCACCACCTAGCACTAATTGAGGTATTTTAAAACATTCTCCTCACACCAGCTGTCCCTCCAGGAGCACAAAAATCTCTCAAAGGACACTAATAAGTATATTTAGGTAGATTATTCTCCTCATCTGGACTGAAAGTCGCTAATGAATCCCAGTCTGGATTTTCCTGACTCACTTCTAGCTCCTTGTTAAGTGGTGGCTGGGACAGCTCTGGTGTCATGAGCTGGTGAACCGAAACACAAAAGGTTTCCACTGTCCCCATCCTCATGAATGCAGCAGCTCATGGAATCCAGCGTGTGGATTTTCCTGCGGCTGCTCCGCAAGAGCGGTGCATCCCAAGCGCCCCGTAAACCCTCCCCTGGAAGGACCGGGCAGGGCTCAAGAATATTACGAGGTAGTGAGAGTGAAAATCCCAGAAAAACTCCCTGCCCAGGCAGCCTCCCCTGCTGCTGTCAGTCACGATGCAGCTCCTCGAGGCGAGGCGTGATGGGGAACTGCTGCCTGCGGGCCCCAACCGCCCACGAGCCAAAATGAATCCTGGCAGAGCCCTCCTGCTTCCCGTCCTGCTCCCCGGCTTCCACAGAGACCTCTCCTCCTCTTCTTGCGAGCTCCTGTCAGAGACACTTAAATCCACCTTGTTTCTTCAGGAAGCGGAGCAAGGCTGATCCAAGTCAGCAGGTTGCTTGGAGCAGTGCTGGGGAAAGCTTTCCCGGCTGGCTCCTGAGGCAAATGGCTGGATCATGCTTTCAAACCCGGAGGGGCTTCCAGCAGAGTGGTTTTTATTCCCAAAAAACTCTAGGGTAGATGAGGAGGAACAAGGTTCTAACACATAAAATCATGATTTCAAGAGCTATGGCAGCTCCTGCTTTCTTTTCAAGGCACATCACAGTTCAGAGCCTGATTTGGCTCCGTCCTACACGGACCTGAGCCTGTTCTGAACACACCACTGAATCATCATTTCATCTCCGCCAGGGATGTGGCCACCTGCACGCTTGTCACAGATGGGAAGGAGAATGGCTCAGCTTGAATCCAAGGCACAAAATATGTCATGCTCCCCATGGTCCAAACTCCACGGCCACCACCCAGCAGCAGAGTTGTAGTAACTCAGGAGTAAAAGTAACAAGGAGCATCTTTTTAGCGTTTTATAGACAGGTTCTACCATGAAAACAAAGTCAAAGGCAAGCAGTGGGTCAGGGGTGGCATCACACATGGAAATTCTGTCCTCCCACACCCCTCTGAACAACAGCAGCCTCAAATAGAACACTTTGGGAGGAAAATAAAGCTTTTTGAGCCATTTAGCTTGACCTGGGAACACAAATTCCCACTGACCTTGCTGCGAGAACACCGAACGCTGACAAATCAGGACGAGGCAAACACAAAGCGAGACAGAACCACCTTCCCTGGGGTTTGCCGCTCGCAGGGAATCAGATAGCTCCGCTGGACTGGCTTTACAAGGAGCCACAGGGAAAAGGGATCACAGCAGAGCATTGCTATGCAACATGTAATCCTCCCTGCCTACAATGGTGCGCCGCGAAGCTCAGACTAAGTGCCCCCGTCATGATCAGTCTCAGACATGCCGCAACACACAATTTCTCAGTGTTTTAGCCGAAACGCCGAGGACAGGATTCCCATTCATTCCCAGCTGGGTCACGGGGCTCCGGCGGTGGTTTTCAGACAACTCTTGTCTGGGCAGCGGCAGCCCAGGGCGGACACCCGGCCGTGGGAATTCCGCGGTTATTGCCGCGCTGTCGTCACGGCTGGGCCGCGGCTCCGGGGCTCCAAACCATTCGCCATGGTTTGGGGGAGAGGAGGGAGCAAACCCTCCCCAGAGCCAGCTCAGCCAGGGAAAAGCCGGCCCTGGCCTTGCCTCGCTCCAGGAGGGGCTTGGGGATGCTTCCCCCACAAATCCCATCCCTTCCATCCCCCTGTACGCAGATCCCTCTTCAATTTAATTTAAATAGGCTTAGTCATTCTCTCGGCTCCAGCATTAACGTTTGTTTGGACAGCAGCCACGGTCCCCACACACCACCAGAAGACCAGGCTTGTCCCTTCACGCTGGCCAATGCCACTGGCTGAATTGTAAAAGTTCCACAGATTGTTGGAAGCTTTCCTTTCTTTTTCCTTCCACCTTGTTAAAAAAAGCCCTTCTTTTGACCCCGTTCTCAACCTGTTTTTTCAGAACAGTTTTCCCTTCTCGCTACTTCTCCCTCTTTAAAAAATAGGAACACTCATATTTTAGTGACATATATATTAAAATACAAACATTTGAGCATAGAACAACATAACCCTACTTAAAATTGAGAACTTTAGAAGCATTTTCCCCATGCTCAGTATTCCTAGCATGCTTCACATGCTAAAAAAGCTCCACATAAACAACCAACTGCAATCGTTTATGGAACACAGCAAGCAATTTTTTTTCCAGAGTATTGATTTCCAGGCCTCAGCAAGGCTTTGGCTGAGCCAACCCCAGCCTGAAAGGAGAGGCAAATCCAGAGAGCACGCCTGGGCATTCCTACCTGTCATAACCTGGAGCAATTAATACCAGTGGTGGCCCTGAAAACCGATCTGCGCATTAAGAGCTCGTCTCGGGCTGTTATTTGCTGGGTTTGATTTGTACCTCGGTAAACATGTGATGCCGCACTTCTCCCTGCAAACACATCCCTAAGAAACTGCCAAAAAAAATGCATTATGCCTCCTTTTTTCTTTTTTCCCATGCACCAAATGTATGAAGCACAAACCCAGCCATTCTTACACATCCTGAGGGTGCAGAAAAACCCGGAGTTCGACCGGGACCACGTTAAGGAGCAGGAACTGCGGGAGATGGGACGGCCAGTGCTTGTAAACACTGCCTGTGCAACGGGAGAGTCGTGCCTCGCTCCGCCTGTGTGTGACCTTTAGTGAGTCACTTAATCTTCCCGGGTCTCGGTTTCCCCCCCTGCCCAGCGGAGCTCCAGCGATGAGGAGGGTGGCATGGCCTGATAACGCGTTATGTGATAGCCCAGCCAGCTCCTCAGACAGATGATAGCCGGGCAAACATCTCCCCGATATGGAGAGCGCGTCTCCGGCGCGGGAGGCACGCGCAGCCCCCCGCGGAGAGCCCTGCCAGCGCCGCCCGCGGGGAAAAGCCATTCCTCGCGTGGAATTCCAAAAGGAGCAAGTCAACAGGCAAGGGGAAAAGTCCGTGCACCTCCCGCTATCCCCGTCCCGAGCATCCCAGATGGTTTCAGGTGTAGCTGTCTCAGGGTGGGTCTGGACTGGAAGCCTACGAGGGCGACAAGGACCACGGCAGGGGGTTGGGATGAGACAACCTTTGCGTTCCCTTCCAACCCACAGCAGTCCAGGATTCCACGATCCTTCAGGAATCTGCACAGACCAAAAGGTATTGTTCAAAAAACAACGAAGCCTCATGAAGGGAGCCAGTTTCAAAGCAGGAAATTGCTTAAAGAGAGATCTTCTTTTGTTCTCCATTTCTGCCCTCCCATAATTTTGCATTAAACATCTTGGCTCTCAAGACAACTGTGGTTATACCCAGACTTCAGGCAAAGGCTTGTGTCCCTCCTTCTGGAAGGATGAAGGAAAAAGGGAATGAGAACACGATAATTTTTTTTTTTTCCTAGGGTAACAGCAGCCCCCTTTAATTGTGCCCCTTGGATCCGTAAGACATGCTTGACCAGACATACCTCTGGAAGAGGTCAGCACTCCTGGGATTAAGAAACTTAGCAACGCTCCAGAGAGGGAGTTGGAAAGTCATGTTTAATGATACTTTGCTGAGAAACTGGGCAAATTTAATTAAAACATCACTTACTCAAGCCCAGTGGAACTAATTGAGTGCTCTAATATTCCGACTTTTCATTAATGGGTTACAAAAGAGGGCTGCACTTGTGTGTAGAAGGGGGAAAAGGGGGGAGGATGGAGAGAAGATGAGAGCTTTAGCAAGGCTGCCTGGGCTTCTTTTAATATAACTCAGAAACTTCACTGCTGGCAATGGAGCTTTAATACAGTTGACTTCTCCCCCATCCCCTCCACACACACACGTCTCCCCCCAGAACACCCTCTCCACCCAGGATCCCTCGGAAAGAATAGCTGAATGAGGGAGAGCAGATTTGGCAAAGGAAGGGAAATTGCTTTTTTAATAAGTGGTCTATTCAGAGCTCCTACTTTTTCAATAAAGAGAAGGCTGGAGAAGTCCTGGTCTAATTACCTCATCCTCACACTAGACAAGCTCGCCCTTTCATTAACCACTGAGGTCATATCATATAACTTGGTGAGCCACCACGGGCACAACATGTTCAGTGATTATTTCACTGGTGGCAGCAGAATTACAGGCAGCCCATCAAGGCTGTAAAAAGCAGGAGTAAAATCATAATTAAGCGAGAACGTCTACCAAGAGACACTAAAACTAGGCGGGATGGGATCATGTCACCCTCGCAGAAACACACGGATTGTTGGCTGGAGTGACACCATGGAGAAACTGCTGCGGTGACCAGGAGGGGAGAGGGTTGCTTGCCAAATTAGTCAGGTCCTTTTTTTTGCCGGGTCTCAAGGGACTATTTGTATGTTTTGCCACGGTTGGCAGTAATTGGGTGGGAAAAATGACATGTTAAGAATCAGTGAGAGACCACCAAGCTTGTGCTGTGTCTTTAGCAGAGCCTTCTCCGCTCCCTCAGCGAACACACACATCCACACACTGCGAGTGCTCCGGTTCCAAACTGCTCCCTTCCAAAAGGGCACAAATCAAGGCTGTCTGCACTCCTCTCCTGCCTTTGATCCACCCCAAATCAAATCCATATGAGTGATTGTTCCAATAACCACACTAGGTCAGTCCAAAGCAGTTTCAGACTGCTGCAGTCACTGCAGGGTGAGCAAACCCTACTCAGTGGTTGGAAAGTCTTTATGGCAGAAGGTAGTTAGTGAGCAGCTTCTTTGAAGGCCGACAAGGAGAGAAAATGTGCCGAGAATCTTATTTAACTCACTACCTTCCTCAAGGAAAATATCCATAAATTCAGCAGGGAACGTAGTAGTGCTCTCATCCTCCATCCATCCTCTCATCCCTGCACTCGCAGTGGGAGCAGGAGGAAGGACACAGATCAAACCCGACATTAACCTACACCTAAGAGCAAGCAGTGCCAAAGACAATCCATCCACCACACCGAGAGGGCCGATGCTCAGCCTTCAAACTGGTTTCAGCATTCTGGAATCTGAAGCAACCACTGCAAGTTTCAGGCTGGTAGCCACAAAACCCAGCCTGGATCCTCATCTGTGATCATCACCTTAATGACACTGAATTGTGCCAGTGGTTTAGGGCCACCTATCCCAACCACACAGACGCGTGTTCATCTTCAACCCTCATCCTCCTGCAAGATTCCATGTCAATATTCCCTTCTTCTGTCCTTGGCTCCATGGCGGTGCTGCGAACGTGGCGGGCCAGCTTGGCTCGCCTTTCAACCACACCGTGGCACAAACGAATTATTCCAGGAGCATGAACAGACAAACCCTGTCCACTGCTGCTGCAAACAGGCGAAGGAGAGCCGTCAGCCAGCAACCCCAACCCGGCAGGCACGTTGCGGGCGGACGAAAATAGGAACGCTGGATCACTGACCTGCAGCAAAGGTCTGTGGCTTGGACTGCCAGGAGGGCTCTCGGCGTCCGCGCCGCCGTCACAACTGTTACTCAGCTGTTTCGCCGCACATGTTACACTCCAAAACCACTGCCAGTGGCCACAGCCCCGCCGTGCCAAGGAAAGTGGAGGCAGAGGATGCTGGAGAGCCTTCCCTGGGAAGGCTAACTCGCCAGGATCGGGACACGGAAGGGAAGGTTCAATCCCTCCAGCCCACCTTTGGAGTTCGTTATGCTCAAAGTCACATACAGTAGAGCACAGGTGGATAATTCAGGACACAAAACCTAAATCCGAGGCTGGCCTCAGCCATGTGGGCACCCTGACTGCAGCTCCTGGGATTGGGAACACTGGGAGTTAGATCAAACCCACTACTGGGAGTTAGACCAAACCCACTGGGCAGGTTTTTTAGCCCCACCACTGCTGGTAAATATTCATGGATTTACAGAAACTTGCCAGTGGCACCTAAAGCCACAGCCTTAAAGGTTTAGATGAGGCTGTATTATGGGATTTTGGGATGAGAGGCGAGCCAGGACATCTCACAGCAGCATCCAGCATGGAATCAAAGCCTCCATGGACCACCTTCTCCACTGTCAGTCCCATCTGCTACACACTCAACTCCAAAGAGATGGGACAGAGCAACCAACACAAGGATTAAAACAGGGATGAGTCCCATCATCCTGCAAAGCCCGTTTCACACGTCAGAGAGCTGCAACAGGAGTTCAGAGACACTGAGCCCTTTAATCCAGAGCAGGAAAGCTGTCAGCCAAAACCAGACACCAGCTAAATCCAGGATATTTCTAATCCTGATCTCAGCACCGTCTAGGAGCATCTGGTGGTGGGGAGAGGGGGAGACATTTCGCTGGCCAGCCCTGGCCGGTGGCATTCCCCGGTGCCCCGATTCCGTCGCGAGGAATGACATTTTATACATAGACACAGCAACAACTGAGCTGGGGTGGCCATTCCTAGAATGCACAACTGGCTGGGCTGCATTTGCCTGGGAAACTGGAGACCCAGGTCCCCCATCCCAGCCCCAAGCCCGCATCCAATCACACAGACAATAACAAGGCTCGGGGGCTATTTCTGGCCCTACAGTATGTCCCCCTCAGAGGTTGGTGCAATGAAACACTGATCCTAAGCACCTGTGCTGGCCAATCTGAGGGATTTTCGTGTTGGAGCAACTCTAGGCTAGGTACAGCCAAGCAGATTATGGGAGAAGGTGGAAAGCCCCTTCCTTTCCTCCCCTTGCTGGGATGACCCAGCACTTGCAGACACTTTGTCCTTTACATCAGTCATGGGATTTGCTGAGCTGGAAGGGACTCCACAAGGATCAGAGTCCAAATCCTGGCCCTGCACAGGACAAACCCAAAAATCACACCATGTGCCCCAGAGCATTGTCCAAATGCTCCTTGAACACCGGCAGTCCTGCAGGGAGGCCCCCAGGCAGGAAGGCAAACCCTTGGGGAAGGTATAAAGAGCAGGAAGAGAGGAAAAAGATGGGAAAAGAAAAAAGGGGCTCTAAAGCAAGCACTGTCATCTGCTCTGGGTGATATGGAAGGTTTCTGCCAGAAAACAAAACTGAGGGGACTCTTAGGTCTGAGGTCAGCCAGAAATTAATCTCTCCACCCTGGTTCCCTGCCAGGTGTTTCTCCAGCCAGTTTGAAGGAACCCTGGCTAAGGAGATGCTCCACTGTCCATGCTCTGCTGAACTGCTGTGAGAGAAACATCCCTCAAGGACATGCTGTGGCAGCATAAACCCCTTCCTCTGTGTCCCACCCCCTGTAAGCCTGAAGAACCTGCCTTTCCATCCCTCTGTGGTGTAAAACCCTCTCCTCCCTGTGGGAAACCAGCAATCTTTGTCCCCACCTCCCATTTCCTAGACCTGCACAGTCCCATTCCTTTCCCTCTGGTCTCTCTCCAGTGGTTTTGCCCAACACTTGAAGCACAGTGACAAAACCAGGGCACAACCCCATAACCGCGACCCCTCCCCTCCAGCAGGAGGACGACCCCATTCATTTCTCCTCCAACACTCCTGCTTCCACACCCAAGCACAGCACCAGAACCCCACAAACAGCGTGACCCCCCCAACTCCACCCCGCTCCCTCCGCAACGCACCTTCATTCCCACCAGGTTGTTGTGGAAGTCCACCCTGGCTCGCAGGTCCTTGTTGGGCTTCCTCCCCAGGAACTCCTTGACGAACTTGTTGCTGTACTTGAGGTTGTCCCCGCAGCCTCCCCACTGCCAGGCCTCCCTGTTCTCCAGGTCGGGGGCCTCGTCGCAGGTGCAGCGCTCCATGCGCCCCGCGCTGCACGCCTTGGCCATGGCGTGCGTCAGCCCCGCCGACGAGATGGCGTACAGGAAGGCTGTCTCCTTGAAACCTGCGGGCACA
Organism: Ptilonorhynchus violaceus; assembly: GCA_013397565.1. Taxonomy (NCBI): domain Eukaryota; kingdom Metazoa; phylum Chordata; class Aves; order Passeriformes; family Ptilonorhynchidae; genus Ptilonorhynchus; species Ptilonorhynchus violaceus. Next base: position 114,506 of record VZRJ01010011.1, read on the forward strand.
GCGGGGACAGGCTCTAACAGCAGCTTAAACAAATTAAAAACACCCAGGATACTGAGGCAAAACCCATTGTGAGAAGAGTGGCAGCTGCGCCACAGAATAACAGGGTGGTACGGTTGGAAGGGACCACAGCGGGAGTCTGGTCCCTGCTCCAGCAGGGCCATCCCAGAGCGCATGGCACAGGGTTACATCCAGACAGTTCTGGAATATCCCCAGTGAGGGAGACTCCACCTCCTCTCTGGACAACCCAGTGCTCAGTCACTGCCCAGGGAGGAAGTCCTGCCTCATGTCCAGGTGGAACTTCCTGGGCATCAGCTCCTGCCCATTCCTGTTGTCCTGTTGCTGGGCACCCCTGAGAAAAGCCTGGTCCATCCTCCTGACACCCTCAAAGCAGGGCAAGCTCTATGTGCATCCCTGATGGTGAAAAGGACTCAGGGGAGGGTAAGAAATGATGGAGGAGGTGGCACAAGCCAGGAGTCAAGAATGCACATGAAATCTGGCCAGCTCGGTGGCTGTCACTCTGCAGAGTCTCTGCCTGAAAATCAAAAGAGTTGAGCAAGAGTTGCCCCAACCCTGGAAGTGTCCAACTCCAGGCTGGATGGGGCTTGGAGCAACTTGGCCTAGTGGAAGGTGTCCCTGCCCATGGCAGGGGGTGGCACTGGATGTTCATTAAGGTTCCCTCAAAGCCAAACCATTGTTTGACTCCATGAAGAGGCGGACAGGCCATGGAGGTACCAATGCTGCTGCCAAGGGACACCAAAGAGCAGGAACCCAGCACAGACTTCCAGTCCTCCTCATTCTTCCCTCTTCCCCTGAAAAAGTCACAGTGTCCTGCTCCAGACCAACAGGATTGTTGACAGAAGGCACCCGAGGGCTGGGAAGCAGGAGATGTGTCACCCAACGCAGCACCTCACTCAAAAACCCAGTTTACACCCCAGACCTTCGATGCACCTCCGCGCTCACCTGCAGGGATGTGACAGCATCCACTCCCCCGACAGGTAAAGTGACTCCCAGAGGGACCCATGGTTTCAATCCCAATTATAAAAGCCAGAAATAAAAAGCAAACACATCAGTATTTATAGCCGCCCATTCTCCGGCTATGGCAGCCGTAAACGACTGCGTGTCTGAGATGCAATTCCAGAACAGCCTTGGATGGGACTCAAGAAATCCCCCACTCAAAAATAACACAAGTGGATGGTGACAGTAGTGGATATATCTGTGAGCTGGTGTGTCAACCAAGGACATGCAGAGACACTGCCAGGTCATTTTTGGAACTGTTCCTCGGGAGGTTCATGATAGCCCAAGCAAACTCACGGGGCCATTCCCAGAGTCTGCCTTCCCCAAAACATTCCCAGGAGCAGGAAGACTGATGAAAATCTAGCCCAGGAGACTGAGGTTTGGTTCTCCCTCAAGCCAGACTGTAGTGGGAATTATCCAACTGTTCTACTGCTCACCTGGAAAAGAAGAGCAGGAATGTTTTCCTTGCTGGAAGCAAGGCTAAAATAAAAAAGGTTCAACTCCACACTCGCTGAGGACACTGCAAAGAGTCGTGAGAGTTAAAAAAACAAGTTTTGTTTTCTTCCTGGAGTCAGACCATGTCCTCTGACACCCCAAAAACACCTTCAGCTTTGCAAACACTTCACTGGAAGTGGTGGGAGAATTCTTTACTTACTTCACACAACAAAAACTCTTGGATATGCAGCCCAATCCTCTGGGAAGAAAATGCCTTTTAAGCATCTTTCACCCTTTGTAGGCTCTTTTCTCTAGGTCACACCCTAGGTCAGACTGCCAACATGCCTGCCAGAGGGATGCCAGTCCCAAAGACAGATGTTCCCAAGCCTCTGTGCTCCTGGATTGGAGAACTGGCTTCTTGCCACAGCTTGGGTTGAGGTCCATCCTGCTCCAGCCCCTGTGCCATGGGCAGGGACACCTTCCACTACCCCAGGTTGCTCCAAGCCCCATCCAGCCTGGCCTCGGACACTTAATTCACAGCCCCCAGCCCGCTCCAAGCCCTCCTGATTCCAAGCACTGAATTCGGAGCCGTTGTGGAATCCCAACCCATTCCATGCCTGACACAAAGCCAGGAGGAGGAACAGCTCATCTGCCAGGTTCTCCCCCTTCCACCAGCTTTGTCTCTCACTCCTCCCGCCCTCCATCCCCGAGAGCTTCCCGAATTCCCTGCGCCCATCAGCACGGGGATCATCTCACCCGCAGGCAGCTCCCAACCGGCTCCATGTGACATTTGGCCCCGGCCAGGTTTGAAGCCATCTCCGCCACGCACTATTTGATTGCGCCGAGATATTTGGTAACGAGATAATGAGCTTTAAATCAATGCAGGCATTCTGAGCCCCGGTGCATTGACAGTCTGCCGGCCGCAGCTATCCAGTTTCAGCCATTTCCAAAATTGTGCACGAGTATCCAAAGAGGATAACGAGTCCCTTAAACAATCCCCTGTTATTTTAAGAAACGGGGCCGCATCGGCCCGAGCTGCAAACCAGCAGCCGGGCTGGTCTGGTGACCAAGTGTAAAAGCAGAGGGAGAAACTTTTAAATGGAAAAAAAAAAATGGTTTAGGGTTTTTTTTTTCCCTCCTTTTTTCCCCCTTTTTCCTTCCTCCCTGCAATGTTCCTGGAGGAGAAGAAACAAGCCCACACGGATGAACTTGGAAATCTGTGTCCTGGTGGGTGATACATGGGAGCCTTTGCCCTGGGGTATCACTTGCTGCAATGCTGAACTAGGAACCAGCAGCTCCTGGAGAGGAGGAGGAAGATTTACAGGGCACCGTGTTACTCCAGGGGAACGGCACCTGAAGGATTTACAGCACGGGTGGAGGGCAGGGATGTTGCAGGGATATAAAACACGGGAGAATGAGACAGCAGCAGAGCCCTGCAGCCCTCTGAGCTCCCATTTATTACTCGGGTCCCTGACAAGGGGTGGGATGGGGGGGTCTCCGCGGGGTTTTCAGGCAGCTCAACTCCGGGCTGCTCCAGAACGCCCCTCGTTCAGGGCTGCCCAGGGGACAGGCACGTCTGAAGGAACAAGCTGTGGCCTCCAGGTGTCAGCATGAGAAAGTGCTTGGCTTTCCCAAGGCACCACTAATCCAGGGACTCCTCTGGCATGCGGGGATATTTTTAAATGTCTTGCAGCTCTGGCCGGACCTCTTGGGTTTCATAAGGACTTTCCTTGTTTCCACCAGTCAGTGACAGTGCATTAGTTAAGCCCTGGTGCTTCTGAATTACTCCTCCTCACTAATTAGCCCTGCAAACCTCTGCTCTTATCTTTAAAGATATCACACTCTGGGTTTTCCAGGTCCAGGTCCATCGCTGAGCGTGGGACTTTCTGGAAGTCACTAAAACCCCCGAGGACCCTTGCACGCTGTTCAAATGGTGCTGCAGCCCGGAAATAAGACCTGGATTGTACTGGGAGGGTGGAGGAAACTGGACCGTGTGAGATAAGGAAAGAGATAAAAATACTACCTGCTCCTCCAATATTCTTAACTTTTGGCCATCTCCACCTGAGCTGCTGGGAAGAGGTGTGGGAATTACCCACTGCTCACATCCAGGGCAGTAACAGGACACAAACATTGGCAGGTTTTACCCTGTGTACTATGACAGGCCTCCCCTTGCCCTCTCTAATAGGGCAGAACACTGTTTTGCCTTATTTCCCTTAAAAAAGGCATTTTCTCAACTTTTTTCCTGAAAGACTGACATAATAAACAGGAAGAATAAATAAATAAAATAACGAAAAAAAAAAGACAGGACAGCTTCGAGAGCTTCAAAACCTCCTCCTCCAGCAAGACCTCCACTTCCAGCAGAAATGGGGGGAAGAAGCAGCTCCTGGCTGCACTAACACCCTCCACCCTCCGGGGAGGGCAGCCAGGGCCAGCAGTGGGGAGCAGGCAGGGCAAATCCCATCGATTACCCCCATGGGCACATCCTTTGTGCTGCGCATGGATGAGCTCCAGCCCTTCCGCACAGCTCTCCTTGGACCTCGGGGAGAGCGGGTTGGCCACCAGGGCGGGTGGGGAGCGCAGGGGGTGCCCAGACCCCCCCAAACCCCCCCTTTACTCACCTCTCTTGAGGAGGCTGGCGCGGTACCGGCCCTCGAGGGTGCAGTTCCAGCGCTCGAAGCGGAACTGGTACTGGCACTCGAGGGCGCTCATGCTGATGGCCTCCATGAGCGTCTCGGCCACGCCGGGGTCGCGCCGGCACATGCGCCGCTGCTTCTTCTCCAGCTTCAGCCGGTCACACACCTTGTAGTGCGCCTTGGCCGCCGCCTCCTCCATCTCCGAGGTCAGCGGGAGGATGGTCAGCGGCTCGTTGCCCGTCAGCCTGCGGGGAGACAGAGGGGCAGCGCCGTGAGGGAAGGTGTTTCAGGGAGAAATTCCTTGTGCGGAGGGTGGTGAGGCATAGGTTTCCCCAGAGAAGCTGTGGATGCCCCACCCTTGGATCAACTCAATCCAGTGAGTGGCATCCCTGCCCACAGCAGGGACTTGGGTCTAAGGGGGTCTTTAAGGTCATTCCAACCCAAAAACCATTCTGGGATTCTGCAAAATACAGCCCGCGGTAGAAAGGAATTCCTGACGCATCAAGCGCCTGGAATCCCGCAGGAGATCCATCTCCACCTGGTAATACAGGAATTAGGGTTCAAGAGTAGAGGTTTGGATGGAAGGCAACTCTGCAGATCCCACCCCAAGGAATGATGATCTTGGAGGTTTGGATCAGTTTGCAGGCAGAGATGTTTAATGACATTCCAGGTTTCCTGGGCTATTCCAGGATAAAGGGTTGGAGACAACACACAGGATATACACAACCAGGCTCTTCTGAGCAAGTGGAGCATCCTGGGATTTCTCAAATATCCCAAACACCCAAGTTCAGGAAACCAGGCCGAGTCCTTTGGAATCGGGATCTGCTGGCTGAGCTCCCTTGGGGACTTGATGTCTGGGCCAGGAGCGATTTCACAGTGAGGCTCCCCACGGTGTGTGTGTGCAAGGTGGGAGCAGGAGAAGACTTTAGAGGAAATGTTTGGATTTATGCTCCCTACCAGCTCTCACAGAGCTTGTTTGGACATAAAACCCTTGGTCAACTCCACCCCAGGACTGTGTTTAAAACCGAAACTGGAAAGAAATAATTTCAGGTGCCTCGCTGCATGAACCTGGGGAACTGGCAAAAATACACGAGCACTACTGTCACTGTCCTGGGCATAAACAGCAAAATCATTTTAGCACATCAAGCAGAGCCAGAAACCAGCCTGGGAAGGGACAGAGGATGATTTGTCCCACCAAGCCCCAAGAGACACACCGAGAAAGCACAGAAAGCCACCCTGCCCTCAGCAGAAGAGATCCTGACATAAAACCCAGTGAGCCACAGCCTGAGCTTGGAGAGCGGGATACACTTTCCAGGAGACGCTGCCAAAAGCTTTTACAAGACAGAACAAGCCCAAAACCTAAAAAAATAACCCGAAGAAATGCGTGTCCCTTTGCCTTCTTCCCCTCCCTCCTCCCAGCGCAAGGTCCTTGACTCTACAATGTGCAACAAAAGATGCCAGGGGACTGTTCCCGGTGTCAAGTGACGAGCTGCTGGAACAGGACCGGGCTGGCATCGGCCCCGGGGAGCAGGGAGGCTGCAGGAACATCTGCTGGGCTCAGGAGAGCTTTGCTGGCCAGGCTGCCTGCACCCCACTCTCCTGGCTCTGCCCCGCTCCGGCCAGGCGCCAGTCCACACAGTCAATGGGAATCACTATCCAAGGCTTGCAGAGGACCTGGAGACACATTCCCCAGCCAAAAGGGAAGAATGGCTGAAATCCAGAATGGGGAACGTTCCAATCCTGCCCTGGGCAGCAGTGGGTGGGTTGGGGGCTCGGGCATCTCCATTGCTGCGGGACCACTGGGGAAAATGGGGTGATGGGAGCGGGAGGGGAGCACACACCCACCCCTTTGCTGAGATCCTGGAAATCCATTAAAGCCCCACCTGTCCTGCAGGAGCAGTGATTTGTTGCTCTGAGTGAGAATTTCCCTCTAATCAGCGGGATGCATCCTGCCAGGGGCACAGTTCCCGAGGGCAGGCAGGCAGGATGCTTCAAATCCCAAACCTCGGTGCACAACGGGCATAAAATCCTGACCTGAGTCACAGCCAGGGACATCCAGTACAGATCCAGCCATTCCTGATGTACTGATGAGGTGATTTAACATCACCTTGCTAAGGGAGGGAGCGAAAATGGCCGAGCTGGGATTTTTAGGAGAACAAAGATGGGCAGGAAAAATGTTTTCCTTCAGTTAAATTCGAAGGTATTGATACCTCCAGAAAAAACCTGCAGTGATAAAAGCGTGGTCAGAGTGATCTGGGGGAAACGTGGAAAAATATTTTCCCTCAAGTTTCGCTCCCCCCAAAATAATAATAAAAAAATCTAAAAGGCCAAGCAGAGGGGTGTGTTTGAAGCATATTTTAACCCTTTCATTTCTGGTCCGTCTCCACTGCTCCCCAAGGAGAGGGGACATCACCCAGCCCTGATGCCTCGTTAGCCAAAGCTCCCAGGAAACTCATTCATGAGAGAGGTGCCTTAGTCTGAGCTTCACTGCAGGAAAGATCTGGAATAAAACCTCCAGGACATTCATTCCTGGCCTTCATGACACTCTGAAGGTTCCTTCCTTCAAACTTTCATGGCTGGCACCAGAGACCCTCAGCTGGCAAAGGAGAGGGAGGCATCAAAGCATTTTCTGAGCTCCCTCTCCCTGTTTTTTCTTTCCACCTGAACAGGGATTGTTCAGCAGAACGGCTTGGAAAACACAAGCTCCAAGGATCATGCAGAAGACGGCTGTTGGAGCAAGGAGGGATACAGGAGTTGATCCAACAGCCAGGATTTCTGCACAGCAATTGGTGATTTTCAGCCCCTTCCCCACCTTTCCTCTCAGGTGCTGCTGGGCTTTGGGATACACTTTTCCACGGGATCAGCTTTCCAGAACTTGCTGATAGCACAGCTCAATCACATGTACATCCAATAAAAGTCCACCTAAACGCCAACAAAATGAAGATCCAGGGATAGGGAGACGGTAGGAAATAGGATTCCTGGTGCTTCAGTGCCACAGCACTCCCACAAGTGGTGGAAGAACAAACGCGACGGACAGAGATCCGTCCATCCCTGCCTGGATTATTGCTCAGAAGCATCCCTAGAACAAAACAAGGAGAAAATCCAGGAAAAATGGCTTTGAACCAATGAAACCCTCCCAGGTGAGGACTCCCAGGAGCTGAAACCCCATACAGGGACCCACACACACGAGCCGGACGGGCGCCCGGGGACCTCAGCCCCGCGCGCACATTCCAGAGGCCCCGGGAACAAGGGCGAGGGGGCACTTTCCGGAGCGTGGCATCAGCAACAAAGCACAGGCAGAGCTGCCCCACCTGACACGCTGCCTCCCAGCTCCCGCTGCATGGAACCCTTATAATCCCATAAAGCCCTTTTATGCAACCCCGGCTGAGCGAGGTCCCGTAAGGCAACGGTGTCAGTCGGACGCTTTCTCAGCTCCTCACAAAGACCAAGCTGTTCTTTCCAAGGAAATTTTTCCGGGGGGGGGGGAAGCCTGTGTGTGTGTGTGTGTTTTTTTTGTTTTTCACACACCCAATCCACAACTGTTACGATTAAACCTCCAAACCACTTCCAATCAGATTCCGAAATTCTGCAGGATTGTGTTTGTCCACTAGGAGCAAGCAGAGAGACCAAACAGCTCCTCGCACACAATCCAGGAAGCTGTAACCCTCTGGAAGTTAACTCCAGCCCCTCTGAGAGCCATGAGCCTATAGGGCCAAGAGATTCCGGATTTTGATGGATCTCGTGGGTCCCTTCCAACTCCAGATATTCCATGGTTTTTTGACCTAATCCCGCCCGATGCCTGCTCCGAGTGCAGCATCCAGACCTCAGGAAGGACCTGGTTGCCCCGTGCCACACTCAGCCTGCTGAAAAGAACCTTTGAAACACTCTTCCCACTATTCCCATTCCAGTTCCACCTGTCTCTGGTTTGAAGGCAGGAATCCAGAAGGCTTCCCATTAATTGATGCAAAAAGCAAGATCCCTTGGTTTGCACACACGCTCCTGGTGGTAAACTTCATGTCAAACATCACTAATTGCTTCGTTTTCCTGGAGTTCAACCACCAGGATTTGGGAGAGATCCCAAGCACAGCCCCTGCCGCAGCACAGCTCACGCTGATAACCACACAGCCAAGTTTTATCTGTGACACCACGGAATTATGGCCCTTCCAGAGGCAGATCCTGCTTCCAGCTCATCTCAGAAGTCAAGAGTTTTTGTTGTCTCATCAGCTCACACTTTCCTCAGCGTCCCTGGATTTTCCCTGGTTGAAGTGGGGACTTTCCTGACGAGGATTTGAGGGGGATGAGGCGGAATTAAGGTGCCTGCACAGACCTGTGGGCGCACTCTCACTTTTGAGGTGCTCCAGAGTTTCCTCTGCAAGTGCCACTGGAGATGGGAGCCAAGGTGAGCTGTTTTCCTGCATGGAAAAGCCTCTGCTATTCCCACCTGGAATGAAAGCCCGCTGAAATATTGCATTCCTACCCCAGTGCTTCCTCTTGTATTGGGAGTTTGCTCCATCTCTACAATGACTGAATTGATTCTGGTTTCACTTTCCACATGAATTTTTTCCTGTGCTATTGCCACCCTCTCAGACTTTTTTCCCTTCTCTTTCCACCATTTTTCCTTTAATAATTAAAAAACTTCTGGAAAATTAACAACTTGACAACAAATCTTCACTACAACCCCAAAATTAATGATTCCACAATTCAAGGAGTCTGAGTTGTGCTGGACACCAGGCCTATGCTATTTTATTTTGCATCCCTCTCCCACCATCACACTCCCACATCGTGAATCTTTCCTAAATTAATTTACCACAATCCCCCCTTTTCCCAAAGGCTAATTGAGTATTTTAAGTATAAAAATCCAAAAGTCCAAGGAAAAAAACATCTGAATTCCACGGTGAGTGATGAAGATTTGACATTTGGAAAAAGAGCTGGGAAGAATCCACCACCTTCATTCCACACTGCACTGTTTGGGTTTGTAAGTGTTTCAAAAAGAGCCACCACGAACTCTAAACACTAAAACATCCCATATCCCCTTCAATTACATAAAAATAAGGCTATGGATTCTCCAAACCTCAAACTTCCACAGTGACATCTCAGCAAGCGTTCAGCCCCTTCCCAAAGATTGTTCTATCAGTTCTCCACTTCTGCCTCAATCCTTTCCCGGTGTAATTTTTCCAGGGAGCACCTCCAGCAGGATGCTGTGGCATTGTGAGGGTCAAGGAAGCTGACAGGAGGAAAAGTGTTTTTCCCAGCCTGAGGAAATCTGGATGATCCAAGGGTTTATAAAGCAGACCTGACACTTCTCCTAGAAATCAGAACCAGCTCTGCTGAAACTCATCCATGCTGGCACTCTGCACTGTTCCCCACGCCCAGGTGCCCGTTCTCCTCCCTCAGGATCATTCCCAACCCTCGGGCTCACCTCTCCGTGCCATTGTCCCTGGACAATGGTGCCTTGCTGCGGGAGACCGTGAAACTCAGCACCTGGAAACTCTGGGAATGAATGGAGCTTTTCCCATCATAATTATGCCCTAATGGCTGTTTTGATCCTTATCTCCCTGGCAAACACAGCCGGAGGTGACAACCTCTCCAATGTCACCTCCTCGTCAGTCAGCAGCGCCCAAATCCTCAGGAAGGAGGAGCAGCCCCCACCGGACACTACTACAACTTTACACACTCCCACCGACAGCTAGTAGGGGTGACGGGGCCCTACAGCCTCACAGCACCCAGGTGGGAAGCAGCCAAACCCCACAGTCCTGCTCCAGCTGAGAGCATGTGCTTGATGGGTCTTCCTAGCGGAAGTTTCCAGGATTCCAAGATAGAGGAAAACGCCTGTAGGTCCTTGGATGAGCTGCTGAGGGATGGGAAGTAGGAGGAGAGAGGGGACAAAAGCGACAGCACAGCGGGACTTCCAACCCAACAGATCCCACTTAATGGGGAAGGAAGCACCAGGCTCCATCAGATTCCTCATGGAATGTGCTCAAACAGATTTTCTGGGTTTTTTTTTTTAAGAGAAAAAGGTGTAAATTCTTGTAGGCTTCAGCCATTCAAGCCTGTCTTCAACCCTGCCTGGATAGATCCATACAGAGGTTTCCTGTGCCTCCTCTCCAAGCACCTTAGGATGGGCACATGGACATGGAAGGACCCTGCCAGGCTCTTGGGTCCTATCCAGAGTTATCCCAGCATCCAGCAAAAGGGGAAAACAACAGCTGTTTCTGGACAAAACAATCCAACAGGGCAAACCTCCAGCTCTTCCCTTCCCAACACAGCTTTCCTGAAAGCTTCCAGTACTCACAGCAACCCCTCTGATCCCAAAGTTCTTTACAGGGGTTACCACAGATGTCCGAGTTTCCCATTTTAGCTTTCAGTGGTGTTCACATGGAACATTTCTCCCAGGCTGAGGAATTTCCCCAGGCCTGCATTCCAACACTGGACTCCCAACACCTCAACTAAAAGGCTGTTAAATCAGTCCAGAAGGGATTTTCCTTTGAATGGGACAAGACATGGATGGATTTCTCCCAGATACAGGATGGCTGCTGCATGTAAAACGAGTTTCCATCCCATTTCCTGCCAAAATTTCCTACCCTCACCTTCCCCTGTAAAAATTACCAAGGAGTTTGGCAGGTAATACAAAAGACAAAATCTGTCAGTGGAGGAGCAGGGAATACCTGACCCGTTCAGCTGTGGAGGGCTGGAGCTGTTCCTATTCCTGCAGAGGACTTTATGGGATCAAGGTTATGAATTACAACCAACAGCACCCACAGAAGGAAGGATTTGGCCTTAGGGAACAAACAATCAGAGAAACCCCACAGCAGAGGGAAGGATCAGTTCTGGGTCTTTGGTGGTGCACCTGACCCACGGGGCTGAAATAAATCTCTTTTCCCCGCTCCTCTCCTCACAACAAACCTTACTCAGGAAGTTTCCAGCCCACCAGAGCAAAAGACATTCGTATTTCAGGCAAATATCTCGGCCCCAAGACCCAATTCCCCCGGAACAACCCACTGTGTCCCCAAACAAGCAGAAGCCGAGAGAGAAGGCAGGGAGGGAGAGGTTGTTTCCTCTGCCCTTCATCCTCTCAAGAATGAAACAGCAATCAGGGAGATTTACTAAGGATTTTCAACCCAGCGGTGCCAGTGGAATGCACGGGCCAGGCGGCAACAGGGGCTTTCACTCCCAATTTAAGAGGCATTAGCTCTGCCCTTGGCTGCCAGGAATTGTCCCCCCACAGCATCCCCTCCCCAGCTGGACAGCTCCTGGACCCCCAGCCCAAACCCCTGCTCCTCCATCCAGCCTCTGCTTATCTTTATTTGGTTTATTTTTTAGCCTCACACCACCTCTTCTGGCCTGGAGCCCACTCGAGCGCAGGCAGCGCGGAGCAGGGGATGGACGATGAGGATTTAACCCAGAGAAGAAAATAAAGGTTTGTTTTAACCCATTTAGCTCTAGAAGGAAAAAAAAAGAGAGGTTTTTAGAATACTGGGGCTTTTGTTTGGGGTTTTTTGTGGAGGGAGTTGTGTTTTGCTGTTTTTTCTTTTTAACACCGACGATTATCCTGCCATCCCAGGATCTCAGCTCCCTGCTGCAGGAAAAACCAGCCCAGCTCCACCCCTGACATGGGGGTAGAGTAGCTCATGCCCTCAGGCACGTGAAGTGATTCTTGGGGGGTCCTGTGCAGGGCCAGGAGTTGGACTCAATGATCCTGATGGATCCCAACTCGGGATATTCCATGATTTTAACCTAGAACTGGGCCTAACAGTTTTCCATGACACAGAAAACAAAGACAATCTCTAGATCCCACTTGCAGAAAATATAAATGATCATCCCTTCCCCTGCCTTGCTTTTGAGCAGTTTTTGGTGGGATTGAGGACCAGGAGAGGACCACAAACGTCACGGATCACATGGAAGAACAGAGCAAAAGAATTTATACCACATTTTACAGATAAGAGACCAAAGGAAATGGCCCAGGTGCTCAATGGCCTGATTTTCTTGCAACAAAGCCGAGCCACAAGGAAACTCTGTTCCATCTGCCCCTACCACCAATCCCAAATTCCCAGAATCCAGAAAGTCACGTGTCCTATAAGCCTACAGCTTTGTTTTTCTATTCCAAGCAAAAAAATTCCAAGTTCATGGTCTTCCTCACCAGCTTCCCTTACCTGGGAAGAGCTGCACGGAGCAAAGGATATTTGGCATTTGAAATCCCAGCAAAGAGGCCCCAAAAACCCCACAGATGTTTGTTCCCTGTGCTTCTTGCAGTGCTCCTGCTTTTGATGTTTCCCAGCAGGTCCACAAAGAAGGAATCAGAGAGCATCACACGGGGGTAAGGACATTCCCTCACGAGGGTGATTCCAGTTCCCAAAACACCTCCTGTCTGTCCTGCTGGCTCTCTACACCTCAAGCCACTGACACCGAGCCTGACCAAGCCCTGCAGCTCCAGCCAGGGCTGGAAGCTCCACAGGGAGAACTCTGCTCAGGGCAGGGATCAGACCTTTTGGCACAGACCAGGCACAGCATTAAAAACAAAATAAAATAATACCACTAATAATAAATGGTTGTTACGAGAAACGGAGCCTTTTTTCCACACAGCACGTCACTGAGCGTCAAGGCTCACCCCCACCGGGTGCTGTGAAGCCCAAAACGATGAACAGATTCCCAAAGGGATTAAACAAACCCAGGGAAGGGAGGATCACCCAGATGGGTGATGGAACAGGAGGGCTCAGGAAGCCTTTGAACCACGGACCGCCGGGAGCGAGCGGGACACGGCAGGAGCCACATCGCTCATCCCACTCCTCCCTGGATCCCCCAGATGTCCCTGTCTGGCTGGGGAAACCTTTGATTCGACCCCACATGGCAGCTGTTGTGTTCCCAGCCACCTGTAAGATGCTTCTTGCTGCAGGATTTGAACATTTTAGCCCTTTGGATGACGGCAAGAACGGCCCCAGGGGTGCCAAGCACACTCCACACTGAGATTTCTGCAACTGGGGCCTTCCAGTGCTTAAAGGGGGCTCATAAAAGAGAGGGAGAGGGACATTTTCCATGGGCAGAGAGGGAGAGGATGACAGGGAATGGTTTTAAGCCGGAAGAGGAGAGATTTAGATGAGGTGTTACGAGAAAGTTCTCGGCTGTGAGGGCGGAGGTTGCCCAGAGAAGCTGTGGCTGCCCCATCCCTGGAAGTGTCCAAGGTCAGGTTGGATAGGGCTGGGAGCCTGACAGTCCCAGTACAATCCCTGCAGGATCCCAGCAAGGCTCCCACCCACGGCAGCCCCGGGCACGGCTCCCACAGCTCCCACAGCCATGTGTCCGTGTCAGTCTCCCACCGCCAGGGAATGCTGCTCACTTCCCACTGAATTCCCACTTGCCTCCCTCACACCTCAGCCAGCCCTTTTGGGGGACGAGGGCCGAGCAGCCCCGCAGCAGCAGGATCCGGCCCGGGCCTTTCCCCCTCCTCATCCCGTCTGTGGGATAAACGGTGCCGTCCATCCCGAACACTGCCCGGTCTGTTCCCGGCAGATGCTGCCCTTGCCCAGACCACAGCGCCTGGCAGCCAGGGAAGGAACTCCTTGGAGCCAGCACAGCAGCTTCCCTGGCTGCCTGGAGATATCCCTGAGCAGCCACACACGCTGGAGCAGCGCAGCAGCCAAAGAGAAAATCAAGTTTTCTCTCCAGGCGACGCAAACGAAATTAAACCTTTGAGGGAAGCACAGCGAGTGCAAAGAGAAAACAACCGGAGGACAAAGTTTCTTCCTCCCTGCCCAGCCCTGCTTTTATATCCAGGACCTGGAGGTCCCAGCTGGAAGCAGAGACTGGCTCTTGGTCAACTTCTGGATAAATGACAACTTCTAGAAACAAGCATGTGGATTCGGGCGGGGGGGGGGGGTCAGCTCCCCCTCCCCTCCCAACACGTTACCAGCCCCTATTAGATGTCCCTGGGAGGTCAGCTCGTGGAGGGTTGGGATGGCTGGGCGGTTTGACACATCATCTCGGCTATTTTGGGAGCAGTTTACGGGTCTGCAATTCCTCCCCTGCACGGCCCCGATAGCTTTTCCACTCTCATGTCACATTATCCCCGTGGCAGGTTTCAAAACTAAACAGGTGAAAAAACAAACTTTCAGGGCACTGGGCAGAGCAGGATGCACGAGAGGCATTGGGGGGTGATGGGGAGGTGGAAGCTCATCCTCGTCCTGAGCCCCGGCGGAGCTTGTGGGAATGAGTTCAGAGCACTGAGGCTGATTCCTTACAAAACCCAACAGGAAAGCTCTTGCAGGAAGGTCGTCCCACGACAAAGGTGTCTTGGGAATGACTTCCTGAAGGAGCTGTGCAGTCCTGAGGCTTTACAAGCCCCAAATGAGACTTCAATGGTCAAATCTCCGGCTACACAAACCAGCCCTGGCCAAGGTTTCACACTCAGGGTAAGGATGCCTCACCTCAACTTGTCCCAGCAAGGGGAAGAGGGCAGGAACACCCACTCTGAACATCTGCCACCGACCTCCTGATGCTCCCTCACCGCCACCAGGGCAGGCCCACGTCCCACACCACGGCAGGAACGCTGTCACCCTCCCCAAAGGTGACAATCCCTGCCCGGTTTCGCGGAAGGGAAGCAGATGCCGTGACAGGGGTCCATCAAATAAATCAACACTGATGTTCTGAACAGACCTGTGCTGCTGGCAGGACCCTCAGCTACCTTTTGGATGGGACTTGACTGTGGAATATTAGCGAGGGCCTCAGCCAGACCCACCTTTGCCAAGACTTCAGGTGAACAGCCCCAGATGAGTTGCTGACTCCAGCACATCCACGTGTTTTTACAAAGTCTGTGTGAACAGAGAGCCACATCAACCAAAACACTGCAGGCCAGGGAAAGCCACAGCTTCATTCTGTGAGTGCTGCTGAGCCGGCATCTCATCCATAAAAACATGAAAAAGGGGGAGAACGGTATTTTACACAGGCACAGAGCAATAGGGCAAGGGGGAACAGTTTTAAACTAAAAGAGGAGGTGTTTCCATTAGATATAAGGAAGAAATTCTTCCCTGTGAGGGCGGTGAGGCCCTGGCACAGGCTGCCCACAGAAGTTGTGGCTGCCTCATCCCTGGAAGTGCCCAAGGCCAGGTTGGATGGGGCTTGGAGCAACCTGGGATAGTGGGAGCTGTCCCTGCCCATGGAACCAGCCCAACCCAATGTATGATTCTCTGATCCACTTCCAAGCAACGCCTTTGCGCTCGGCAACGGAAGGAAAATCCTCTGTGCCCTGAATTAAAGCAGCACGTGGGGCACGCTCCACCAACCAGTATTAAGGAAAGCACTTCCTTCCTGTATTGATCATCCCCCCCCCCCCCCCATCAAAGTGGCATTAAAAAGGCAGGGGGGAGGACAACAAGCCAAGTGTTATACATAGCAAATTCTGATTAGATTACGAAACTTTAAGAAGATCTTAACAAGTGGACAGTGTGCATTTTACATAATTAGCTTGTTACTTACAAATGCCTCCCGTAGTGCCAGTGGCAGATTTTCACCACCCGAAATAGCCCAAAGCTGTTGGGATTCAGGAGCTCCTGCCATCCCAATTTAGATCAACCCCAGCACACAAACCACGAGGTGGTTTCGCTGCGGCGAGATTAAGAATTGAATCGGCTCTTGTGTGCCCGGGTGCTGGAAGGGGTGAAAGATTACAGAGGGCAAAGACATATTATGTCACTCTGTGCCCTGCCAGCCCAATCCCTCCTGAATGTGGGAGCTGTTCCTCGCCGTGTTTCGGGAGATTCCGGGTTCCTCTCGGTGGGACAGAGCCCGGCTTTAAGGCTGGATGTGAAGCTGTGGGATGCCGCAGCTGCATCCATATTCATGGAGCCGAGTTCCAGGAACCAGCTCAGAGCGAGCCTTGAGCCACGACCACGGCCTAAAAAAGGCATGTAAAAAACCCATTTGATTCATTGGTGTTTGAGAAGGAAGTCCCAACAAAAGCCAGAGCTACACTGGGTTATTCCTGTGCCAATCCCTGCATCCCCGCTCTTCCTTGGTGCCTGCAGGCAGCTAAAGGGAAAAACATTTCCACTTCTAACTAAAAAAAATGCAAGAAAACATGCTAGGAGGTATTTTTGAGGAAAAACTCTCATGGGAAGAGGATCCACAGGTTTAGATGGGATATTGGGAAGGAATTGTTCCCTGTGAGGGTGGGGAGACCCTGGCACAGGTTTCCTGCAGAAGCTGTGGCTGGCCCATCCCTGGAAGTGTCCAAGGCCAGGTTGGACTGGGCTTGGAGCAACCTGGGATAGTGGAAGGTGTCCCTGCCCATGATTTTATGGTCCCTTCCAACCCAAACCATTCTGGGATTCTGTGATTTCCCTTTTCCTTAACAATTTTACTCTTTAGACCTCAGAAATGGTTTTTTTTGGGTCTACTCCCCCAAAAAATCTCCAGTACCGGATTTGAATCTTTCCCTTTAAAAAGATTGTCCAGTTTCAGCTGACTGTGAGAAATTATAGTGAGGTCAGAAGGCCCCAGCTGAGAGATATCCCAATAATCCACACATTTGGGAAAAGCCAACTGGTGCAATTTCTGCACTCAGCACGGAGCGCTGACCCAGGAGGATGTTCTGCCTCACGACACAAATTATTTGTGAGGATCCATTCCCAATCCAGGGCTGGACACTCACTTTTTTAAAGATTCCAAGGCATTTTAGCTGACATTTCCTTTGAAATCATAATCTACATCCCTAAATTCCTCTCAAATTCAGAATGCTACAGATTCAGTCTGTGAAAGAGATGAATAGATTAGAAAGTTGGGTGTCTAAATTATTCCTTGTGAATTCCTTTGGGAAGTAGAAATGGAAGAAGCAAAAATAACAAAATCATTATGTACAAATGACCTGTATTTCAGCCACTCAAGGGCCAAAAACCATCAGCACAATTCTATGTACACTGTAGGAAATCAATTATATTTAAAATAATTTTAAATTGGTCATATTCTGCAAAGGACCACTGCAAGAGAGATCCTTTTCCAGATTCCCATCTTGTTTTCATTCCCAAAGGACAACTAGAGGGAAAGGAGGCAGTGGGCAATGGGAGGAGCAAACTCATTTTTGAGAACTAAAATTCATTCTTGCAATTCCACGATAAAAGGCAAAATCAGGGAAAGAACATTCACAGTTTTCCACAAGCCATGAGTATTCCTCATTTTCCTGCCTTTAGGTTTCCCTGGTGTGACAGCTAAATATGGGATGACCTACAGGGATCCTGAGCACTCTGAAATAATGACAGGAAAGCTGACTTTGAGCACCAGGAGGGATGCTGGAGATCAGGGGGCTCTTGATAGCTTTCTCTGAGCTCTGTGTCTCAGGCAGCACCTCAAAAACACTCCCAGGAGCCAAATGTGTTTTCCATGGAGCGCAGAACATGGATAACGTGCTCTAACTCAGCCCCGGGGCCAGGCACTCCATGGGAACGGCACCGAAATATTCAGTAATTGCCCATTCACTGCACGAGGTGGGGAAGGGCAGAACAAACCCCGGGTGTGGTCACGGGATAAAATTCCATGGCAGCAGGCACGGAGGGGATGAGGGAGGTCACTCCCACAGGTCACCCCCGGAGCTTCCCAAATTAAACCGGGGGCTCTTCATTAGCAGTAATTGTTTAGTAAAAGGCGTCTCCAGATAGCTGAGGTGCCGCTGTGGAATCACAAATTGCATCTGGATTCACCTGCAGATGCAGTTTGCTCAGTTTTCCACGGATTTGCCAGGAATTGCGGTCAGCACCACAAGGGACAAGCAAATTCCAGGGAGTCCAGCTGGACCTGGGGGCATTACACACACCAGGGAATTCCTGGGGCACGAATAAATAAAAAGTCCATATTTTTGACAACGCGGGCGGAATTTATCCCATACGGAAGCACGACAATAAGGGAAAAATAAAAATTAAAAATTTAAAACTTATGTAAGTCTTCACAAACAACCTGAACCTTTCAGCTGAGCCCTTCATATCCCAAGAGGAGCAGTGACAAAGAACACTGAGAACCCCTCTCCGACCACTCCATCAACAGATGCTCATTAGAGCTAAACACAGCCAGAGCAGCCCCGGCCCGAAATGGACTTTCCATCTGTCTGCAAAATGCACGTGGGCTTAGCTGTACAAATCCCACATCCCACCTATTCCCGTGGATCTGGGGACTGAGTCATCATTCCCAGGAGGATACAGGGCACAGCTACATGGAGCCTTATCAGAATTAGAGCCACGAGGCTAAAAATAATTTAGAAATAAAATCTGAAGTTCCTAAGTTGATTTCCAAGTGGCATAAAGGCGATCAGCCACAGAATAAAATCTCAAAAAATATGAATAATGATACTGGAGCAAGAATAGACTTATTTCCAATTAAAAAAACCTAAAAACTCATTGCCTATGAATAAAACTTCCCAGCAGGTTTCCTCACCATGAGGATAAGCAGGACCAGAGCTGCCCACTCAACACATGAAGACAATTCAGGGCAAAAGAAGTTAAAATCCAGCTCAGCCCTCCAATGTAGCCCGAGCTATTTTTTATCCTTGAATGCTGTGGCAAAGCATATTTGAAAGGAAGGATATGAAGGGAAATCCAGGAGATTCAAGGAAGTTTGGAGTTTAGGCAGATACACACCCCAGGGTGAGCTCCCCCTTTGGTTTCTTGGACAAACTGAACCAGAATTCCCAGGTTTAAAAGGAAATCTCACAACCACGCTGCTGGAGCAGCAGCTGAAACCCGAAACTCAGCCACATCCTTCTCCTCACTTTTCCATCCTTCCCTGGTAGATGGGATCACATCCCTCATCCCCTTTCTCCGTCTGAGCTTGAGACTTCCCAGGTGGCCGCATGTCAAGAGAACCGTCCCAGCCCAGCCTCGGTGTCCCACCCCTGCCAGAGCCTGTGGAGGCATCCAGCATCCCCTGCCCTGCATCCCGAGAGACACCAACCCACAAGGCTCACACCTCACACTTCCTTGAAACCCCGGAGCCATCCCGTGGCCCGGACCACAGGAACAGGAGCGGCGGGAGCTCGCCAGCTCCCACCCCACCACATTCCCTGGGGTGCCGTTTGTTTCCTCGGTGGTGGGGAAAGGAATCCCTCCAGCTCACCCCTCTCCAGCCCCAAAATAGCAGTGGTTGAAAGTGGCCCGACAGTGAGTAACTCACAGGCAGCTGGAGCAACGAAAAACACTGAAGCCAAAATCATGGAGAGATTTTATAGGAAGGGAACAACCAGGAGATGTCACTTTGTCGTTACAGGTCTCAGGGTGAAGGGAGCAAGAATAACCCACACAACTACTGCTATTTATCATCAAAAAACCTCCCTGCATTCATTTCTTCCACCCTGTGTCCCTAAAAGCAAGAACTCAAGACTATTGAAATGTCAAGACTCCCAACGTGGGTGTCCCTCAGCAGAAAGTCGGGTGGGAAGTCATGATCCCGGGGGAATAAACTCCGATCCATTCTAGAGCTGTCAAGCAGCAAAGTGCACTTTAGCCACTCAAAAGGCAGCTTCGAGGAGGAGAGTAATGCCACAAGAACACAAAGATAAGGGGCAGCCTTTCTAACAGAATTTCTTTGCCAATCAAAAGCATTCTTCACCCTGGAATTTTCCTCCGAGGTAAAGAACGCTTGCAACTCATTAAACAAACAAAAAAAAAAACCCCTCCAAGTTTCCAAAGCACTTCAAGTGACAAAACCCCAAGTTACAGCCTGAAAATAAATCATAACAGCAATATGCACACGCACTTGAGAGAGGAGGGGAAGGGAAAAAAAAAAAAAAAGCAAAGCAGATATAAACCTACACTGGAAAAATGTTACACTCGAGCGTAGCCAAAATGCCAGTTGCTGCGTGTCACATTTGGGAGCTCCAGGCAACGCTATCACAATGGCTCACACGGGCAGGCAGGGCTCCAAGAACGGTGCCCAAAGCCCAGGAGGACACCCGGATGCTCCCCGGAGCCTCGGAGAACGGGGATGGCATCTCAGGCCTCCTGGCGAGGCTTTCACACGCGGCCAGCACCTCGGAGCGGGGCTGCGACCTTCGGGGCGCCGCTCCCGGCTAATCCCGCCCGAAAGGAGGGCCCCGGGAAGCATTCAGATGGAAGCATCCGTGAGATTAAGATGTTTATCCGTCCTGTGCTCCGCACGGTTGGGATGTCGGCGTGCCGGGAGGACCGAGGGCCAAGGAGGCGAGAGGGGAAGGATAGCAACGCGAACAAACGCTCCGTGTGTTTGCTGGAAACCCGTCCTGCACATCCAGGAGGGAAATTAAACCAGGGCAGGCTTTCCCCCCACATGGAAACACCTCGGGAGGCCGAGCGGGCGGATCTGTTGGGGGTAACAAGAACTGAGAGCACAACGCGAGGCTCCACAGGGAGAAACGCGAAGGTTTTCCAGGAAAAATGCCGCGGACCCCTCAAGGTCACCCCAGGCTATCAACAGGCCAAAGCTGCCTCAGCACAAATGTTAAAAAGGTCAATTAACTCCTGCTCTGGCTGGAGAAAACGTGCCAGTGACTGCATGCAGAGCCGAGGGTCTTCCCGCCTCCCATTCCAAACTGGAAGGGCATTGGCACCACAGTCCCCTCTGGGAAACCTCACAGGACACTCAGATCATGGAATATCCCGAGTGGGAAGGGACCCACCAGGGTCATCCAGTCCAGCTCCTGGCCCTGCACAGACACCCCAACAATCCCACCCTGTGCATCCCTGGGAGCGTTGTCCAGATGCTCCTGGAGCAGCCTTGGGAATGTGACCATTCCCTGGGGAGCCTGTTCAGTGCCCACCACCCTCCGGGGGAAGAACCTTTCCCTAATATCCAGCCTAACCCCCCCAACAGCTTCCTGCTGTTCTCCTGGATCCTGTCACTGGTCACCAGAGAGAAGAGATCGGTGCCTGCACCTCCACCTCCCCTCAGGAGGAAGCTGCTGACTGCTGTTCCCTGCAGGATAATGCTGAGCTCTTCCAAGCACAGCTTGCAGCAAGGGAATGAAGGTCTCCAAAGCAATTTTGGCCATTTACCACAAAAAAACCACACCTTGTGAAAGTGGAGAACAGTTTAGGCAACACAAGGGGAAGGAGGATGAAGACGGCAGTGAGAAAAGAGAATTCCCCAATGCACATGGAGTGAGAAGAGAGGGATTTATGGAAAGGTGACCTGGAAAAGCCTTTCTATCTCACCTTCATCTTAAAATAATTATCATTTGTAGAGTGGCCACAGCAGTTTGCAAACTCCAGGGTTAGGAAGCTCACACCAGACATGTCTGGTCACAGATGAGGAGTCCTGGACAAGGATGGGTCCCTGACCATTTTATGTTCCCACACATTTGGTCATAATAAATGGATTGGTGGATCAGAGGGAGAGAATGTCAGGACACCACTGGACATCACCCAGGCAACGTTTTCCAAAAAAAAACCCCAAACAAACCAACAAAAAACCCCAACACTGGTTCCACACTAAAGGTCCCAAAGCTTGCAAGGCAGGTTTAATTTTAGAGCACACTCATCGGATTTGCTTACATAATTTTCTTGATTTGGAAGGCTTTTTATTTTCCTTAGTGAGAAAAGCTGTCCAAATTTATCACATTAAGCAGGGGGCTGCTTGCCCAAAAGGATCTTAAAATACATTGGCCGCGATTTTCCTTTTAAAGTTTGCGTATCACAATTGGGGCAACATGGAATTAGGGCAGCTTTAAAGAGCGAGGTGGGAAAGAAACCATTAAAAAGGACAAATCCTTACCAAATTATCCTGGCACCTACATGCAAGGGCCCACAGGTTGCCCAGAGGCTGCTGAAAACAGGGCAGCAAGAGATCAAGGAGTGTTCCAGCGTGAACCCGTTAAGCAGGATGGATATAAATCCCACACCAGAGATTTTGATTGATTTTAAAGAGTTTTCAGCGATTTTGAGAACATCATCTTTGTGTTAAAAGCCTTAAAGGTGCGTTTGTAACTGCTGGGGAGGGTGTTGGCCTCATCTGACTGGACAAGAGCTTTGAATGCAAAGAAATTTCTCCTTCGGGCACCTTGCAAACCAATCCTCAAAGGCACAGGGGCATCAGCCTTGATTCTACTCCAGATTTACTTCTGGTCAGCTCTTCCCTCCAACCACCACCTGATCACAGCAAGAACTCAATCAGTTCTTAGGTCCTTCAAACCTTTTTAGGTTTGCTTTTACCAACCTGAAGCCACAAAAAGCCATAAACCCCACACACCGACATCCCACTGGATCCATTACTCCCAATTTTGACACTGATTAGTTCATTTTCGTAGATGGGAGTTCAGTATCTCCCACAGCAGAGAGTTTTTCCATCCCTGTGGAAAAGGTGCAGGAGTAGAACTGGGCAATTTACAGAAAATAAGGAAAACCTCACCAATCCCATGAATGCCACAGGTCAACATCCCTCAGACTGAAGGCTCACAGGAGGGAGAATTCACTTTAGGTGTTGCCAGGTACCTTCCACCTACAGAAAACCCATTTTTAGGGCCACTCCAGCAGGTCCTTTACCCTCCTGTCCAATGGTCACAGCAACACACAACAGAAGAAGTGGCACCTCAAGAAAATTCATCTAATTTGGGTCTACAATGCAGCTCCCAGGACTATGCAGGTCTTGCATTTGGGTTTCCAGCCCTCCTGACTACTCCCAAGAGCAGCTCTGGAGCTCTCCAGGAAGCCACAGGGGATGGAAAGCCACACTGGGCTGCTCTTGGATGTGAGCAATTCCCTCAAAGGCAGACTTTTGGACTTCCTCTTTACTTACAAACTCAAACTTCTTACAAGGCTGACCTCAGAGAGGCCTTCAAAAAGCTATCCTGGAACAGGGAGAGAATCATGGAATGGTTTGGGTTGGAAGGGACCTCAAAGATCATCCAGCCTCACCCCTTGCCATGGGCAGGGACACCTCCCACTATCCCAGAGTGCTCCAAGCCCCATCCAACTCGACCTTGGACACTTCCAGGGATGGCAGTTCCCTCAGGAACCCCTAAGAGAGGAGAAGGTTTTGCAGGATGTACTAATGCATCTCTTTACAGATCCTGAGGTTGAAAAACAGCACCATTCCCAAATAAAAATGTGTGCTGAGGTGAAACAGCTCTCAGCAACACCTGGGTGTTTTCTCAGGAGCAAAGTTACAAGTTGGTCACTTACACAAAAATTATGTGTTCTCAGTACTTCCCAGAGCAAGAGTCCCCCACAAAAAGTCTTAAGAGATGCTAAAGATGAAGTCAATGGCCTCGTGTCTTAGAGAGGAAAACACCAGCACCTCACGGTGCTAAACTCACCAGGCAGTGCCACCAAAACCTGGGGAGACAGAGCTCTTGGCTCAGGGAATTGAAAATTAAAATTAAAAAAAGTATTTCCTTCTCAGGGGACTCTTTGAGCAAGAACAGAGATTTAGATTAGATGTTAGACAGAAATCCTTCCCTGTGAGGGTGGGGAGGCCCTGGCACAGGTTGCCCAGAGAAGCTGTGGCTGCCCCATCCCTGGAAGTGCCCAAGGCCAGGCTGGATGGGGCTTGGAGCAACCTGGGATAGTGGAAGGTGTCCCTGCCCATGGCAGGGTCGGAACAAGATGATCTTTAAGGTTCCTCCCAACCCAAGCCTTCCTATGATAAGAACAAGGAAAAACCTCCCAAATGTGGCCGCTGATTTCCATCACCACGCCAGGAAACTCCACCAGACTTAGAGCAGAACCACATCAGCCAACACCCCACACTGCCACTGTCTGCGCCTGAAGGCCCCCGGGGACCGAGGAGCACCTTGGTGATCTCCAAACCACCGCAGAGAGGGAAGGAGGAGCTCCTTGGCGGCAACAAAAACGAGATGAAACCAGCTCGGGGTTCAGGCAGAGGCGCGAGCGAGACCCAGCCCCGGCAGGGCAGCACAGAGGGGCCTTTGAGGGATTTCTGAGCTGCAGCACAGAGAGGGCTCACAGCCCCAGCTCGGCAGGGCAGCAGCAGCATCCCTGTCCTGCCTGTGTTCCCTTCTCCCACAGCCTGCGGGGACCCTTCAGCAGAGCCACGAAAAGCCCTAAAGAAACCCACGGTTTGTCCACCCCAAAAAAAAAGAAAAACCAACCCCTCACACGGCTGCCAGCTGCTGCTGTGGCCACCCAAAGTGCTCACCCAGCTCTGCAGGGATGCTGAGCCGAGGAGAGGAGCTGAAATAGCCTAAGCAGGAGGGGAGGGTGAAGTTACACAGGGCTATTAGTAAAATAAACCTTGCTCTGGCACGCTGAAGAAGCCTTACCCAGAGCAATGCTGGCACTCAGTCGCTGCCTTTAACCCTTCCTTTCCTCGGCCACCGTTCCCAGGAAAGGTGGCAGAGCTGTGCCAAACAGCCATTCCCTCCACAGTCTGCTGGCAGCTGCTCCTCAGGGATTAAATCGGGATCCAGAGCAGGGGTTCTCTGGGGAGGACAAGGGGTCGGGATGGTGTTAGATCAGGTAATGGGGTGTAGGGATATGGACAAGTGGATGGAGAGCCCCATCTGCAGAGGGGTCAGTGTCACCTCCCGTCCCCTTCACAAAGGGGAGCCAAAATGCTTAGGATCAACAGGAAGGGAAAAAATGCCATGATCAGGGATCTTCCCTGGCACTGGCAGGATTCCCCTCTTCTCCTCCACACCCACATCATCCAACACTGGAAAAGCAGAGGAAAAGCCCTGTCCCACCCAGCTCCCTCCAAAGCAGGAATCACCCTGCCCAGGGCACCACATGGAATGACTGTTTTCCACTCAAACTTCAGGAAAACAGAGGCCAAAAAAAAAAAAAAAAAAAAAAGTCTTTCACAACCACAGCTCACCCTCAACCGGAGAGAAACTCCTCAGCTAAAGGAGGAGGGTGCTGTTGGTCAAGTATTCCCAGTTCATCCAGAAAACTGGTGTGTGACTCACTGCCCTGCATTTTTAAGTGAAAAACCAAAGAGCTTGGTTTGAAGAGTTAAAGAAAAAAATAAAGCAAGATCAGGGAAAAAAAAAATAAAGGCGAGTAAACACCTCTAAAACACCAATTTCAAGCAGTGGATGAGCAGATGCAGGAGGTTTTCAGAGGAGCTGGTTCACTCATGAGCTGAGGGAAAGCGTTTGCAGCTTTCTCTCTGAGAGGCTGCCTATATTAGTCATGTGTAAGGGGACACTCCAGCCACGCTCAACTGGAAGGAATCGAGCCCAGGAATGCAAAGTGGGGTGGTTAAACCACATCAGTTTTTGGAGTGCCTCCTCCAAACAAGGCTCTGAAGTGCCCTTAATTCAGTTCAGCCCGATTTGCATCGAAATCAAGTCCGTTAAAGTGA
Organism: Ptilonorhynchus violaceus; assembly: GCA_013397565.1. NCBI lineage: Eukaryota > Metazoa > Chordata > Aves > Passeriformes > Ptilonorhynchidae > Ptilonorhynchus > Ptilonorhynchus violaceus. The sequence continues at coordinate 139,855 of VZRJ01010011.1, forward strand.
ATTAAGGGCCTTTAATCCCCCGAGGAGAGCGTTTCCACCGGGGCTAGTTAAGAGTAATTGAACTAATCCACTTTAAAAGTCAGTTCAGATTAGTCGTGCTGAGTGGCTGTGCAGATGAGGCCTGGGAGCACAGGGACTGTCTCTAGCATGCAATAATCCCATCAATCTGCCTCGGGGAGGACAGCTTGGGCCTGGGAGGGATCCAAAACCACTCCAATGGGAACACTAATAGAAACGTCTACTCGTGCTTGACAGGTGCCATCTGGTTGCAACCAAAGGCATTTTCCACGTGTATTTTCTGGGCATACCACCTTTGTTTGGGATGGCCGAGGGGAAGCTGGGCTTTATGGGCGGCTCAGGGACCAGGCTGCCGGTCCAAGAAGTGCTGGCAGCACCTCTCCCTCGAGCCCTGCTCCAGGCTCACATCCCCTCACTGGAATACAAAATACAGGTCTCCCTCTGTTCCCCCCCTCCTAAAGACACCAGAGGGTAGATTTGGGCTCAGTAGAGGGGTGAAGGGGCCAACTCCACCCCACACTAATGGCTGGGGCTGGTTGGATCCCCCATTTAGTGCCACCACACCCACCCCGCTCCTCCGCGAGCTCCCAGGGTGTTACCCGCTTCCCACCGCTTTCCATCCCAGCTTTTCGACTTGCTTAGAGCCAAAGCACTTCAGCCTCACAAAAATCCCACAGAAACAGGGAACAGGAAGCCAAGAAGGGGCAACAGAACTCCAACAGAGGGCTACCGACCACCCCAAGCCACATCCTGCCTCCACTTTTACTGCAGGTCCGTCCCCCCCCTCCATCAGACCTGGGCAGGCTCAGCCCGGGTTTTGCCTTTCTAGGAAACCACGGAGCCCCCGTTTCACGCGAGCCACTTCTTCCCCAGCTAAGAATAACCCCCCCTCCAGCTGCTGCTGGATGTCCACATGGCCACGGACGCGGTGTTTTTCGCCGGGAGAGGCCGCGTGCGTTGGCTCCTGGGAACGCTTCCCGCGCGGTTCGGCCCCTTTTACCTCCAGGTATGTTTATCCCACTACTTTAGCGGACCGGCAGACTTTTTAATGGAACTGTTGATGTTTTTCCTGGCCCGCCGCTCCTCCCGGAGAGGCGAGGCGCGGCGTACGAGCGGAGTTCATTCCGAGCTCCGGCCTGGAGCGGCTCCGCTCCTCCCGGGAGCGCGGGGAATCGGAGGTTTCCATTGCACTGGTCAGGTTTCTTCCTTCTGCAGCCCTTCGGGCTCGAGGCACACAGACAGAGGGGCTGGGGCAGCTGATGGCGGCGAGAGCAACGTGTGGCCGGTGCTTTAGGCCGGGGCAGCAGCTGCCCTGGGAATCCAGCCCCGTCTCCCAGCAAGGGAATCTCTGGGAAAGGGGAGCAGGTGCAGCGCTGCACCCCGAAGGCGAAGCCTCCGCCGCTCGTCCCGTTGGGCAGTCAGACTTTGGGGTTTTCCTGCTTTTAAACACCTCAGAGCCCACCAAGTCACCAGTGGGATTCCCATATGTTTGTCTTTGGATCCCCTTTATTGCTGCAACAGGAGCTCTGCTTTATCAGGCACGTACTGAGGGATTTCCAGATATGATCCATAATCCAGCAGCCCTCTGGGGCTCTAAAAAGAGCCCAAGGATGTGCAGCACATCCCTGACTCAGCTCACAGCGAGAACAGTCCTATTTCACAGCTGGAGTACCCAAATCCACCCACATCTTGAGCAATCTCTGCTCCCTTCACCCACCACTGGATACAACTGGGCACATCCAGGCAGATCAAACACGTTTTAAAGCCACTTCCAACAAAAGCTTGAAACTCTCTTGGAAAAGAGTCCTCCAGAGAGCTCTGGCAGCAGAATAAACAGCCCCACACGGGCAGGGAGCAGCATCAGTTTGGACAAGGCCACTGACCTGTCCCTGCCTCAGCACAGCATCCCTGGGAGCCGCTCACCAGCCTCATTCCTACCCCTCTGGAGCCTCTGGGAGCAGAGGGGGACACCCCCGACTCCCCACCACGGCGCCCCAGTGCCACACAGTCCGTGCGGGACGGCACCCAGCCCCTGGCAGAAACACACCCGAGGCCGTGGTGTAATGGGGTCACGGAGCCTGTGCGGTCCCAAACTGAGGCGTTTTTGTCCCAGTGAGTCAGCCCAGGCCAAGCTGTCAGCTCACCTCCCCCTCCCAGCGCCGGCGCTCAGATTTTCCATGAGCCCTGCGCAGCCCCGGGGATGCGGCGCCGAGGGAGGATGCCCTTCTCCCACCCCGCCGAGCCTGGGACAGCCCTGCCGAGCCCAGCCCCTGCCCTGGGCACACAAAATCCCCCCCTGGCACCGCAGTGACTTTTAGAGCATCCCCACGCCGAGCCGGGTTCGTTTCTGCGTGGTTGTCGATCCCTGTGCAAGCTCAGGAGGCGAGTGCAGGATCCTGCCTGGTCCCGCTCCCCTCCAAGCACCATCCCTTCAGCCCAGCACCTTGCAGAGGGGCAGGGCCCTGCCTGGACACACATTTTCATCAGCTCCACAAACCAGCACGGCCACCACAGCTCGTAACACTGACCACAGGCGCTGCTCAAAGCCTTCCTCAGGCCAGCTCTTCAGCTCCAGTCCGCTCTCCGGACTCACGCTAAGCCTCTGGATTTCCAGAGTCAACACGGGACAAGCCAGAAGATAGAAACAGTCCCCAGGGATGCGGCACAGCTGTGCTCACGAGCCAGAGGAAGTGTTGGATCTCTGGTCAGACCCTGTAATTCAGCTCAAGTGGCTGCTTCACCTCTGGCCTGTCAGATCCACTTGTTAACCACAGACCGGGAAAGAGCTCCCTGCTTGCTCCCAGCAGGAGATTTATCCTTGGCAGGGGCGGAAAACACCCCTACCCCCCTCACCTTTGATTGCAGAGAGGCCCAGAGATGCAGAAAGAGAGCTGAGCTCCCTCAGTTTGCCAGGTATTTCGAGATCTCACCTTACACTGGAAGGGGATTAGGGCTAGAAAAGAATTTTGCGAAGATTAAGCCAAACAAGTCAGTTCTTTTAAACCAAGGATCAGTTCTGGTGAACTGTCCCCAGAGGGGTTTGGGCTGCAGGATTGGGTTTCCTGTCAGAGGAGATGGGCAGCACCGGAGGGCAGCGGGCTGAACTCCGTGTTCCTGAGCTGGGAAAGGTCTCCCGGAGTCATGGATTGCACCGGGAAGGGCCCCTGCAGCCAGCACCAGTGGATCCAGGCCAAGGCGGGCGCTCGTGCCGAGTGCATCCCTTCCTGCAGGCAGCGAGGAGCTCCAGTGCCAAGGCCGAGCAGATCCAGAACGATGCACCCTGGGAGCAGTCAGGGATCTCCCACGGATCCCAAACGTGGCCCTGCCTTGGCCACCAGGGCAAAGGGAAGCCACCCCAAGCTCAGCTTCAGCACGGCCAAGGAGAACCATCCCAGCACCCAGCACAGACACCTCCCACCATCCCAGGCTGCTCCAAGCCCTGTCCGACCCGGCCTTGGACACTCCCAGGGATGGGGCAGCCACAGCTTCTCTGGGCAGCCTGTGCCAGGCCCTCCCCACCCTCCCAGCCAGGAATTCCTTCCCAATATCCCATCCAACCCTGCCCTCTGGCAGTGGGAAGCCATTCCCTGTGTCCTGTCCCCCCATCCCTTGTCCAAAGCCCCTCTCCAGCTCTCCTGGAGCCCCTTTAGGCACTGGAAGGGGCTCTGAGGTCTTTCCATAGCCAGAATCAAGAAGTGCTTAAGATCCACGAGCAGAAATCCCAGAGTCAAACCGCAATTCCTCCTTGTCACCGGGGTCACCTCCCCGCCTGTCACACACGAGGGCACCACCCAGGGGTCACACTCAGCTCACACCCCTGTGAACTTCAAAATGAACTGTTCATTTTCCAGTCATTTCTTTCCCCTCATCAACTGACCTCTTCCAAAAGGACTCAGCCTAAAAACAACAGCGGCCAGACCCCCCTTGTGCTGGGAGCTGCTCCACATTGTGGAGTCAGGGAATTCCTGCAGCAGACCAAGGTTCTGGCTAAACTTCTGCCCCTTCCTCCCAGGATTGCCTCAGCCAGACAGGCCCACCAGGCAGCGTTTTAAGCTAAGCTCAAATATTCCTGTGGGCCTCCGAGTGCTTCGTTCACGTCTAGGGGAAATCCTGGGTTGCTCCACAGCACAAAAAGCCACCTCCTGCTGCACTCCATGGCCAATTTTGCTCCTTCAGTCTCTGCAAGACTCCAAGAAAGTAAATTTGCTCCAATTGTGGAACTCCTTTAACCCGTCATTTCCCCTTCCCCCAAAATCCTTCAGCAACTGAACCAACAAAATGCTCCCCACACCTTAAACAACAATTTAAGATCACACTGGAAGACTACAGAGCACACACAGGAGCTGCTTGATCCATTTGAAACAAGAATTCCCTGCAAGAGCTGAGGAGAGGGAAAAAAAAAAGAAAAAAAAAAAATCAGGATAGATTTTTCTATCAGCTCCAGCAAATCCTGTAACTGCTGTGTTTATCCGTGGAGTCAAAATACTCCCTGTTCCACTTAGGGAAGTGCAAACACACATTACAATAAAATGTAAAGCTTGCTGAGCTGATAAACTTCATAAGTGTGTTTTATGACAGTATCTGGAGAGATAAGGCTCATTAGCACTTACAGCCACGATCTGAAGGAACCTTAAAAGGCACAGCTAAAAGCAGGAGGAGAGAGGAAAAAAATGTGCATCTCGATGTCAAAGAAAAGCAGCTTCTAAAGGGTTAACCCTTTCCATAAGAATCGTCAAGTGGCTGCAGAACCCAAGCCCTGAAGGGGCCACGTTATTCCAGGTTAACTGGAAAAGAGAGGATCTACATGGAGCTTCTGGCAGCAGAAGTCCTCCCACCTCTGGTGATCCCAAACCACCTTCAAAGCTGTGTCCCCAGCGGTGATATCCCAACTTAACATCTTCCAAATCCCATTCCAACCCAAGCCCCTCTCAGAAGAGATCAAGGCACAGGGATGCAACAGGAGACAGGGCAGGGAAATCCCATCCTCAGCTCTCCTGAGCCAAGATTCCCAGGTCCCACCACCCCTGTGCAGCTCTGGAGCCACAAATGCCTCCCACTGTGGGAACACTGGGGATGAACCTCCTCTGGCTGCTCAGAACCTCCACCATAGCTGAGTTCAGCAGCTGCTTCTGACTTGGATTTTCCATCCAAAAACTCCTAAGGAGTGTTTAAATACCAGCATTTACTAGGAATAAAGACACTGTCAGCATGTCCTTAGATGAAGAGAATGGAAAGGAGCATCCCTGGGCCAGGAACATCTACAAGAGAGCTGGAGAGGAATTTTACACAGGTAGATAGCGACAGGACAAGGGGGAATGGTATAAAATGAAAGAGGACAGGTTTAGATGGGATATTGGGAAGAAATTCCTCCCTGTAAGGGTGGAGAGCCCCTGGCACAGGTTGCCCAGAGAAGCTGTGGCTGCCCCTGGATCCCTGGAAGTGTCCAAGGCCAGGCTGGATGGGCCTTGGAGCAACCTGGGATAGTGGAAGGTGTCCCTGCCCACGGTAGGGGGTGGAACCAGAGGATCTTTTCCAAGCCAAACTATTCCATGATTCTCCAGGAAGCAACTACACCCACCAGCACAATGGATTAATCAGACAGAAAAATGAAGAAAGCAGCAAAAACTGACAAAACTCTGGTCTGGTCAGAAAGATCCAGACCCAGCAGCATCCCAGAGGCTTCTCCACTCAGTCTTCCAGACCTTCCACTTCACTTCTCCCCCTTCCCAATCCCACAGCCTAATTCAATTACCTGCCACTGAATAAGCCTTAAGGCCATTCTCATTACCCCGATAAAGCACGAGGCCTTTAATTATTAAACACTCAGGGGCTTTTTGTGTTGGGGTTGTGGGGCTGGACTCCCTTTTATTGTTGTCAGCAGCTTCCAGAAAGCCAGTTAATCATTGACCAGGCCTTTCAGCAGGAGACCAGAGCCCTGTGGGTTCCTGGTCTCTGGTTCTGCATCACCAGCCAGGCTCAAGGAAGTCCCTGGCCTCCTGCTTTTGCCAGGTACCCATTCAATATCCTCCCAACGAGCCATCTTCCCTCTCCAAGGGGTCATTTACAGCACTGCTGACCCCTGGGAAAAAGAAAAATGCAGTATTTGGACGCGGAGGCTGCAATAATGCTCACCATGAACTCGAGTTCACAGAGGAACAGCCCCAGGGTCATTCCAAGGGAGGGAAACTGAGGCATGAAATGTCAAGCAACATGGTCAATCTGATCCATCAGCCAAAAAAAAAAAATACCAATTCCTGTCTGAGTTAATGCTGCTCCATCCTCTGCAGGCAGGAGGAGCTTCCAGGGCCATCCCAGCCCGATTTGGGGCAAATCCTGCTCCCCAGGGATGGAGGTGCAGGTCTGGCAGAGCTCAGCTGCACGGCTTTATTCCCCCCAAACATTCCTGGGTTTGTCACCACCCTTGTGGCACCTCCTCAAACCCAGGGCCACTTCCCAGCACCCACAAAGCAAACGCTGCTCCTGGGCACGGGCTTCCCTTTCCAAAGGGATGGAGGTTAAACACTTGCTCTGAGTTGACCCAGAGAGGCCAACTTTGGGAGCGAAGCCAGGCAGGACTTGGAGCAGGCCCTACGTGACAACTCACCCAGCTCCAAAAAAACCAGGGGAGGGGGGGTAAAAAAACCCCACAGAAAGCAAGGAAAACCCCAAACCCAGCCCCTGGAAGCCCAGCAGAAGAGGCAGACCCCGCAGGCGGGCGCTGGCTCCAGCTGTGTTTGCCTGTGTGCTGCATTCCTGCCCCGCCGGCCCAGGCCAGGCTTTGTTTTTTTGGGTTGTGCTGGGAACCAGCTGCTCCATCTCACACACGCCAGAGCCCGGCACCGGCCACGGAGCAGCGTCCCCGGGAAGCCCCACACCACCATCCAGTGACGGCCGCAGACACCCGGGATGTGCCATGGTGGCCGCCAGGCTGGAATCACTTTTAACCCACCCCAGAGCGCTCATAACTCCTGAAAATCCCTCCAGCTCCAACATCCAGCCCTTTCCTACGTATTCCTAGCAAAATTCCACCCCTGGACGACAAGGCTTCCATCCCACAGGGCACCTATTCCGCCGAGGGGAATAAAAATACACCGCGCTTCCCACACTCCCAGCCCCGGGAGCGGCGTGTTGGTAAATTAGGGCAAGCTATGCTTCCCCTCCCTCCCTCCCCGTCCCCCCCGTGAGCATTTGAGGGTTCCTGTTGCCTGCGTGCAGGGCAGGGATCAGTTACATTTATGCAGAACATTGCAATCTGTCAATACAAACACTGTGTAAGCATGAGCCGCTTGTAACATTGCTGCTGTCTTGACAAGTGTTTGCACAGGGGGCAGAGCTGCTCCGATCCCTCCGGGCACGGAGGGAAAGCAGAGCAAATCCCAACCTGCAGGAAAAAAATAAAAAAAAAAAACAACCCAAATTCCAGCAAGAATCCAAAAAGAAAAAAAAAAAGAAATACAGGAGGGGTGGATTTATGGCCTGGGTCACCTCAGATCCACGGATGAAGCAGCAGCTCCTGAGGATTGGTTTCCCTGCCCACCAGCACAGGGCACAGCAGGTTGCAGCTCCCCAGCCTGCCCGTCACCCCAGCGCGGCTCATCCCGTCACCTGCCACTTCCAGAGCCCAGCAGGGCAAGTCTCAACGCAATTCCCAGATGCTGCTCCGGCATTTCCACCACCCCCAGCCACGCCGGGGAGAGGAGCTGCCCACGCCCGGAGCGTGTCAGGCACCAGGCAAGCAGAGCAGGGAGGCAAACTGAAATGCAATGCTTTCCCAGGGATCCCGGCAGCCTGGGCCGCTCCAAGCCCCTCTCCAGCAGCCAGCTGGAATATGGTGCAAAGCAGAGCTCAGACAGCCCCCGCTGCAGAGGCCGTGGCCGGGCAGAAAGGCAAGACTCACTCCTGGAGCAGCCAGGGCATCCCAGCACACTGCTCGTGGCTCACACAGACCCCAAGGCACTGCCTCCCCCTCTGGTGCAGGCTCAGCCCGGGACAGTCTGCTGTAGTCATCCCACCCCAAAATGCACCCGCCACCATCATCATCCTCCTCCTGATGGGCACCTCTAAACGTGTAACAAGCCAGCAGGGTCGTGCTCTGTTTTGCACATGCTTTCTCCTATCAACAGATTCCTTATCAGACAAGGTTTTGGAGCTGTGGCATCCCCATATCCCTGCAGCCAGGCTCCTCCAGCTGTTTTTCCCAGTAGTTAGGGCTGACCCAAACCCTAAAAGCCCTTCCTGAGCAGGTGCCTGCAGGGGCTCAGCTCTGCTCACTGCCACACACCAGCATCACCTCGGGTCAAGCTGGCACCTGCTCCAGGGAGGAGGTCAGCAACAGCCAGGCTGCCAGCATTCCCCTCAGGAAAAGGAAAAACCTGTCCTTCCCTCCCTGGACACCGAACTCAGGCAGCCTGGGCATGGAGCAAGGCAGCAGCGAGAGCCCCACCTGCACCAAGGCTTGAACTCACACGCACCAAACTCCGCTTCCAGAGGGCGTTTATCCTACTTGGCTGCCCGTGCATCCCTCCAAGAACACCCCAGCCGGACTTCCAGGGAAGCAGCAGCCTCCAGCCGTGGCCTGCCCAGCCCAGCATCCCTTCCCACCGCCCCTCTGGGACGGCCACAGACATAACTGCAGGCTGACACAATCTCGTTATCGTGTAACCGTGCCCCGCTTCTGTCCCCGCGCACTAATTCCCCACCAGGCCGCGCATTTGGAGACACTGAATTCTTTCCCTGAAATAAGACATTGGGGCTGGGGGGGAGGGGGGAGGGAAGGGATCATCCACAGCTGTCCCTATCCCCCTCCAGACTGTGGAAGGGAGCAGCCAAGCTGCAGCTACAGCGTGACATCTGTTTAACACAGCCAGAGCAGAGGGGCCAGCAGGACACCAGAAAGTGTCATGGGGGGCTCTGGTGATGCCTGGGACTGGGAAGGGGCATCCCTTCCCCTGCCTGGGGGGTGTATTTTAGCTCAGGTGGTGCATCCAGGTTTTTAGCAAGGATTTATCAGAATAAACAGATGTTCTGCCTCACCTGGAGCAGCTCCTCCATGCACGTGGCATAAGAAAAAAGATCAATAGCAGCCTTCCCAGGGCACTTGCAGAGATACTGAGCTCTGCAGAAATACCAGGTAGGACTTCTTTCCTTATTAACAGACAGAAGCCCGCAGGGACCAGGGCTCAGCTCTTCCACACACACTTGTCAGATCTCACTGTGGATTATCAGGACCTGGGATCTCAGCACTGACTATTCCCGGTGTCCCCCAGCAGCTCAGCAAGTGCAGCCTCTGCTCGAGGCCTCTTGGAAGAACAAAGAGGAGATCAGCAGCAAATGCTGCTCCTCAGCTGGGCTTTAACCACAGAGCGGGATGCTTTGCATAAGCAAACTTCCCTGCACACCACAGCAGCCCTGGAGCACTTGGAGCGCACATCTGGCTGGGTGCACATCTGGCAGCACCTCCTCTCCCCTCCTTATTGCCAGAGAGGGAGTCTCAAATCAGAAACAGCAGCTGCAGCGAGACAGAGAATAACCCAAAGCGGTCAGGACAGACAGACACTGCCCTTGGCTCAGGATGTCCCTTCTGAAGTTAAAACCTCCACGAGCCGGGAGAGAAATCCCAGGAGGAACTGGAATGAGTTACCTGCTGCACTGGAGCAGATACCAGCAGGGCAGGGATTAATAGGGGAGTTACAGCCCAGCTCCTTCCGAAGCCTGTCAGTCCCCAAGGCCCCGTTCAGCTGCACAGTGCCGGTGGTCCTCGGCACACACACGAGCCAGCGGGCTGGGAACAGCCCTCCGTGCTCTGCCGAGGCAGAGAAGGGCTTTTCCTAAAAACCTGCACACACAGGACAGGCTGTTTCCTTAGAAAACCAGCCCCTGGAGCAGGAAGTGAAACGGTGCTGGAGTTGGAAACAGAAGATGTAAGTAGCGCTGTTTGGAAAACTTTGCCAGACCACAAGCAATGGACAAGCCTCAACACCAGGATTTGTTTTACTGGAAAGAAGGGGGGAAAACCTCAAGTCTGCTAAAACATTCTCCAGGGCTGGTCCGGTGGCTCCTACCAGTGGTCACAACACAACATCCCAAAAAAAGATTAAA
>VZRJ01010011.1:151428-180541 GCA_013397565.1 Ptilonorhynchus violaceus
GGTGTGCAAGAGATGGGGGTGCAAGGGATGGGGGTGCCAGGAGTGGGTGTGCAAGGGATGGGGGTACCAGGGATGGGAGTGCCAGGGATGGGGGTGCCAGGGATGGGGGTGCCAGAGGTTGGCAGCTGGGCAAGGGATGGGCAGTAGTGCAAGGGCCAGGCGTGCAAGGCATGGATGTTCCAGGGATGGGCAGCTGGGCAAGGATGGGGTGTGCAAGGGCTGGGTGCCAGGGATGGGCAGGTGTGCAAGGGCCGGGCAGTGGTGGAAGGTCTGGGTGCGGGGGATGTGCCAGGGATGGGCAGCTGTGCAAGGGGTAGATTTGCCACATCTGGGCAGTCGTGCAGAGGCTGGATGAGCCAGGGTGAGATGTGCCAGAGCAGGGCCTGGCAGCCATGCAGGGGCTGGGAGTGCCTGGGGCAAGCAGCTGGGCGAGGGACGAGCGTGCAAAGGCCAACGGGTCGTGCAAACACCGAGTGTGCAACGGCTGGGTGGTCACACCAGGGCCGCAGTGCAAGTGCTGATCCATTGTTTTTCGAGGACTTGACAGCCGTGGAAAGACGAGGTGGGCGAGGGCTGATCCAGTGCACTGCAGAGCTGGGCGGTGGTGCCAAGGCTGGATGTGGGAAGGCAGAGGTGTCACACACCCCCTGTGCACACCCACACCCCTGTGGGCAGTGCAGGGGGCACAGAGCCCCCAGGGCAAGGGGGCCGCTTGCCACCTTCCCGGGTGGGAAGCAGTTAATGCCCTAAATGTCACCCTCTTGGCCCTGCCCGGTGGCAGCGTTTTTCCAGGTCTGCCGACGTCACCGTCCTCGTCATCCTGGAGGTAATTCCAGCACCCGCTGCCACCCAGGAACAGGAAGGTTTCCCTCCCGAGCGTGCGTGTGTCACCCTGCTGAGCCACCCCGTGTCCCCACGGGGACAGAGGGCAGGAGGACACTTGGCACGGGGCTCTCATCTCGAAAGCCACCGCCCCTGGGGGTTTGAGAGCCGTGCCCGGCGGGTGACATTTGGGTGCATGATGAGCAGCAAGGGCGCTCAGGGTGGGCTCATCTGTGTTTCTGACCCCCAGAATTAGTGGAAAAACCCATTCAGGAACCACACAGTGGGTGAGTTAATGAGGATGAACCTTTTGTCCTGGAATAGGTCCTGGAGTGACACCGGGAGCTCAGTGAATTTATTCCCACCACTGACCGTGCCCTTGGGCATTTCCAGTCTTCCCAGCGTTGTCCATACTCTGGATTCTGCTTATTTTGGGGGGTGGGGGGGAGAAGGTGTTTAAATTTTCAGTGTATGAAACCTCTCAGCCCAGTTCCTGACCAAAGAAAGGCCTCGTGGAAAAGCACCATTCGAACTTCCCACATCCGCCCGTGCGTGGGGTCTGGGGGCTCCCACTGTGGCTCTGCATCAGCACCCCTTGGGGTGAGGGCTGAGACATGCCTGGGGGGGTGCCACATCCAATCCAGCTTCCTCAAATCCACGTGATTCACCACTGTCTGGGAATATCTCCGTCTCCTTATCCCGGTGGTTGGGGTGAAGTGGCAGCGAGTCAGCCCCCCCGTGGGTGCCGGGGGATGAGAATCCCCGTGGGCCATCACAGCCTGGCAGAGGCCAGAGCAATATTGCATTAAAGCCCCATCTAGAGGCCTTTCCTTGAGGAGAATTTGGGAGATGGGACCAGCACTGGGGTCGTGTTGGGCGTCCCTATCCTCCCACCCGAGCTCTTCCATCTTAGGAAAAGCCAATAAAGGGCTGTAGGTGGAGGGGGGGACAAGCAATGTTACAGAACATCATTGGGACGCTTTGCCTGGGTGTTTCTCTGCTGGAAAAGGCAGCTTAAGAGTCATTTTGTCCCAAAGAAGCTGGTGATCCCAGCACGTGGAAGGAAACTCCGGTGCCCGCAGGCAGCCCCGAGGCAGAGCCCTGGGTCATGGAAAGGCAGTGAGACCCTCGCCGTTACTCATTTTCTCTGCCCGCAGCGAGCCAGAGCCGGGGTGATGCCCTGTGACTCTTTCCGAAGTGAGGCAGCACCAAAAATAGCCACCAACTTCTGCTTCCAGCCTGGAAAAAGGGAAGCCCAAGCGGGCGCTGACTCCTCCAGGGCTTTGCTCCTGGTCGCGCCCAGGGACCATGGATGCGGCATCCTGCCGGGACAGCTTTGTGGCTTTCCAGGCGGCTCAGGAATCCCGCGGGTGACACGAATCCCGGCGTTTCTCCCGCGAGCAGTGGCCTCGGGCGGTGTCCCCGCGGCCGCCGACAGCAGAGGGCAGTGCCACATCGGCGCGGTGCCCCGGCTCTGGAAGCGGGAATGCTGCTGGCCGGGATGGAGGGGACGCAGCAGAGCCAGGGGGAAGCAGCCAAGCGCCCGAGGAGTTCGATGGTTTCAGTGGCAATTCCAAAGGGTCACAGCCACACCGTATTGTCTTCTTTGGGATCAGCGGATGCCGGGTGCAGGGATAACGCCAGGCAAGGAGCCCCGGGGTGGGTGCCACCTCTGGCACCAGCAGAAGCCCTGGGTGCTCCCCCTCACCCCACCCCACTCTTGTGCTTGGAATAGCTCCTGCAGGCAGAGCAGGGAGTGACCCGTGGGGATCCAAGGCTGCCATCCTGCAGAAGCTCCTGATTTCCCACTCCTGATGCCAGGGTGAGCCCTGTGTGTGCCACCGCCCCGTGCCAGGCAGCGGGCACAGCCAGGGATCCCAGCCAGGGATCGCAGCCAGCATCGGCTGCCGTGGCCACCCCACCGGGCTCTTCCCGGGCACGCCGGACCACGGGGGGGGGGATCTGCAGGGTGACTTCAGCTTTTCCTGCTCCGTGACTCAGCTCTCGAGGAGGGCTCAGCCCGCGTCGCTCCGGAGGCTTCCCCACCCCGCAGGAGCCCTCAGTACCATCCATGTGTTTTTTCCAGGAACCCAGCACGTCGTTTGCTCAGGGCTCCCCTTCCCTCCCTGTGGCTTCGCTCCGGGTGTTTTCCTCTCCAGCACAGAGCCAGGCTCCAGCTTCCCTCCAGTCATCCCCATTGGAGAGCTTGGGATTTTGACCATCCAGGCCTCTCTGCATGAACCAAACCTCTCCAGGGCAGCAACTCCAGCTCCATGGGGTGATTGACTCAGTGGAGCCTGAGTGGGAAGGAAAACACCCGTGAGCTCCCCTGGCTCATCCCTCCCTGCCAGGCCTGCATGGATCCCCCACCGGATACTTGGCACCCACTCCCATGCTGGAAGCCAGATTCCTGCTTCTTTTCCATCAGGCTGGATGCAGTTGGAGTCTCCTTGGGGATGGCTCTGAGCTCCAGGTAGTGGTGCTGTGTTCTCCTCCATCCCTTCCCTCCATCCTCTGGCCTGGGTGAAAGATTCTGAGGGGTGAAAGTGGGGTCAAGACCCGACTGCTGCTTTCAGCTGGGCTGCTGAGAGCCAGGCTGAGAGCATCCCTGCTTCCACAGGGCTCTGCATCGTGCAGATCACTGGAACAAGGGGCAGCATGGCCCTGATCCCCACTCCTGCCCCTTCCTGCTTTTCCAAATGAAGAAAAGACGCTGGAGCTGGTTGCAGTGGAACCTTATGGAACCAGAAGGCAAATGAGAGCAGTTTTCCATCATGGAGCACCCCCTTTCCATGCAGAGCAGGGATATGGGGATGCTGTCAGGCTGAGTGTGTCCCCTGCTGCAGAAGGTGTGGAGGCACCAGCTCGGCCCTCTGAGATCCATCTGGGATCCATGTGGGGACCACGGACTCAAAGCCGTGGCTCATTGGGCTGCACATCTTCAATTTGAGCTTGTTCCTCTGTAAATCTACCCTCTGGCAGTGGGAAGCCATTCCCTGTGTCCTGTCCCTTCATCCCTTGTCCCAAGTCCCTCTCCAGCTCTCCTGGAGCCCCTTTAGGCACTGGAAGGGGCTCTGAGGTCTCCCTGGAGCCTTCTCTCTTCTCCAGGTGAGCACCCCCAGCTCTCCCAGCTCCAGAGCAGAGGGGCTTTGGCCCTCAGAGCACCTTCATGGCCCCCTTTTTCTCTCTTCCTGCCTCCCTTCAGGTCTTACCCTTTTTCTTTGGCAACAAAGGACACCTCTTTTCACTGATGTTTCCAAGAGCTGACAAATTGTTTTTTAAAGCACCTAAAAAGGGAATTTTTTGTCCTCCTGCTTCCGTGCACATCTTTCCTGAGTTGTGAATACTGAGTACATCCACACTATCAAAATAGCCCCTCTAAGCAAACCCAGACAGGAATTCTTCGCCTGAAAATCCCCTCTCTGCTGGTAAATTCATGGAGAATCGTGGATTTTACAGTCTGGACCAGAATGACTTTTAATACAATTAATCCCAGTGCAAAATCAGGCCCTCGTTGTCCTTGTGATAACCAGACCTGTTGGGAACGAAGGAGTTTTTGTGGGGCAGGGCTGCAGGAGGGATTTTTAGCTCTGAAGGAGCAGTCCTGAGGAAGCAGGGGCTCTTCCCAGCTTCCTCCTGTGCTGTCAAACATGTTGATTAACCAGCCACTGTTTGAGGGATTGTGATGAAAATCGGATTCCTTATGAAAATCAGGTGGAAGAGGCAGACCTGGATTTGTGCACAGCGAGGGAGAAGCCCCTTGTGAGCTCAGCACCTCCTCTGAGCTGATTAGTTCTATTATAGGGCCATCCCTGAAGTATTCCCGAGCTCCTGGGCTTACTGTGGAGATACTGGAGGTGGTGGGAGAGAGCCTGGAGGGGAGAAATTAGGGAATTAAGGTTGTGGGGGCAGGAATTGGGGGAGCAGAGTGAGGCTCAAGGGTTATTCCCGAGCTCCTGGGCCTACTGTGGAGATACTGGAGGTGGTGGGAGAGAGCCTGGAGGGGAGAAATTAGGGAATTAAGGTTGTGGGGGCAGGAATTGGGGGAGCAGAGTGAGGCTCAAGGGTTACTCCGAGGGTAAATACCACGATGCCCTCTGCAGATCTATAGGGACCCCGGCTCTGCTCCTCCAGGACCTCTTGTTTACCTCCCCCCGAGGGTGACAGGTGCCCTGGGTGACCTGGCCCTCTATCTTTAGGGTCACCCACCTCTGTCCCTCAGGGACTGATGGCAGTGGCCGGGGAGGTGCCCAAGGCAAGGCTCTTTGCCCTTGAGCACACATTAAACCCGTTAACAGAAGGGCACGCACGGCCCCTGGGAGACGTGGGAACGTGAGAAAAAAGGGAAAGGACAAAAAAGGAGGAAAAAAGTAGAAAGTGGGGAGTAAACGCTGGTTTTTGTGGGGTCCAGCTGTCCCTGGCTGCAGTCACTGCTCTCACCTTGGAGAGAGAACACAGAAACCTCTTTAAATCTCTACAAGTTCATTTCTGGTTGAAGTTTTGTAGCAGTTTTCTGTCCATCTGTGTTGTCTGTAGGTGCTGTGTTCCACCAGGGGGGTTTTTGAAGTTCCTCTAATTGATTAAATAATTGATAAAATAATTATAATTTTAAAAAATCCTCTCTCTGTTGGCTCCGCTAGGCAGGGACACGGGAGGTTTGAGCAGTTTTTAACACGGCAAAGAACAAAAAATCATCAAAATGGTGGTTGAGGAGCAGGTCTGGGCAGTGTCTTTTATGTATATTTGTTTGTTTATTTGTTTGGTTTTTTAAATTTATTTGTTTGTTGGGTTGGTGAGTTATTTTGAACAGTGAATTTTCTGGAAGTGGAGATTGGGGAAGGGAAGAGAAGCTATTCAAGAATCCAGCTCAAAATTCCGTGGGTGGCAGAAAAGGTGGGAGAAAATTTCTTGGGGGGGGGGAACATGAAAACTTTCCCTGCTGTGTTCTCAAGGCAGGTCCAGAATGCCAACAGATTTTCTTGGATATTTCAAAATATGACCTTTTTTGCCTGCAAATTGCACCCTGGCTTTAAAAAAAAACCCAAATGAGAGGCAGAGAAGGGTGGAGTGAAATGCCCTCGGGAGGGACCAAAACGGAGCCCAAATGGATGTCACGGGCTGAGCCAAAGGGACATTTGCTCTTCTCTGATTTCATTTTTTGCTGGGAAGCCTCAGGAAAAAAAAAAGACCAAACTCCTTTGGTATTTCCAACCTACCTGAACTTCCTTTTGCCATCCTTTTCCAGCCCCTGTGTTTTGGGGTCAGGCTGTCCCTCGGGAGACACGGCTCTCTGGGCAGAAAGGAGCCGGGGGCGTCGTCCAAAGCCGCTCTCCGCCAGCTCTTGGATGGCAGGAGTGTCCCCAGGGACGTGTCCTCCTGTGCTGCTCCCTCCTGTGAGCAAAAGCGGGAAAAGTGCTGCTCCTTGATCCCGCTACTCCCGAAATACCGAAGAAAGACAAAGTTATTTGGGTTTTTTAAGCAGCTCTGGGCAATTTCTCTGAAGTTGTCGATAGCTGCTGTGGCTCAAAACGTTGGGATATCCCCAGGACATTTACTAGGGGGGGTTATTTTTCCCAAATCCAGCGGCACCACCATCTCTCCAAGTTTTTGGGATGAGCAACCCCCTGGCATGGAATGCCGAAGGAAAAGGGATCCAGCCGAGAGATCTGGCCACCCTTTAGCTGCAAAACTGCCGGCAACAAACGGAGCAGAAATATTTTTGTGATCACAACACCGAGCCCACCCATCGAACGTGTGTCGGGGATTTTCCAGCCCTGCTGAAACCCCTCTTTCTCTTTGCTTTTATTTTTGGAGGACGGGGTGATTTTGGTCCTGTTGTTTCACTTCCTGGACGTTGGGTGCTAATAAAAGCGTTTTGTTTCACACGCCTTTTGCAAGGGCGTGGAGCGACAGGACAAGGGGGAATGGCTCCAGACTGAGAGAGAGGAGGGTTAGACGGGATATTAGGAAGAAATTCCTCCCTGTGAGGGGGGTGAGGCCCTGGCACAGGTTGCCCGGAGAAGCTGCGGCTGCCCCATTCCCTGGAAGTGGCCAAGGCCAGGTTGGATGGGGCTTGGAGCAGCCTGGGATAGTGGAAGGTGTCCCATGGCAGGAGGCTGGAATTAGACGATCCATAAGATCCCTTCCAACCCAAACCATTGTGTGATTCTATGATTCTGGAATTTCTGAGGGTAGAGGATCTTTCTTGCTGCCAGTGCTGCTCTCTGCTTGCTCCGTGTTTTGTGCCTCCCTGCACAGCCAAAATACAGAAAGAATCATTTTACAAGTTCCAGTTGCTGCTCAATCTCTTGCAAGCCTCATCCCAGCCTACCACATCCCTGAAATCCTTTACCACTTGTCTCCAGCTAAGTAGCAGAACAAAAATTCCAGATCTCAACAGGTAACTCACGGCTGGGGAAAATCTGAATATCACTGTGGCCTTCTCTGTCATCCATCATCTTCTGTCTTAGCTCAACACCAAATCCAGTCTGGGAGACAACCAAGAGCTTTGGAAATCTGACTCAAATGTAACTGCAAGGATCTCTGCCCCTGGGGAACTCCCTATTTCAGTATTCCTGGGAAGCCTGAGGTACACCAAGGAATATTCCATGTGCCAAATGTACACCTTGCAGAACATCCCCCCAGTCTGCATCCACGTACTGACCTTGGGTGGGGGCAAAAAACCATGGAATCTTCCCATCACTGCATCCAGTTTTTGATGTCATCCAGATAGAAGTGTTCCCTCCTTCCTATCCTCACATCACCAGTTTTCCTTCTCTTTTGAAGTCAGAGAGTTGGGAAATTCATCTCCCTGATTTTCCAGCAGCACCCACCAAGGAGAATGACAGGGAATAAGCACCAGGCAGCTGAGCATGAACAGACCAAAACCACAAATGAGGGAACTGGATGGTCTTTAAAACACAAGAGTGGTGGAACTGGATGGTTTTTAAAATACAGGAGTGTTGGAACTGGATGGTCTTTAAGGTCCCTTCCAACCCAAGCCTTTCAGTGACTCTATGATGGTTTGATTGGGAATGCATCTGAGACTCAGCCAGGATGCTGTGGAACACCATAACCCCAAAAAAAGGCTTTAATTAGTAATTATGAGACAGAGAGAAATGATGAATTCTGTCCCATGTGTTTGGGCAACGCCTCCAGACGAGTAAATCCTGAATCCATGCGCAGCATTCCTGCAGCCTGCAGAAGTGAGGCTGGAAAAATGAGTGGCAGCTCCTAAGCCTCCCGAGGTTTGATCCCAGGCATGGATTTGGGCGAGATTAACTCCCAAGGTCGGCACAGGGCGGATGGAGAGGCGGGGAGCGCTGGCCCTCGGCCCGCGGGCGGCTGCGTGAGAGCCCAAACCGAGCCGTTCCATCCCAATATCCACCCGGCTCCGTCAGAAAGGCACTTCCAGGATGGACAGGCCGGGCTGGTTTCTGTATGGGACCCATTGTTCAGCGGAGCAGAGGCCTTCCTCCCTGGTTAATGGGTCAGCAAAGTGTGTTGCTTTAATGGTTAATCATCTACTCACATTGTGCGGCGAGCACAGCCAGGCAGATAATGCCCCTGGCCCCGTTCATGTGACAGGCTGACTTCCCAGCCTGAGCAGGGCACGGAATTCACTCTGGAAGAGGCAGGGAGGGGGAAAACACCGGGCTGGGAGGCTCTGGTGGGTACAACTTGAGCGAGAACACCCATAAATGCACAGGTGTCTGCACACGCGCGGTGCACGCACACACAAAAATACGAGCAGACACACACACACATCCAAATAAAATTAATGTTTCCACCCCACGTGATTTTCCAACAGTTAAATGAGCTGATTATCAGCTATCATAGAATCATAGAATGGTTTGGGTTGGAAGGAACCCTACAAATCATCTGTCCATGGGCGGGACACCTTTCCCTGGAGCGGGTGGGGTGATTTCACACCGATGGCCGTGAGCTGACAGGCAAAACTCGCTCCAAGCTCTTCCAAGCAGCAAGCCAGGCTGAGGGCCTTCCCCATTCAGCATTGCAGGGTCCCAGGAGTATCTCCTCTTATTCTGGTTGCAAGGCCCAAACTTGCACATCCCACCCTGCACCCTGTGCTGCCTGAAGAGATCCATCAGAGGTGTTGTGGAGGAGTCAGGTGGGGCCCAGTTCTACTCACTGGTTTAATTTTGGAGGTGTGTCTTGCTTGGACATGTCTAACAGAGGGCATGAAACAGTGTTTTAATTCCTGGAAGAACTTGGAATCGTAGAATCATTAAGGTTGGAAAAGCCCTCTAAGATCATCCAGTCCAACCATTTACCCAGCACTGCCAAATCCACCTCAACCACATCCCTAAGCCACACTTACTGTGTCCCTGGGGACATCTGTTTGATCCCCTGGACTCAGCCATGTGAGAAGTCAGAGCTTGTCAGTGTCAGAAAAAGAGCCTTTGGGTCAAATTTTCTTATTTACTGTATTCCGTAGATATCCAACTGCATCTTTACATCCTGACCCAAAAATCTCTGTGACAGTGACAAAGGTGCCCTTCAGCTGGCTGGGGGCAATGGTGACTTCGCCCCAAGTGGAGGGGCAGGCACTTCAACTCAAGATATTCCATGATTCTGTGATTCACCTTAATGTGGCAGGAGTTTAATTCTGCAGATAGTCTAATTCTACATATGTTTAATTCTATCTATAGTCTAAACCAAGCACCCAACTCCACTCCCTTGAAATTGTCCCTTCCAGAGCATCTGTCCCTTCCCACAGGGAATTGATAGGAGGAATCACCACCCGCCAATCCGCTGGGGACTTGTCCTTTGTGATTATCCTTGATGCATTCCCATCGCCCCGAGCGGGATGCAGTGACTTCCCTCTCTCCTCAAACACACAGCCCGGACACCCAACCCCGGGAAACAACACCCTGACAGGGAAAAAAAGGGACATCTCAGACACTCAGGGCTGAGAGACCAGACACAGGAACCCCCTGAGCAGCCTCGAAATGTGTGTGTGACTCAGCCAGGTCAACACACTTCAGGCCCACTCCAGGAACAGCGGCCTTGACTCCGTGTCACCATCCGGGCTGGAAAGAGGCAGCGGGAGAATGGTCCGCAAACACTCGGAGTGTTTGTTCCTCCCCGGAGGATACTCGACACTTGGGAAGTGCTTCCAGCCTGCCAGGGCAGGGATGAGTAAGCTTTGAAGTGCAGGTTCCCTTCCCAGCTGGAGAGGCTCCTCCGGCACAGCAGCCTCAGGGGATTCTTCCGTCGTTAAAGGGATTTTTGTGTCGTTGGGCAGCGACCTCACACCGGGTGATGGGGAGAGGTCACGGCCACCAGGCCAGAGAGGAGGATCAGCAGTGGGAATCAGTCCCTGTCTCCAGGGGGAAAATGTGCTGAAGGTTCCAAAATCAGGGGGAATGGGATTTCCTCCTGTCCTCCTGTCCTTTCTCCTCAAGGAATTCGAATGAGATAAACACAGACAGCCTCAGCTGGATCTTTTTGCCCTAAATCCAGGCATGAGCTCCTCCCTTGTGCCAGAGGTTTCTGCACTCATGGAGGAGCTCACGGGACAGTGCCCCCAGCTCAGGTACTCCAGGTGATGATAATAATCTGGTCAATAATCTGATAATAATCGTCAACAATTGTCAATCAAAATCATAATAATAACTACATCAATATATAATAATAAAACAATCATGATCATACTAATAAGTACAATAATAGGTAACAATAAGATAAATAATCATCATAATCCTATCATAATCATCAATCATGAAGGCAATCTCACTGCCTTGACTGAAGTATCCAACCTTGCAGGCAAAGGATAACAAAGCAAACCCAAAATCAAAGGGTAGCAGAGATGTCCCTTGCTCAGGGACAGTAAATCAGAGCCCTCTCACCCCACAGTCCTGAACCTGACCTGTTACAGGGCCCCATCCTCATCCCAGCCCAGGAATCCACCTGTTCTTCCTGACAAACACAGGCTTTGAGCTGTCTCGGGCTTCCTGCTGCTCCAAGGAAGGATGCGGAGAAGGAAGGAGCCTCTCCTCTGGAGAGGCTCAGAGCTCGGGAAGTGGGATGAAAAGAGCTCTCCGAAGACGCCCTGTGAAGGGCAGTGGAGGAACAGCCTTGTTTGGCGTAGGGGACACCGAGAGGTGACGGGGTCGGTGTATCCACGCTGGGAGCAGAGGGGAGGGAGAGCAGGCTGGGAATGCAGCGACACAGGCTGCAGTTAAACATTAGTGTGACCCGTCTGCAGGCCTGGCTGGAGCAGCAGGGACAGGGCTCCAGGCTGCAGGGGTCACTTGGAAAGCACCAGCCTGACTTCCAACCCCAGGACACCCAGAAAACTCAGTGATGCTAAAACTCACCCAGGAAAACGGTGTAAAAGCAAAGAGTGTTTTACTCAAGGGAGAAGAGACAAAGATCTCCTCTGTCTCCAGAGAGAAATGCGAAGAAACACACAAAATACATCCCCAGCATAAAAAAATGAACCTATTTTAAAATGAACACAGTTCACACCTGCCTGTTTGTCCCCTCTGTTCTAGCCCAGCTGCTCTCCATCCAGTTCCAACACACTCTTCAGCCTTTGGGATCTCATCCCCCTAGAAGACACCCGTGCTTTGATTCGAAGCTTTTGCTACCAGGCTGAAGTTTTTAAACTGGAAATCCAGGAAAAGCCTGGAAGCAGCCTGCCTGTGGAGGACCTTAAAGGCACGTTCATGCCTGGTATAAAATCACAGAATGGTTTGGAAGGGACCTTAAAGCTCATCCAGTTCCCTGCCATGGGCAGGGACACCTTCCACTATCCCAGGTTGCTCCAAGCCCCATCCAGCCTGGCCTGGGACACTTCCAGGGATGGGGCAGCAGATGAAATGCACGGGAACTTTCCCCAGTCTGACCAGCTGCATCTTTGTGAGGCCACCCCTGCCTTTTCCAAGGGCTCTAACCCTTGACATGTAATTCCAGTTCAAATTCCAACCCCTTTCCTGCTGATGACATCTGCAATGTACAGAAGATGTATGATCAAGCCATCCATCAGTCATTCCTATATCATTCCTGCCTGCTGCTTCTTGTAGCCAGTCTCCAGTTTGCCCACCTCTCTCTTTTAAAGCTTTTCCTCTCCTTTGCACCGTCCTAAAAAGGGAACCAAAATTCCTGGCAGCGCCAGGGAAGAGGGAGGCTGATATTCCCATTAAAAAAATGCCTGACACAGGTCACTGCAATGCAATAAAAGCAACTTGTTGTCCCCACCCAAGTCTCTCTCTCTCCAGCAGCCCTAAGGCGTTTGCAACACTAATTTTCAGCTAAGTAAAAACCCTCAGGGTTTAAACTTCCAGTCCTTTACGATGCCATTGCTCCTGACGACGTGATCCCTGCACAACCGGCTCGGGTAAAGCTCTTGACATTGATCCTCGGGGCTTCCCCCTTCTGAGCGTTCCTGCAGCAAATGGTTTTATTTTATCCCTTCCCAGTAAAACCTGAGCTCTGGGGCTCTCGGGTCCGTGGCCAAAGGGAAAACTGGCAGCAGCCCAGGGCAACTCATGACTGTTTAGGAGACTTCTGATGCCAGAGCTCATGCCCGGGAGAAGGATGCAGAGGGTGGGAAAGCACCAGATATTCACCACTTCGGTTGTTTTCTCCTTAAAGCTCCTCCCATCACCCACCTGGCCTCCCCTCCTCTGCCCTGGTTTGGTTGTTCCTAAACCTCCATGAGGAGCCAGAGGGAAGAAATCTGCCGTTCCCTCACCTGGATGGAGAGGCAGAACCCATGCCCTGTGTGGATCCCCAGGGATGGAGGGCTTTGTGGCAGCTGGGAGTGTGTGTGGGTGTGCAAACCCCTCCTGGCCTGTAAATCATTGTCAGCTCTCACACATGCGGGGTCAGAGTTCAGGGACTGACCACTGAGGCATCCCCTGTCGCTGTGCCCTGACCTAGGAGCAGCCACAGCCCTCCCGAGACGGCTCCTCACACAAGTTCAGTGGGATCCCGGGATTTGGGGAGCGCGGGACACTTTCAGGTGGCCCTGTTGGGGGAGAGGAGCTGCAGCTTTGTCCCACTGAGATGCCTCACACGTGGAAAATGCTGCTTTCAGCAGGGAGGAAGTGATGGAATGGCCCTACATCACCTGTAGGGTGGCCCCTTGACCGCTCGGCCGCTGCATGACCACGCTCTCAGTCTTGGGATTGCCACAGAGATCATCACGGTCACCTTGCCTAAGCCCCTCTTAATCCCCTTCTTGACCCTTTTATCAGCCCAGGCCTTCTCTCTCCTCCATTCCCACATTCTTTGTGCATCCCACATCCAGGCCACACTTGTCCGTGTCTCACATCCATCCCCCCACAACCAGGCGCCTCCTGAGATCCCCACCAACCCGAACTGTTCAGCCACAGCTTCCTCCTGAGGGGAAGTGGAGGAGCAGGTATCCAGGTTTTCTCTCTGTGACCGTCACAGGAACTGATGGAATGGCTGGAGCTGTGCCAGGGGAGGTTTACGATGGATATCAGGGAAAGGTTCTTCCCCCAGAGGGTGGTGGGGCACTGAACAGGCTCCCCAGGGAATGGGCACGGCCCCAAGGCTGCTCCAGGAGCGTTTGGACAACGCTCCCAGGGATGCACAGGGTGGAATTGTTGGGGTGTCCGTGCAGGGCCAGGAGCTGAATTCCATGATCCTCGTGGATCCCTTCCAGCTCAGGATATCCTGTGATTCTATCTTTCTGCAATCAACATTAATTTCAGCCCCAACCCGTCCTAGGCCGGGGCTGGGCAGGGTCTGCACACCCCACGCCGAGGACAGGGTGGATCCCGTGTGCCCTGGCTTCCCGCACGGGAACAAAAAGCTGGGAGGCAGCTTCCCAGAGCGTGTTCCTGCCGGCCTGGGCTGCTGGGCAGGTAAAATTCCCATCTAATTGAAGCGCTCACTTCAAATCCTCCCAAGTATGCGCGGGGCGGCCAAGGCCTGTTGGCACTCGGAGCGCGGCCTGGACCTCGTCCATCCTTCCCGAGGGTCCTGTCCCGAAGCAAAGCCCTTCTGGAAGTTTCAGGGCTCCTGCAAGTTGCAGCAAAGCCCAGGGCTGGCGGGCCAAGCTGGAAAACGCTGGGATAGGTCTCCAGCAGGAGGTGGTTTTATGGCGAGTGAGGATTTACCTGCTGAAGGGCGGTGCTTGGAGTCTTGGCCTGGAGAAGCAGGAGCGGCCTGGAATTTGGGAAGACGGTGTTGGGTGAGCCAGCTGGCCTTGGGAGAAGATAAAGGACATGGGGATGATGGAGGAGAAGAACTGGGATAACACAGCCTTCACTTTGGGGCTAATTTGGGGGTGTTTTCTCCCGAATAGTCCCTCGTTAAATCATGGTGCGATTTTTGGGGTTGTCCTGTGTGGGAGCAGGATTTAGACTCGATGGTCCTTGTGGGTCCCTCCCAGCTCAGGGTGTTCTCTAATTCCAGAAGGAAATTACAAGCAGCAGCCTTGTAAAAATCCGGGAGCAGCGCTTACCTGTGCTGCTGGATGATGGGTGGGTGACTCAGCCTTGTCCTGGGCTAACCCTGCAGCTCGCTGGGCTCTCCTTTGATGTTTGGGGTTTTGCATTTTGGTTTAGGGGCTTTCTTTTCTTCCCACAGGGCGTGAGTGAGAACTCAACGGCCCAGACCATTAAATCCACACACGGGATGGTCCCCGGCAGGCCAAAGCACTGCTCCCTTCCACTTGGCAATTCCGTCCTATTTAAGGATTATTAACCAGCAGGAAAATTCCTGCTATAAAAAAAATTAAATACCTTTTATTTTCCTTGTTACAATTTGAGGTCTTAATGCACAAGGGATTAAAAGTGACTGGTGAATCCGGAATAAAAGAGGGGCTCCTGTCTGCCTCTGCAGCCAGTGTTTCTCCATTTTTCCTGCTTTTCCAGATGTTGGGGGGAAAAAAATGGAGTTTTTCTGTCTTTCTGATGGATTCATTGCTGATCCCAGATCCCCAGGCTGGGAATCCTGTGATTCTGACCCCTTCAAAGTGCTGTGGCTCTCTAAATTATTAATAACTTGATTTTCTCAAGGCACAGGGAAGTCCTGCATCCCTACAAGTCCTGTGTCCCTACAAGTGGAAAGTTCAGGAATAGAGAGGAATCCTGGTGGGTGTGGAAAAGCTTGGGAAAATCCGTGCTGTTCTCCACTGGGGTCTCCTCCTTCAGCAGGCTGGGAAAGCCCTGCTGCTCCCCTGAGGAACCAACGCTGCCCTCAGGGAATTTTCCCAGCTTTTATTGCTGGAATTGTCAGGTTTTATCACGGGGAAGAAGTGGAGGAACAGGATTTGTTGGAGCCTTGCTCCTGCCTGCCTGCTGGACTTTTCCAAGGCCTTTCTCACTGACCTTCGCCCTGACAGCGCTTCCCAGGCACATCCCGTGGAATCTTCATCCCGGGGAGTCGGGAGCCACCTTCCTGTGGGCGCTGGGAGAAGCTGCTCCGCGGGATCTGCGGGCGGTGGCTGTGGAAACGGCCCCATCTATTGGCCACAAACCTGACCCGGAGCGCAGCGACCTCCAAATCACCTTAAAAATCAGAATTATTCACCTATCTCTAACGAGGCCCCTCAGTGTCCCACTTCTCCCGTGGGTTTCTGGAAGCTGGAATGGGCGGACGAACATCTCCAGCTGTGGGTGTAGAGATAAACAGCAATTAAATAAAATAGTCCCTGCCAAGCCAAGCTGATTACACTTATTCCAGGTTTTTGGGGCTTTTTTCTCCTTAGGAAACAAGGCTTTGAGCTGAGGCAGTGAAATGCTGCAGGAAAGGGGAAAAAAGGTGTTTTTTCCATACTTTTACAAGTGAGGAGTCCACTCTGCCGGGTCTGCACTCGTTGTGTAGGGAGAGCTGGGAATTCCAGGACCTAGGTGGGGATAAAGCTGCTCCTGCGCTCCCGACAAGCCCGAATCCTGCGGGATCCCTGGGAAGGAGCGAGTTGGGGAAGGGCTTTAGGGCAAGCTGAGGAGCACGGGCAGCAGGGATGGGATGGGCAGGGATGCACCTGCTCCAGAGGCGGCTCCATGGAGGACCAGTGCCACCTCCTGGCAAAGGAGACCTTCCCCAGCGCAGCTCCGGCCGCGGGCAGCCCCAGATGGCCGGCTGGGCGCTGCAGGACAGCGGATTTTGGGGCGGCTTTGGGGCAGGGAGCTCTCCAGGGGATTCACCGGCTTTGTGTTACCTCGCACTCAGCTCCGGGTTGTTTTTCTGGGCTGTGTGCAGGCGTGGGATAAAATAT
Organism: Ptilonorhynchus violaceus; assembly: GCA_013397565.1. Taxonomy (NCBI): domain Eukaryota; kingdom Metazoa; phylum Chordata; class Aves; order Passeriformes; family Ptilonorhynchidae; genus Ptilonorhynchus; species Ptilonorhynchus violaceus. The sequence goes on from VZRJ01010011.1 coordinate 167,474, forward strand.
TGTCCCTGGAAGAGCTGGAAATCCGCCTCTTTCCCGCGTCCATGCAGAATTACGGGGTCGTACAACCTTCTGCCAGCTCAGCTTTGGGGATGGAGCCCAATGACACCGACTCACCTCAACCCCCACCATGAACGTCCGGGGACTAATTCCAATTTCAGTCCCATTTTCCTCATCCACTGAGAGTGAGGCTAAAATCTGGGATCTGAGAGGTGGCTTGGGATCATCCTGAAGTGACTCAGCTCATGGGAAGATAAGGATGAATAGCTGGGAAGCAGATCCCTGAAATTACAGCCCTTCCTAGCAGTGGGTTCCTCCCAGACTGGAGAAAACACCACCATTGCTTAATTTAATCAACTTAATCAACCAATTAATGCTCTGCTGAGTGAAACTGCTGCAGCTGTGAGGTTCAGCTCTGCTTGGGCCACAGGAACAACCAGAGCAGCTGGAAAAGATAAAGGTGGATAATTCCCCTCCCTCAAATCACTCTCTCCATGGACAGGGGAGCTTTTCCTGGGAATATAAGCAGGTAGTTGAAATCCCCAGAGACAGAAGCTATTCTGTCCTGGGCAGTGGTGAGGCCACACCTCAAATCCTGGGATTGGTTTGGGCCCATCATGGCAAGAAGGACATTGAGGGGCTGGAGCGTGTCCAGGGAAGGGAACAGAGCTGGAGAAGGGGCTGGAGCACCAGGAATGGCTGAGGGAGCTGGGAAAGGGACTCAGCCTGGAGAAAAGGAGGCTCAGAGGGGACCTTCTGGCTCTCCACAACTCCTGACAGGAGGGGGCAGCCAGGGGGGATCGGGCTCTGCTCCCAGGGAACAGAGACAGGATGAGAGGGAATATCTTCAAGCTGTGCCAGGGGAGGTTTAGATTGGATATCAGGGAAAAATCCTTCACTGAAAGGGTGGTCAGGCACTGGAAGGGGCTGCCCAGGGCAGCGGTGGGGTGTCCATCCCTGGAAGTGTTCAAAAGCCGTGTGGATGTGGCACTTGGGGACAGGGTTTAGTGGTGAATGCTGCAGTTCTGGGAAAACGGTTGGATTTTATGATCTTAGAGGGCTTTTCCAACCTTAACAATGCTAAGGACACTTCAGCAAAGTCCATATTCCCTTCCCACTGCTCAAAAAATGTCAAACCAAGGGACAATGAAATTCCATGTCCCAAATCAGCCTCACGTGTGACTGCACACAAGCTGAGGTTCTTCATCTGAGACCAGGAGCTCGTCTCCTTTTCCCACATTTCCCTGTGATTGCCCCTCAGGGAGCCAGAAAAGGAATTTTCGGGAGCCGGGAGCTGTTCCACGGTCACTAGATGGCAGTGGCTGTTTACATTTGGCAGCTCCTGACAGGTGAGGAGGGATATCGGGAGGAAATTCTTCCCTGTGAGGGTGGGGAGGCCCTGCAAGGAATTCCCAGAGAAGCTGTGGCTGCCCCATCCCTGGAAGTGTCCAAGGCCAGGTTGGGCAGGGCTTGGAGCAACCTGGGATAGTGGAAGGTATCCCTGCCTCTGGAAAAGGGTGGGACTGGATGGGCTTTGAGGCCCAAACTATTCTGGGATTCCACAATAACAACAAATGGTAAAAAAAAAAAAAAAAATTAACATTATGACAAGGGGAGAAACATTCCAGGGTGGAAAGTGACCCAGCTGAGGCCATGTGTGAATGGTCTCCCACAGGATCATTCCCCAGGAGAAGCCTTAATTGGGCACAGTTTGCAGGCAGCAATTAAGGGAGTTCATCAACTGCTCTGGTCAACAATGGTTGGTTCTCACCACTTGTTTTTCTCTCCTGAGGGGGAAAATCCTCAGGGACACCCATGAGAATCCAGGCCTTGGGACATGGAGGAACCTGTCATTCCTTGGATATCCTTGGAGAGCTGGATCTGAGGTGCTGAAGGCACATCCAACACGAGGCTTTGCCTCCCTGGACATCGATGGAGCCCGGGCAGGTCCTCTCCTGAATTTGTCCTTGGTGTCTGGCACTGGTTTTTCCAGCTCTGCAAGAAGTGGGATTTCTCTGGGATCTCAAATGGGCATCTCTAGGGTTTGGGAAGCAGGGAAGGTGTTGCCCACCTTCTGAAGCATCCTGGGGGATGGAGAAGTGGAGGGGGAAGGAAGGGATCCACTCCCTGGGGGTGGCCAAGGACCTACAGACAGCCGTGGAAAATGAAAAAAACCTCTTAAAAATAGGATTTTTTTACAATTATTGGGACTTTCCTCCTTGTCTCTATTTTTTTGCCTTGAAAAACCCGAGACAAAGTTTTAAAAATTCATCAGACTCCAAAGGGGAGTCGGAAAAAACATCCCACAGAGCCAGGCTGTGATGGTGGTCGGGACTGTAAGGGCCTACCCCAAAAACCATGAGGAAATTAGGGGTTTTTTTTCCCAAAATTATATGACTCAATGTGTTTTTGAAATCAACGTCATGTTTTCCTGCCCAAATCCCACCAAGGTGCACAATTCCCTAAAAAAAAAAAAGAGCTTGGCAGATTTGGTCTTGTTGATTTTTTTTTATTTGTTGATTTTTGAGGTGGCTGGAGGAATTTTATTGTGGTTTTTTGGGGGTGATCTGATCCCCAAGATTTTAACAGAAGCTGAGACTGGACCTGTCTGGGCATGCACACCAGAGGACAGCAGGTGCTCACCTGGGATGGGGGTGTTTAATTTTGAGTGTAATATCCATTAATATTCTATAATTATCCCTTGCAAACAATGAATGCTCATGTATTGAGCGCGCAGGGAAGGAAATTAATTTATTTGCCAGCTCACCTCTATTTAATCCATCATTTTTTTGCACTTGTGACCAAATGCCATGGCTTTGGGAGCACAGAGCAGCCTCCCAGACGGCACAAACCAGATCTGAGGCTGAACATCCTCAAGGATCAAAGGCCCAAACCGGAGCCTCCGAGCCGTGCTGGACGTGTTATTAAACTTCTCCAAAACATAATCTGGAATTGTTTGATTTATCAAAGCATGAAACTGCTTTTTTACTTCTGGGGTTTGTTCTGTTGTTATTATTCTGTGCTCTCTCGAGCTCCTGGTTTACTCATCAGCCATCTGGGGAGAAGGGGCTGCTTTTGCCGCTTTTAATGTTGTCGCTTTTCATTCCGTCGGGCTGGAATGGTGACTCAGAGCAAATTACAGCTCCTTGGCTGATTCCTCTCCCGTTCTTTTGGTCGTGCAGCTCTTACTCATCCCCTCTGAGCGATGAAACCCTGGTATTTTTAACCTGCTCCTCTTTTTCTCCCTTTTCTTTCTCTGTTTTGACAGAGGGTGAGCGGAGCTGAGCGGTTTCATATTCACGAGGTACCCCCAGCATTATTCCCACTTTTTTTCCCAGGTATATTTTGACTCCATTTCTACTTTTTTGGGATCATTCCTGCACGGGGAGCTGTCCATCAAGGACACAGCTTTTTTTTTTTTGGAGCAGCTGGTGCAGGAACCCTGCGTGGTGCCCACGGATCTGGGTCCTTCAAAGGCAGCATCCCCTGCTCCCTGTGCTTGGGGCCATCAGCCACTCTCATTTGCATGTTAATTAAACCCCAATTAACCTAAACCATCACTGGGTTTTTTTACCACTTTGCTCCACATCCATCACCTATTTTTTAACCAATGCTTGACTCGGTTCCTCCTTCCTCCATTTTTCCTCTTGTCCACCTTTCCTTCTTCCTGCTCTTCCCACCTCTTCATCTTTCCATTTCCCTTCAGCAGAGTTCAGGGATTTCTTCCTGGTTTTTCTGGTTTTTTATTCTGCTGCTTTTTCCACGAGCCACAATTACCCTGGACCCTGGGAAATCTCTCCCAAATCCATAGTCCGTGGTAACCCTTCAATCTAAAGGAGGTGAGAAGCCACTTCCACATCCATGTGGACACAGAAAGCTTGAAAATGCTTGAAAAGCCTTTTTTTTGGCACTTTGTTGGATGTTTTCATGCTCCCAGGGAGGAGATGTGGTGGTGTATTTGTTTAGGGATGCCATTGTCCCATCCTCCAGCTTTTCAGAAAAGCTTCAAGGAACTGTTAGAATTCTTCCCAAAATAAAAATATTTCCAAAAATTTATGTTTTTCACGACCAACCTCTCCTATCCCACCTGAATATCCCTGTCAGCCTCTCCATTTCAGGCACTGCTGCCCCAAATGTCTGCATCTCCCAATTAAGCCACCAAAAATCTCGATGTTTAATGGATATTTTTGGGTTTATTCACAACACACCAATCTTACGAGTTCTGGGAGGAGGAAATGGGCAGAAAGAGCTGATTCCTGATGCAGGATTGGGAAAAGATGGGCCAAATCCTTCCAGGACTACTGAACTCACCCAAATACCCCCAAAACTGTCCCTTCCTGCCACAGGGCTGTGACCACAAGGTCCCTCTCCCCTCCAGCCCCCTGGTTCCTGGGAAGTTCTCCAGGAACTTAACCTAAAAGGAGAAACACTCCTTTTAGGAGTGAAAATCCCACTACATCCCCAAGGATTTAACACTTCCCTTAGTGGGTAAAGGCATTTTCCAGACCCTGGACCGGCTCATCCCTGGTGTGACACCAGCAGGGCAATGGCACGTGGGTGACTCAGTGTCCTGGGAAGATCCAAGCAGTTTTTCAACCTGCAGAAAAAGAGGATAATCTTTTTTTTCTTAAAAAAAAACCCGAAAAAACCCAGCTGCCAGTGGGGCCAAGCCCTGCAGATTTTACTCCCTCCTTACTCCACGCAGCCAACAGGATTTCTGGGCGGGATCGAAGCCAAGCAGGGCTGTTGAGAGGCAAAGTTCGTTAGGAGCGCGTTTCCCTGCTTTTCCCGCGGGAGGAAAGGGCTGCCGTGGGAGCTGAGCCCTCAGCAGGGAGCCCGCGGAGGAAGGGGGAAGGTGCACCGAGCATCGCCAGCGCCGTTTCCCACTGAATTTCCTGCTGTTCAAACCACGTGGCTTCGGGCCCAGCGCTTGGAAACGGCTTTTTGAAGCAGTGGGAGGAATGGGAGGATGTGGGCTTGGTTTTGGTCCTGTGAACACGAGGTTGGGAGCAAACCAGAGGGATGCAGCCCCTGCTTTCGTTTCCATATGCTCCAAATTCCATGGCAAAAATCCCTCAATAGGACCGTGGGATGGTTTGGGTTGGGAAGGACCTTAAAGATCATCTGGTTTCAACCCTCCTGCCACGGGCAGGGACACCTTCCACTATCCCAGGTTGCTCCAAGCCCCATCCAATCTGGCCTTGGGCACTTCCAGGGATCCAGGGGCAGCCACAGCTTCTCTGGGCAACCTCTGCCAGGGGCTCCCCACCCTCACAGGGAAGAATTTCTTCACAACATCCGATCTAAACCTTCTTTCAGCTTAAATTTATTCCCCCACAGGAATGAACAGCACCAGATCCATCAAAGTCCCAGCCTGGGAGCACGGCCCTTGCCCAAACCACCCCGTGGGCATCGCAGCCCCAGGCGCCGACCTCCAGCACTCCTTACCCCGCAGCCGAGAAGCTGATTCGTGGCGTTTTGCCCCGTTTTGGCACATTTTGACTCGGCTGCCGGGCACGAAACCATCTGCAGGTGTCACTCCTGCCCACGAAGTAAAAGCACCACGAGGGAGTCGGAGACAGGTGGGGCCACCCGGGAACTGCATTAAGACATCATAACTTGGGCTAATTTGTAAACAGGCTGGGAGAGCATCCACCCTCCCTGGAAGGGGGAGAAGTGTCTCTTGAAACCCCGGGGATGTGACCTCTTGTCCTCTCTGTTTATAAGAGGGAGGGGGAAGGGGGGGGGAAGGAAAAAAAAAAAGAAAAAAAGAAAAAAAAAAAAAGGAGGGAGAAAGGGAGAGAAAGTCAGACTTGTTGCCGTGTTAAAACCTGCCCCCCACCATCAGCTTTTGTGATGAAAATGGTCAGGGACACCCTCCAGCTCCTGCTTCTCGCTCTTTGTCATTCAGGCTTTGCAAGGGAGAGCTCCTTTCTGTTTATTTATCAGCTGGGATCCCCTGTCAACACCTCACTTGCCTGAGGTTTTAGCACCTTGGTGGGGTTTTGTGGGTTTTTTTAACTGTCCCAGCCCAATCTTTCCGTTGTTTTCCTCCCCTGGGTGCAGGCAGATCTTTTTCTTCCTGCTAATTTTTCAAGGCATGAGCGCCAGGCAGTCCCCATGCAGCCCTGCCCGGCCCTTGAAAATGAGAGGGATTTTTGGGGTGCACGGGGCGTATTTGATTATTTATTATTTCATTATTCACTATTTCTTGCCATTTCCCACCTCGTGGCAGAGCTCTGGCCCAGCCCACAGCCCCCTCCAAGCTCCCCTTTCCCACCCTGTGGGTGCCACACGTCGCGACAGCTTTGCCATGGCAATATTTCCTATCGAGCTGTGCTAAAATAAATAATCTAAACAAAAATCTTTGATGTTCTGCACTTTAAAAACACATTTTAAAGGGTTTGGACACCTTGACCGAGGCACTGCTTCCATATCAGGCAGTAAGAGTGGATGCTCCCGTGCTTTCAGACTGCATCCCGTGCTCCTATTAGTGATTTTAATGTCTCTTAATTAACTTTCTATGTGGCTGAAGAGGAGGCACTCCAGTCCGGGCAGTTTTTCAGCCCCAGTGCTCGTCAGCAGCCCAGAGTAATCCCTGTTTAAAATGCACATGGATTTGCAGCACGGGGCTGGATCGCAGCGTTCCTCCCCAGCGATGCTATCGCTCCGGCTCCAAGGAGGGGGCTGACGAGCGCCCTCACAAAGGGATCCCGCTCTGGTTTAAATTTTAAATTTGTGTTTTTCCCCCCTTTGTTTGCACCTGCAGCAGGAGCGTGGCCAGCCCTTTGAAAAGGAGTGATTTGAATTGGGTGTTAGAAAGGGATTAGAGAATTTCAACATCAGTGCATCCATGATTTAATAAATAACTGTTCCTCTTATTGTTCTTCCTGGCTCACAAACACTTGGCTTTCCTCTCTTTTATTTTTTCTTTTTCCCCCTTAATCCCATGTATATCTCCAAATAAATAAAGAGAGATTGGATGGAGCAGGGTGAGGAAACTGCAGCTTTAAAGCCAATCCTTATCCTAAGCGTGAATTTGGAGGGAATCTTCATAAAATCATGGAATGTTTTCGGCTGGAAGGGACATTAAAGATCATCTGGTTCCAATTAATGCTGGACTTCAGCTTTCTTGATTTGGGCATTTAGGTGAAGGTCGTTAATTAAAGCAGTTAATGGAAGGGGGGCAGAAAGCATGGACCCCCAAGGGATGTTTCATTCCACTCACCAAAGGCTCTTCACTTCCAAGGAATTGAACCCCTCTGGATGTGCACCTTTCATGAGTTGCCATCCCTTTGGATGCTGAGACTTGGCAATATGGATGTGTCCAGAAAGGGATGCAGGATTTGCCCCCAGGAGCCCAAGTTCCAGACCCTAAAATGCTTCTCTCAAAGAAAGCAGGTTATTTATTATTATTATTATTATTATTACTCTCTTAGCCAATCTCCTAGGAATGGTTGTTTGTCCATTTAATAGCAGGTTTGGGGCCCTGGAGATTATCAGCTTCCACTGCTGATTAATGGGGTTTTTAATCTGAAATCTGGCCTAGAGAAATTCCACACAACCAAACACACACTGCACACGCAGGGCTCAGGTTATATCTACATTTATTGAATTTCCTTCGGGGAAAACTGCCACTGATCAGGATCCTCAGGTTGTATTTTGGGTTATTTCCTCCTTGAATCCGCAATTCTCGATGTGCCAGGAGAGCAGGACTGCTCCTGATGGACTCAGAGAGTGACATTTGCCTTCAATTGAGCAGTTTGCCTTCAAAATAAATTGGTTTTCCCCAAATCTCATCCTGTGAGGGAGATTCCAGCTTCTCCTTCACAGCACCCATTTTTTAGAGGATGATCTCCACAAAGGGACTTTGGAACAACCAACCAGGTGGAAACCACCTGGAAAATTCTCCCTCACCTTCAGCAAACACTGATTCCCCTCGCCACAACTCCAAGGGGCTCTGGGAAGTTCTGGAAGAGATCACAGAGTCACAGAATCGTAGAAGGAGTGGAAGGACCCTTCAAAATCCCCTCATCCCACCCCCTGCCACGGGCAGGGCCACCTTCCACCGGACCAGGTTGCTCCCATCCCCATCCAACCTGGCCTTGGGCACTTGCTGGTGGATAAAGGTGACCAACTCAGCGGGTTTGGGAGCAAGGGACAAGGAAAAGGGAATGTTTGTCCCAGCAACTGGGTGCTCGTGTTCATTCCCTTCTGATATCAATTATGGGGGGAGATTTGGGTGAGGCTCCTGCTATGGACCCACCGTCCATCCTCCCACCTTCCAGGGAAAATCCCTACAATCCTACCTAATCCAGTGATATCCCTGTCTCCAACAGGGACACAGAGACAGCTCCTTTCCCTGTTTAGGGCCCTGCCAGCCCCTATGGGGTGGGGAGGGGGAAGCAGAGCCCTGGCGCTGCAGATCCCCGTGCCCTGGGTGCGTTTCCCATCCACGCTTTTCCCTCTCCAGGTTTGTTCTCCTGCCGCACCGCTAGGTGGGCCAAAGCCACACCGCTGAGAGTCCCGGGGCAGGGCAGGTGGCTCTGGCCCGTCCCCGAGCCAGGGAACAGGAGATGCGGGGAAGGAGCAGGAAGAGGTGGCGGAGAGCCCCGGGTTTCACCCCGAGTCTCGCTGTCACTCAAACCCTATCAGGGAAAGGGTCCTGTCCCAAAGAAGGGACCATCCCAGGGAGTGTCTGGCACTAAGACACATCCCAGAGGGGTGGCACAGGAGCAGAGCCACCACCACCCGTTCCAGCCCTGGCTTTGCCACCTTCTGCCCTCCTAAAGCAGCTCCTGGGTGGGCAGGACGTGGCAGAGCCTGGAACGGAAGGATCAGAGTCAGCACCGTGGCAAAAAGCTGGAGGCACACACGACACGAGAGGGAACTGTCCTCAAGAATAACACTCCTCTCACCCAAGGTGGGGTGACAGAAATATGAAAGTCTGTACACAAAATTCCAAAGGGAAGGATCACCTCCCATGGCAGATCTGCTCTGCTCTGCCAAGGTCTGGTACATCCCAGGGCAGCTCTCTGGGTGCTCTGCCTCCATCAAAGTGAAAGATCGAATCCCTCCTGCCTTCCTGGGGACATTCCAGCACTGGATTTTATGCTTTCAGCCATCCTCCATTTCTCTTAAGCCCTGGGATCAGAGGATAACACATTTATACAGAAATCTTTTCCATGGGAATGCGGGAGCAGCCAAAATCCCGGCTACACTGGCATGGAACGAGCCGGGCACGGCACAGGCACAGCCAGGGGTGTGTTTTTCGGGCAATATCAAATGATTGCCGTTCCCCTTTCGTGTCTGCTGTCCCCTCCCGGGTGAGGACACCTCTTTGAAGCCTGAAGAGCCGAGAGCCCCGCCCGGATTCACCCCTGATGTGCTCAGAGCTATCAGTGCCTCCCCAGAGCCCGGGCAAGGGGCGGTGGCCCGTGGGCATCCCACCCGACCTCTGCTCTCTGGGGGTGAGGCACCGGGTCCAAATCACATCCCAAACACACAGGAATGCAGCTCCAGGAGGAATTCACCCCTCTCCACAGGCTGGATGAGTTGCTTAGGTCTCCACTGACCAGGGAGGGTTGGGTAGTGGTAGGAGACAAAGTGGAATCCTTTTAGGGAAAATCTCCAGCATGGGACCAACCTCCACCGCTGGGCAGCAGCCTCAGCAAACCCAGCTGCTCCCAGAGCCCTGTCCTGAAGAGGGGACACGAATTTATCACCCAATCCCCCACAATGCCACCAGTTCTGCCCCTGGGTCACAGCATGAGGCAGGTGTTGTCCATCCTCTGCCTCGTGCCCCACACTGATGAGGTGGATATGGACTGAAATTGTCACTGTTTGTGCCGCTGTGACCCCTGGGTGGATGGGTGACACGGCTGAGGTGGATCTCACTCTTGAGGGACCTCGAAAGCGGCAGAGGGAAGCAGAACGACACGGCACAAGCCAACAGACCCGTGATAAAGCCTGGCCTCCATCAGCCCAGCACCCGGGAATCCAGAATTCTGGGATTTGGATGGTGTTTTTATACAAATAAGATGTAAGAGGTTGAGCGCTCACAGCATGTTTGGATCTCCCATATGTTCCTGGGGTTCCTCACCAGGCCTGGCTTCAGGGAGGGTCACAGAGCTGCCTGGTGGGGATTTACTGGCGCTCCCAGTGCTCCCAGCCAGCCACAGGGTGGGTTTCCTGGCACAGAAGGAAAACCAGGCTGTGGCTTTCTCACTGCCACGGTGGCTGCACCACCCTGGAGAGCAGAGGGGGATGAGTGGGGCAGGCAGGGAGTAAATTGTGAATGGGGAAATTGCTTTTGCAGTTTGCAAAAGCAGGTGAATAATCGGAGTTTGCCAGTGGGAATTCAGGTAGGAAGGAGGGAAGGGGCAAAAGGCACTGCTGTCCTCCACTAAAATTAAGCAAAACCTGCTCTCCCTCAAGGAGCCTTTCCTGGCTCTGGCTTGCTCTCCATGGGGGTGATCTTCCCATCCTGAGCCCCTTCCATGTAGGGCAGAGGGGAAGGAGAGCGGGAGGGGTGACACACGGAGTATTTGGGAAGTGTGACCGGTCTGGATCCCTCCAAAGCTCCTCCCTGGCCCCTCATCCCTTTCCACAGAATTCCCTGGGATGGGAGCATCCTGGATGTGCCTCTTTTGAGCGCAGCTGCCCCCTGTGGTGTCTGAGTGCACCGGGAATCCGTCATGTTCCTAAATCCAGCGCTCTGGACACACTGGAGTGGCCCCTGCAGATGCCAGCGGGGCCATCCCCGTGAGTCAGCAGGACAGAACCAGCCCGTGGTGCCTTCATGAGACTTTCCAGCCCCCTGATGGCTGATCCATGTCCTCCCCTCCCCTTTTCCCCGTGCCAGGTTGATGACTGAAGTTACCCAGCTCCTCCTTTGGAGCAGGATTATCATGGAATGATAAAATCCTGGAACGGTTTAGGTTGGAAGGGACCTCCAAGATCACCTCGTTCCACCCCCTGCCATGGGCAGGGACACCTTCCACTATCCCAGGCTGCTCCAAGCCCCATCCATCCTGACCTTGGACCCTTCCAGGGATGAGGCAGCCACAGCTTCTCTGAACAACTTTTTCCCTCAGAAATTCCCTCAAAACTCCCTGGACACTGATGGGCAGATCCAGGAGAGAAGGAGCCAGCACCACCCTGCTGTGACTGCACCGAGGGCCAGGTCCTGCCCATCACAAGGTGTATGAATGATGCACGAATATTTGGGAAAAGGACGGAAAACAACGGATCAGCCTGGCCCTAAGCCAGCCCGTTGGGAGAAAACCCTGCGGATTTGGGCAGCCAAATGCCAGCAGCCCCACATCCCTAAGGACCGTGGCTGCCTTTTTACCGATCCCGATGGCCCGGAGAAGGGCCGGGGTTCCAGAGTGACGCTGCTAATCGATAACTGATCCAGAGGAGCATTCCCGGGGATGGGAGCGGCGATTACACACCCCGGTACCTTTTCAGCAGCGTCGCTAAGAGCAGTCGGGGTCAGAGCGAGCAGCGGTGCTGCCCTGCTGGAGGGATCCATCCCATCCCATCCCATCCCATCCCATCCCATCCCATCCCATCCCATCCCATCCCATCCCATCCCATCCCATCCCATCCCATCCCATCCCATCCCATCCCATCCCATCCCATCCCATCCCATCCCATCCCATCCCATCCCATCCCATCCCATCCCATCCCATCCCATCCCATCCCATCCCATCCCATCCCATCCCATCCCATCCCATCCCATCCCATCCCATCCCATCCCATCCCATCCCATCCCATCCCATCCCATCCCATCCCATCCCATCCCATCCCATCCCATCCCATCCCATCCCATCCCATCCCATCCCATCCCATCCCATCCCATCCCATCCCATCCCATCCCATCCCATCCCATCCCATCCCATCCCATCCCGGGGCTGTGTGTGCGTGCCTGCGCGCCCCCGACAAAGCGGATTATCCCCATCCTCCCCGCGCAGCAGCTGCGCGGCAACGAGGAAAAGGGAGAGTGGCTGAATTTGTACCTCCAGGTGAAGACGCCCGGTGCTTCNAGCAGGACAGAACCAGCCCGTGGTGCCTTCATGAGACTTTCCAGCCCCCTGATGGCTGATCCATGTCCTCCCCTCCCCTTTTCCCCGTGCCAGGTTGATGACTGAAGTTACCCAGCTCCTCCTTTGGAGCAGGATTATCATGGAATGATAAAATCCTGGAACGGTTTAGGTTGGAAGGGACCTCCAAGATCACCTCGTTCCACCCCCTGCCATGGGCAGGGACACCTTCCACTATCCCAGGCTGCTCCAAGCCCCATCCATCCTGACCTTGGACCCTTCCAGGGATGAGGCAGCCACAGCTTCTCTGAACAACTTTTTCCCTCAGAAATTCCCTCAAAACTCCCTGGACACTGATGGGCAGATCCAGGAGAGAAGGAGCCAGCACCACCCTGCTGTGACTGCACCGAGGGCCAGGTCCTGCCCATCACAAGGTGTATGAATGATGCACGAATATTTGGGAAAAGGACGGAAAACAACGGATCAGCCTGGCCCTAAGCCAGCCCGTTGGGAGAAAACCCTGCGGATTTGGGCAGCCAAATGCCAGCAGCCCCACATCCCTAAGGACCGTGGCTGCCTTTTTACCGATCCCGATGGCCCGGAGAAGGGCCGGGGTTCCAGAGTGACGCTGCTAATCGATAACTGATCCAGAGGAGCATTCCCGGGGGTGGGAGCGGCGATTACACACCCCGGTACCTTTTCAGCAGCGTCGCTAAGAGCAGTCGGGGTCAGAGCGAGCAGCGGTGCTGCCCTGCTGGAGGGATCCATCCCATCCCATCCCATCCCATCCCATCCCATCCCATCCCATCCCATCCCATCCCATCCCATCCCATCCCNCGCCCGGTGCTTCCCGGAGGGAGGGGCAGAGGCTTTGGGGGATGTTTAAATCTCTCCCCCCGGGAACAAAAGGAGTGGGGGAGATCAGCTCGACCCCCGGGAGGGATGCGCGTCCTGCCCCATCCTCCCCATCCTCCCCATCCTCCTCGCTCTGCCGGGACCCCCAGGGCTGGGGTCTGGGGTTTGG
>VZRJ01010012.1:0-107408 GCA_013397565.1 Ptilonorhynchus violaceus
CTGCTGGCAATGCTCCTCCTAATCCTTCCCGGGATTCTGTTGGCCTTCTTGGCCTCAAGGGCACACTGCTGGCTTATGGACAGTTCACCAGGATCCCCAGGTCCTTCTCTGCAGAGCTGCTTCCCAGCAGGTTGGCCTCCAGCCTGTGCTGGTGCCCGGAGTTATTCCTCCCCAGGTGCAGGACCCTGCATTTACCCTCTTTGAATTTCAGAAGGTTCTTCTCTGCCCATCTCNCCCATCTCTCCAACCTATGAAGGTTCCTATCTCTCCAACCTATGAAGGGCTGCACAACCCTCTGAGGTATCGGCCACTCCTCCCAGTTTTGTATCATCAGCAAACTTGCTGACGAGGCATCTGCTCCTTCATCCAAGTCGTTGATGAACAAGTTAAACTGCACTGAACCCAGTACGGAACCCTGGGGCACACCATTAGTGACAGGCCTCCAGCTAGGCCCTGCGCCACTGATCACAACCTTCCGGAATCTGCTACTCAGCCAGTTCTCAGTCCATCCCACCATCCATTCATCCAACCCACACTTCTTGAGTTTGCCTGTGAGGATGTTACGAAAGACAGTTTCAAAAACCTTGTTAAAGTCAGGGTAGACAATATCCACTGGTCTTCCCTCATCTATCCAGGTAGTTGTAGAAGGCAATCAGGTTGGTCAAGCATGATTTACCTTCAGTGAATCCATGCTGACTACTTCTGATCACCTTCTTGCCTTCCACGTGGCCTCCAGAATGAGGTGCTCCACTATATTTCCAGGGATTGAGGTGAGGCTGACTGCATGGTAGCTCCCTGTGTCCTCTTTCTTGCCCTTTTTGAAGACTGGAGTGACATTTGTTTACTACCAGTCCTCAGGCATCTCTCCTGATCTCCACGACCTCTCAAAGACGATTGTGAGAGGCCTATATATGATGTCTGCCAGCTCTCTCAGCACTCATAGATGCATCCCATCACAGCCTGTGGACTTGAGGATGTGAAATTTGTTTAGGTGTTCTCTCATGCAATCCTCTTTCATTAAAGGAAGGTCTCCCTCCTGACATTCACACACCCTGGTCTCCTGGCTCAGAGATCCCTGACAGCTGATGTTATTGGTGAAGACTGATGCAAAGAAAGCATTCAGTAACTCTGCCTTCTCTGTGTCCTCTGTTACCAGCGTCCCCCCTCCATTTACTAATAGGTCCACATTATCCTTTGTTTTCCTTTTGTTATTTATGTATTTGAAAAAGCCCTTTTTGTTACCCTTGACATCCTTGGTCAGATTTAATTCTAGATGGACCTTGGCCTTTCTAGACTCATTTCATTTCTACTTATCCTTATTGAGCAACTCTCCTGCATCCCTCTTCCCTTCAGGGGAAGAGGGGTCCCTGCACATATTCATCTCACTGTACAGTCACAAACATAACCCATTTACATGCTGCTTTGTCTTGATATATTGCTAAGTCTGGCCTTTAAGAAACCATGGGTTAATGCTTCCCCACCATCCCAGCAAAGTGCCATTTTGAGTTTACTGAAAAAAAGGAAAAGAAATGAAATTAGTTTCAAACCCCCTCTTAAATATTGACACAAGAGGACAAAAATTTGTCCTCTTGTGTCCTGAAAACTGGTCAAAAATGTCAAAGCTAGGGAGTTTCTCTCCAGTAAGTTATTCTCAGTAAATCTGGTCTGTTTGTTGCACACATACACATATAGATCTGTCTTTATATATGCTTTTTCCTTGTGAAAAGCATTCTGGCTACTTAACAGGCATGTGGGATCCTGCATAAATTATGCTGATTCTATATGATTCAAACTATAAAATATAAAATTACATCTCATTTTCAATAAACGTATACACAAACGATGTAGAACGTGAAAAATCAAACTGGAAATTCTTCATTCTCATTTGTAAATAATTTTTTTCATCCCACAGTCCCATTGGTTTCAACTGGGCTGAGTAAGAGGTCTCACATAAGAGCATATTCTGGCCTTGTTTTAAAACCACATAAAGTCTCCAATCTTGCAATCAGATCTGTGCAAAGACAGTCACATGGTGTCAGTGGGCTGTTTTTCTGGCGTGGGAAGACATTTCATGGATCAAGGCCATAACAGTTAACTCAACTACCCAAACAAGAACATGACAAAGCTTCACTGCAACATTTAATCTGATGTTTTTGAGGTTATATTAACTTTTAGCTTCAAAGATGTGTGGTGTTCCTCCACCAAAAAGGTGTAATATTTTTAAAGTATTCTCACAGCTTTAAGATGACAAACATCATAAGAATGTTAGAGAATGGCAGTGTAGTCACTTCTGTAAATCTGAAGTGGATTACAGCAGCAAAATGGCAATGCCTACAGAAAAGGTGATCCTTTCAGGACATCCATTCCTCCTATTGGATTCTTACATGCCTGTTTTCCTTTGTCTTTGCTGTCTTACGTTGAAGTTTCCAAATTTGCTTGTGAGCAACATAGGTATGAAAGCTCAATCAGCCACACAAAAAAATTTAAGAGATCACTAGACAGAGGTGCTATTTCTGTGACAGTGAAACAGAGGTACCTACATTTTTTAGAGAGCTTTACAGTGCCAATCTGCTTTCACTGCTATCTATTTTAATACTAGCTGTGATCAGAAATACAAGTACTCTCTACAGAGTGCTTTTCATAAACATTTACTGGACTCTGCCTAGCACATTCATTGCCTCTGCAGCACTTCAGCATGTTTTCTTTTTACAGGTATATCAGACATTTCACTCCTTTAGTATATGGCATACAGATAGATTCATGCACCTACATGAAACCTGTTGCATCAGTGTGCAGCCAGGTGTGCATTACAAGTAGAAAGACTAGGGCTTGACACGAGTAAAATGTCCTATCATATTGTACATGAGTTGATCTTTAATGACTTTATCTGATGATTATTTTTTATGGCACAAACACCACTGTAAGATTTGTTGGTTACTAAGTGTTAAGCTATCAAGTTCCTATGCACCTATAGTTTCAGTTTTTAAATATATCTTCCCTGAGTGTAAGCAAAAATGGTGAAGGACCCAGAAGAAAAACTTTGCCTTTGGGCTTCAGAGTCTCTCAGCTCATAAATTAACACTGGCGTGCTATGTGTCTACAGCTGCTCGTCTGTGTTAGAGCAGGACTGGAAGGTTTCAGAATCCGTGCAGAATTGAATTCTTTCTGTACCTCCTTAGCTCTTGAAAAGTCACATTGCTGCCCACAGAGGTGCAAAGGTTGAATAAAATTTCATTTCAGATGGTGTGAATCCAATCCATCACCTGATTTTGCACTGCCATTTTGATAACTACCAAGAGTTGCATAATGTTTTGAAGGGCATCCCAGAAGGATTTCTCCTTGCTGGAGAGCTGCAGAGGTTAATCAAAACAGGTACAGCCTTCCTTACCTTTTACCACTTCTGCTCATCTCCCATTCAGCATCTATGCACATGTTCAGTACAGTATTCCTTGTCTGTGCACTCAGAATGATCTTAATACAGATGTCAATATCTCAACCAAGGCACAGTTCTAATTAGACTTCTCTGTCACAGCGGAAGGAAACATATTTCAGAAGTTGTTCCATGCCATATTTCAACTACCAACAGTAGTTTTCTTTATGAAACTTCTGTTATGGTTAAAAAAGTGATATATTTATAGTCAACTTCATGCTTTCACTTAAAAAAGACTTTTGGAGCAAAGGTGAAGACCAAAAAGCTTAGCCCAAAATGTAAAGGCATGAAAGTAAAGGTTAGAAAAATTTAAATACTTAAATATAGGAGCTTAAAATGGAAACTGGTGCACCTCTTTAGCCATGGTTATTTTCTATACTAATCTACCTGTCTGTAGGAAACAAAAGGAGGCAGACACATTATCAATTTTGAGTTGTTTCTGCAGTAAAAGGGATGACTTTAACAAAATAATTATTCACATGATAATATTAACAATAGTGCCAGAAAAATTAATTCCACTGAGTACAAAAAGTACGCAAAATAAATAGGGGTCAGGATCAGGAAAACTGGAATGTGAATATTCAATTAACAATAACAGAAATGATGTGAGGCATGGTATGCAAATGGCGGCTGCCTGGGGCCAAAAGTTCTCAGTAGCAAAGCCAATAAGATATTAAAAACACCCCACATGACTGTTTTTCAGCTCATGAAAAAACCCATGTTGAAAATGTTTATCTGTTCTAACAGCAAAACCAAACATATTCCATAATGCAAGCATGAAGAGGATGTATAACCTGCACAGCACTCACAGCTAGAAAAATGATAAGAAGAAGAGATGCTTGAGGAGAAAAAACTTGCTAACCAGAGGTTTTTACACAGACCACAGCATCCCATGTCCTCCATGCTGATTTCACAAGCAAACCTGTTGCCAAGAGAAATTTTTTGTTGGACTGTAAAACTCATAGGATGTTCTTGGCTTGCATCAAGAACACAGCAGTTTATTCCCCACACAAACCTCTCTATCTAGCTAAGCTGGATATAAAAAGAAAGAAAGTCTGCTTCTCTAATTATTTATACAAAGATAGCTGCATTCTGGAAGGTTCATAGGAGTTGGAATTTGGTTTGCTTTTGGATCTTACTGTGTTTTTGACTTTCAGGGCTGTCAGACTCCACTGAAAACCATCTAGACCTTCATCCACAGAAAGGTAATTCCCAAGTGATTTCTTTCCCCTGAGAGTACTGATACTGCTTGTTTAGTAATAGTAACCATAAAGCATTTACACAAAGCACAATATTTACTTGGATGAAGAATTTATATCTTTCAACCTCTCCTACTGGCTTCTGAGACTACTTGTGTGTGAGCAATGAGTACTCCACAGCTACCAGCATCAACCTTGCTGCAGATGTTTGCACTGTGAGAAGAAGATTCTTACATGTCCTGGAAATGCATTACAGTTCTGTGTTCCAGCAAACAGTGGCTTTTTCAAATCAAAATGACTACTTTTATGACTCAAGTAGAACTTACTTGTAAGTGTTTTCAGGTTCAAGTCAACTGGTTTTTACATTATGCACGCCCTTCTTTCCCATTTTCTCCCCACTTACAGACCAAGCAGTTGAAATACTGAAACAGGATTAGCAAGAGGAGTAAGAGGAAAAAAAATTTTCCTAGTGCTTCACATACTGTCATTCACATCCTCTCGTTTGTTCATGAAATGCAGCCGCAATAGGGAATATATGAAATAAGATCCCAGCAGTTTAAAGCAAAGCTACAGTGAAAGGGGATGAGAGGAGAAAACAAAATACTGTGAATCCGCAGTCACCTAGGACTGTAAACTGAACCTTACTCTATTTTAAGAACATTTTAAGGGCCTGTGGGTTTGGGTCTCAGTTTAGGCTCTGGGATTAGCATTCCACTTGTGCAAAGTACCATGGAGTTTTAATCAATACAAGTGGTCAGAGTTTCTGCTGTCCCCCAGAGATTTGTTTATTTGCTAATTTAGAGACATGTTTCATGTCTGACTTCAGTGGTGCATTTGTACCAGCACCATTCTGAGGCAATGGTTAAAAAACCTGATGCTGAGAAAAGTGGCATCTGTGAGTCATATGTAGTCCTAGATACACACATAAATGAATGTGTCTCCAGTTTAGATAATGAGATACTAAAATATTACAATGGATACAAAAATGTGGCATCTAAGAGTCCAGTCCACTTTGCTATTGTGGGGGGTTTCTGCATTTAAAATAACAGAAAAAATGAAGACATTATGTCAGTTTCTGTTGTAAATGTACGAGTATATTTTTCCTCAGGACATGAGTCTCTAGGACGTAATTATCTTAGCACCTGTTTTGTCAAATAGAATTATCATATTGAAATAACATATCAGGCACTTTATGCTGGGTCATCAAGGTGAGTTGGGTATTTAACTCAATTTGGCAAAACCAAACAGCCATTTTTCAATGTGTCTATCTTAGCAGCTCCTTATCTTTATTGCAGGTTTTCTGAATTACTTTTCCCTTTAAAATCTTCCTTTAGAGATGCAGAGACTCACCAGAGGCACAAATGAGAGGAGCTGGGTAAGAAACTTCTTGGTCTCATAATGACCATCCAAAAATCTTCATCCAGCCTGAAAATCAAGATGCTTGACCCAAATCTAAAATTTTGTTTGAGTAGTTTACATGCCTTTAAGAAGGCTAATCAAGAAAGTTGTTTTTAGCCTTAAGATAAGGCATTGTGAGATGTGTAGTAGATGCTTTGGGACAAAGTTTTAAGCCTTTCATTGACATTTGCTTTGGCAAAAAATTAAGTAGCTGTCTGTATAAAATCTGGTCACAGAGTCCTGAAAATCTGGCTGTATTCTTTTTGTTAATCAAAACCACACAATGATATGCAATGTGGTCATTTTTATTTCAATAGTATGAAATATTTTGGATATTAGTTGCTTCTTAAAATGACTAAAAATTTCAACAAACACCAGGAAAGACAAGAGCTTCAAACAAAAGTGAAAAATAACACCTCACCACAACACCCAAATCTTCCCATAGCATTTCATACAGTTTCTAGAGCACAGTTGCATTCTCTAGTGAGGTTTCTGTTCTTTGTCACTTAATCTGTTTCATCATGTCACAGGTTATAGTAAATGATTATTTGCTGAATTTTAATATTTGTGGTCTTGTTGTAATTTAAGAGTCACTTAAGAAAATAAAAATGGTATAAACCGCTGGAGCACAGTCAAATTTTGGTAAAATCTGGCTAGAGAACATATTCTCTTCATGATACACTCAGTAGAGTGAATATTTATAGCTGAAGTTGTGTTCCCTGAATTACAAAATTTATAATAGACATGAGATTGTGTCCTTAACAGCATATATGAGGCAATTTTTAAAAAACAGATATATGTCAAGCTAATGACTCAAACATGACTCAAACAAATTGACTGCTTAATTGCCCAGGGTATGCACACCCATCAGTGGAGGCAACTGCTGGCTACTGAGCAAGGTAAGGGAAGAGGCTGATAAGAGCAAATCCTGTGAGGAGGTATAGTGATTTTTATTATGCCAATGTCCTCCCCTACATAATGGCTCTGGTGTGAAAACTCCCCTCTTGGAAAGTACATGAACGTTCACATATAGCCTGAAGGTATTCACTTTTGATGGGACATAGTTGACTCAATTGCACTGTCAGTTGAGGATTCCTGAAGTGTTTCGTGATCCACAGCATTACATCATTCAGTGTGAAACTCCCCACCCCTGGGGAGGTATTTGGGCATTCCCACCTGACCCTCAGTGAATATAAATCCAGTGGACCTGGGTGTTTTGTGGGCTTTCCCCACTTTGGACAGATCAAGACAGTGACCATCGCTTCAACGAACAGACATCAAAATTGCAACAATAAAGTCTTCTTGCAGCATCCAACAGGTGGTGACTCTATACCTTTCTACTTTATTTTTCCTATTTCTTTCTATCTCTACCTCACATTTACTGTTAGATAAAAATCTGTTCTATTGACTTTGGCTCATGGTCTTGTTTGCAATAACCAGATCTTAATACTATATAACTGCATTTTAAGTCAATTACTCTGTTCCACTTGTGACTTTACTCTCCCCAAAATGTATCAGCTAAGTTTTTCATTATTATTTCCCAAATAAGAAAATAAAACCAATGAAAAATCAGTAGCAAAGTTCACATGCGAAGATTTTAATCTTCTGTATAGTTCTCCATATGTGAGTATATTCAAGATAGGGTTCTTACTGATGTGGGGGCTGCCACTTATAGTGGTGTTCTTTTATTTAGCAAAGTCAGTAGCAGTAAAGTCTTGGACTTGGTAGCAAGAAGTCAACTGCGCATTTGAATCCTTAATTTTGTGGCTATAAACAGCCACATCACATTTCCAGCAAAAACAATGGAATTGTTTTCAGCACTGCTCTTCCAAGGAGGCATGTTTCTTATTTTCTTCTTGTATGCACAATTAAAACCATTCCAACCATAGAACTCTGCCCTGCATTCACTTCTGAAACAGAGCATAAGAGATGTCATTCAAAAGTAAAAATCCTGTCCTTCCTTGGGTCAAAAAATAGAGGAAAATTCTAGCAGTGCAGCATTACTCACAGGACTTCTATTAAAAGTTTGAATTAGTTGACTAATTGCTAATTAGTTGCTAATGGCTAATACTTGCCCCAGTGTGCAATAAATGAGGAAATGTCTTGTCATGAGAGGTCTTTTTTCCTTCTGTGTGAAAAAGATGAAAGTATTACCTTTGTACTAGTTTTGGCCAGGACCTGGAGGTTATTCTGTACCGCCTCACATAGTTGCTGGGGCCAGGGGGAAGTGACTCCGGCTTCTGAGAAGAAGGGACTGAAAAAAAGTGGTGGCATTGTCTGCCATTAGTAATTTTCTTGGGGTCCTTGGTGAGAATTCTTGCATGTGAATCACTCTTTTACATACTTTTGTTGTTAATATTGTTGCTGTTACTATTTGTTTTCTTATTTCATTGCTGTTGCTGTTTGTTTTCTCATCTCATTGCCGTTTCCAGTAAAGTGTTCTTATCTCAACCAGTGATCTTCACCTTTTGTACCTTCGAATCTCAACTCCATCCTGCTGGAGCGGGAAGCGGGGAGTGAACTAGTGATGTGTCGTTTGGGACAGTCTTGGTAGGGACACTGAATTGGCAAGTACCATTCCTAAACCATGACAACCTTTCATCAGGCAAGTGATAAGGAATTGCATGCATGCAGTATAGGCAGGTCCTTTTCTTGCTGTAGAGGATATCCACCAGTGCCTGTGTTTTTTTTGAGTAATAACAAGATACCATAACGAAACAGTAGAAGATGTATCTCAGATGGTTCTCCAATAACATTGGAAAAAAAGCAGCTAATGTATGGGATATTGAAGGCAGATTAAGTTGTTAATGTATATTAGTATATTCTTAATTTCCTTTTAATTGAAAAAGACATATTGACTTTAATTAAAACCATTTCACAGGAACTGTCAATTAGCACATGTCAAACTAGTTAATTCAGAACAGAATTCTTTTAATTAGGGTCTGCTTTCCTTTAACTGTGGGGCCAATGAAATCAGCCTTTCCTTATCAAGACTTTAAATGTCTCTAAGAAATACAATACAAATCTCTAAAAACTCTTATCTATTATTAGGAGCCCATATGGATAACATTAAAATGATGGTGCCAGCATTGTTCATGCCACAGAAATCAGTTTCCTTTATGAGTGTTCGGAAAAAAAAAGGAAAAAGATGGCTTTGAAGAGAGACTATTTTAAATACATGGATTTATCCTACATTAAAGAGACTACAAAATTTATGACACGGATGTTCACATTTAAATTATTTAATATGTCTGCTTACATAAATGGGCCTATTCAAACGTGTTGTGTGTTCTATCAGCCAAAGACACATAAAACATTTTCAAAGCATGCAGTAATGTTCTTCCCTTAAATGAACTATAATCAAAATGAGAAAACAGACTCAATTATTTTTTTGGGACAATATAAAACCAGCATTGTTAACTTTCATTGCATGTGAAGATTTAACACTGATTGCTAACCCAGTGGCTGTGAACATCAGTGTGCTAATGTCATCTCAGTTATCAAATAGCACATAGTCCCTGTCTCGACTTTCACATAGTTTCTGAATATATATCTAATTTGTTGATGGATGTCTGCCTCTTGGCTGATGTACTGGTGTAAAGACCTTCTCCATAGTTTCTGGGAACTGCCGTGTGCAACATCTGTAATCTTGGTCACATCCCTTCAGGAGTAAGAACAGCTGAGACAAATATAGCAAATTATAAAAGGAATAATTGCAAAACCTAGACTTAGTTCTAATCATACAGGGTTTAGTCACTGTTTTACTGACCTCTGTCAACATAGGATTACAGAGATTAGTGAAAGGAATACTTAATAACTGAACTGTGGATTCCAAAGAGGATTATCTGGTAAGATATTTCATATATCCTGATGGTTTGTTGAATATATTAGGAACCTGATTAAGGGCCTGACTAACTCGACAATAAAAGAAGAATCATTCCCCAAAATAACTAGTGTGCATTAAAATTTAATGTGTCCTAGAAGTACACTTTACGTAGGATCCTATCCATACCATTTTTTCCCCCAGGGCAACTCTTTGTTATGCAGTGGGTAGTAGAGTTGTAAGAGTGCCATGTGCTAAAATCTATATTAAGGTTTCTACAAAACTTTGAAAAGTGCATGAACTAGATGATCTGCAAAACTGAAATATTGTGCCCCAGGAGTTCTTCAGCTCAAGCAAGAGGCTGTGTAGACATGTCACTTCACTGCCTAGTCTCCTGAGTGAAGCATACCCTGAGTATAACTAACAGCTGTAGTTCTACTTTTAAATGTGATTGTAGATTGGTAACGTAAGACCCTAATATTTATTCATTAATCCCATTGTGGTCCATATTAAATCCGTGCTTATCAATTTAAATGCTTACCATAATTTAGAACCCATGCAGCAGATCTAAGTCACTTTGGCACTGAATTGCATAATTCAACTTCTTTTATAGTACAGCAGAAACAGCATTTTGCATCTTGATCATATTGCTCAATATATTGTTTGTTTCAAAATGGCAATTAGCAATAACTTTTCTTTCAAAATCATTCCTACAGTGGCTGTGCATAGGAAATATGGTTATGTTCACCACAAGGGTTATAAAGCCTTAGGTAACTGCCTTAACTGCACACATATTATCTGTTACACTGATCTTCAAACTCTAGAAATATTTGAACAGTTTAAATTATGAGAAATTTTCAGATTATGGTGAAATTTTTAATTTTTACAGTATCCCAGTGAGCTGGGTAATTATTGATTTAGTTCATACATAACGGCAGAACAATGGAGGAACAGTTTTATGGAAGGAAAGTAACACACCCAGCCCTCACACAAAGCCAGTTAGAAAGGGAATTAAAAGCAGAAGATCCCAATTCCCTGAAATTGCATGATCCTTCCTGCAAATACACCAGTGCACCTCTCAGCATAGCCTATGTGCCATGCTGTCAAAGCAGTGCAAAGTATTCTTTTTTTTTTGTAATTAATACTAAGGTGACTCATTGCTTAGCAGCAGCCATAATATTTACACACCTATGGATTTCATGACTTAGTAGCAAGCTTTGACTTCAATTAAACCTGGGAGTTTCTGATAGCAAGAAATCATTACAGAACTTCAAAAGCTCTTGAACTGCAGAAAGATTTTTACAATTATCTATATAATATCTTTCAGCCTTTGTTGGCTCCTTGATCTTCTGTGGCAGTCTCAACTTCTCTGTCAACTTTATTCTGTAAGAAGTTGAACCTTAAAGCATGCTATTAAAAATATACATATGAAAATGCTGCAATATACAATGGATTTCACCCAGTCTGACATTCTTTTTGGGATAAATGCTTATTAAAAGTTGCCCGTGTGAATCATGTACTGTTCATGTATTGTTCATGAATCAAATGAAGAGCCATTTAAAAATTACTAGCATTACAGAAATGTAATAGCTTTTTAACAGATTATTTAAATGACTGTAGCTCTGATTTCCAATAATTTTATCCAAACAGCTATGGCAGAACTATTCCCGAAAAGAGAGTAACTTTCTGATTAAACTCTTTTGTTGTTGGATTTAAGAAATATTTTAGAAGAGAGAATTTCTCAATTATGTATTCATCTTTTAGAGCATGGGCATAGAGGGTGTAACAATACAATCCCACAACCCAGATGAAAGCACTAAGAGTTTGGAGTATTCATTTTGTTCTTACAATCACAGTGAAGAAAGCCTTTAAATAAATCCAGAGCAGAAAAGACAATTTGTTCAGACTGACCAGCGTGTAGATCACTTCCTCAGGAGTCTTTGGTCCCTGCAGCTTGCCTTGCCTGGTACTTCCCTGTTTTCCAAGGAGGACTTTTAGTTGTGACAGCTGTGCTCATGTTAAACCACTACAGCAAATGGTTTGCAGCACCCGAAGATGGAGCTCCCTCGCATTAAACTGGGAGAGTTCCTTGCTCAAAGTCTTCTAGACCAATGCATTTGTTTGCTATTCTTGCTTTGAAGCATAGCCCAGATTTTTTCAAAACCCATTGTCTTTTGGACAACTATGTTTTCTGCTGGCTATTTTTGAAGAAACCAATGTTTGTGTTAAGTGATGAAAACTACATAGCTTAAAAATAATGCTAAGGAACCTAATACATGCCCAATTATTTGCAATGTCATTTAGTAGCTGTAAACAAGGACAGCCAGATGGCTGTCCTGTAATCTTGAAGAAGGGACCTATGGACAATCAGTAGTTCACTGATCATGGACAAGGAGCTGCTCCTTTTGCTTCCACTATGTCTGTGAGCATATTCCTTCAGGTCATGTTACCTCACAATACAGGAGTGTTAACTACTCCTTTATGAAACAACTCTCCAAGCATAACTAAAGCATTTGGGTTGTTAACATATATTTAAGAAGGTTTCAAATCAGCACATTGTATTTTGCAGTGAAATCATAAAAATATGCCAACATGAGCACATCTAATGAGGAAAATGTTGCATGCAGATGTCTCCCTATTATCCCATAAAATAACTGTATATTTTTATTTATATGAGTAATGTTAGACACAAAGATGTTACCAAACCCCCCCTTCATTTAGGAAATATATAAACACAATGAGCTTAATATAAGAAAGTGTTTTAAAACATATTTTTAGTGTTTATAAAATGAAATTAAAAAAATGTTCCAAAGCACTTTTTTCCCCTCATGATGAGAAAGAAATACAGGTTCTCAGCTGGCATATTGTTTATGATGTGGCAGTGAAATTTGTGCCTCACACCATGCATTTTTTGCAGGATGAAAAGGAGTATAATTTAACATTTTTTTTCATTTGAAGGTTCTGTCTGGGCACATTGGCTACCAATTTTATTTTTATTGCAGTGCATGGGTAGCAAAGTCACATAACCTTATGTTAACGCAAAGTACATAGGAAAGGAAAGGAAAGGGAAAGTATAATTTTTGTTGTTGCTTTTGTAATTTGAAATTTCCATAGTGTCTATGCACATTGGGTACAGTTTCATTTTTACTGCACTGCACTGATAGGAATGTCACATATAATTAAATGAACACCAACCTAGGAAAAAAAAAGGAAAACCAGATTTTCCCCCACTCTGCTACTGCCATTGTTTGAAATTTTTCGTACTGTGTGAATAGAATTTCTGGAGGGTGGTGGAAATACTAAAAGCTCTTATCTCCATTGTAAAAAAAGTATAACAGTATATATGATTGTATTGTTCCATATGAGAGTGGATAGAAAATATAATGCTACTCAAATTTCTTATCAGTGGGATACAAGTTTGTTCAATATCTAGAAAAAGTTAATTTAGAAACAGCTATTTTCCAGGAAAACTGGGATAATACCAGAATTAATTTACCCAAATCAGTATATTTTGTTAAAGTGCTTATCTCATGCATCCCCAAATAACTTCTGTGTCCACCTCAGTGTCTTTTAGCTCCTGAGTAGAGAATGTGACACCCTCTTTGGGATGTGTAGGGTTAATCTCTAGTTGTGGTGGACTCATTCTTCATCAATGACTTGTGTAAATAACAGCCACCCAGATGGCCATGGTGCCCACCTGCATGCGGATGACGAGACAGCTGTGTGGCTGCTTCCTTTTCCATGACATGTCATTTTACCGGTTAACACAAGCAGCAGATAGGAATATAGCCCTTGGGTTAACTTTGGGAAATTTGTGCTTTAGTATGGCGGATCTATTGTGAGCAATCGTCTTGGTTTTGGAGATCAAAAGAGGTCAGCTTGTTTTATATTATAATTTATTATTCATCATTTGCATATCATACCCAACACTGCCTCTTTACCCTTGACTTTTGGAGCAACTATGTTGTGGTCCTGTAAATCAACTTTCATTTTTAAGGAGCCACCCTTGGACAGACAGATATAGGGCTGCCAACAAGAGATGGCAATCTCCAGTACGGTCCTTCATCTACAGTTTGGGTAGTCGTACTAGTTTGAGACAGATCTTACGCATTGCAGCTTGCACCCTGCCCTTTAGGCAGAATATCACAAGCTGGTCAACAAAACTAGCGAAAGGACTGGGAAGGCATGTCCTTTGAAGAGCAGCTGAGCACTCTGTGTTTAGTTGGGAGAAAAGGAGGCTGAGGGGTGAGGTCATTCTTGTCTACAACTTCCTGCGAAAGGGAACTGGAGAGTAAGGTGCTGATCTCTTCCTCCTGGGATTCAGCAGGACATGTGGGAATGGTTCAAATCTGTGTCAGGGAAGGTTTAAGCTTGCCATTAGGAAGCATTTCTTTAATGAAAGTGTGGCCAAACACTGAGACTAAAGGGATGCTCCAAACCCATCAATGTTTAAGAGGCATTTAGGTAATGTGCTTAACAACATGCTTTAACTTGTTATTTAAGTTAAATAATGTTAATTAGACCTGAAGTCGTGAGGCAGATGGAGTAGATAAGTGTTGTAGGCCTCTTTCAACTGAAATATTGGTTCCCTCCCCNGTAAGGAGGCTACGTCTAATGGATACCACAAAAGCTTTGCATTGGTCTTGCAGTGTTCCTACCTGGTACTCATGGTGAAGATTGGGCTGCAGAGGAAGGTCTCGGATGCGTCCAGCATCAGTAATGTCCCTTTCTTTTTTGTTGAACAACATTTTGAATGCGAAACTTTTTGGAACATGTGGCTTTGCCCCTGCATGAACAGACACAAAGCTGTCTCTGAGTTTGTCCACAGGCCTTTGGAGAAGCTGTTAAGTGAGGTGGGATAAAACAATTTCCAGGCTCTTCCACTCTTGACAAAGAGTAGGGCAAGAAAGGAACTAGACTGAGATGTGTGGTGTACATGAACCAACGTGAATCTGGAAGGCAAAGATAACCTTGGCCTATATATCTATAATGAAAGCTGCATGGCATTAAATGACTGCAGATGTATGTAATAGATTTTGTGGTGTCACAACAGGCTACATGGCAATAAGCCACCTGAATACAGAAATATGTGACAGCTAGCATGGCATACATTTTTAATGCATTTCTTTGTGTGGAGCTTGGAAAAGCCTCCTCCTCGCCCACTGCTATAGCTACTTGTGTGCAAAAGCAGCAGTACTCCTTCAAAACATCATGTATCATGAAAGACAAAATCATAAAAGAAAGGCTGGCCAGGGGAATGCCATGAGTCCTTTCATTCACACTGAATTTGAGGTGTCAGCTCCCGTACTGCTGCTATTGCTGCTGTTCCTTGGATGGTGTCTATGAAACTGACACCCTCAATCATGTAACACAAGGGCAGTGGGGATGGCTTGCTTTGGTAAAGTAATTTGCAATGTTGGGCACAACCTTTGTTGATGTCGGTGTCCTTTTCCCTTCTGTACCTCAAATGAGAGAGAACAAGTATGAAATATTTCATAGCAGGTGTTAGAGAAAGAAGGATAATGTGGCAGTTTTGGAAGAAGTGCTGGATGGAAATATGCAGCTAAGCTCTTCATCAGGAGAGGAAATCCAGAACCATCCTTCCCTCATGAGCTGCAGGAAGAACAGAGAGTATTTGGGAGTTTGTAGAAGACAAACTTTAGCTTGTTTCTAAAGGTTTCCATGTGGTTTTATTTGTGTTTTTTATTTTCCTCTTGGCTGTACCAGAACTCCTTTGTTTTATACTGCCACCTCCCTGAACATTTTAATTTATAAAAAATATACTTATCTCAGGGCTCCACAAATGAACTATGGTTTTTTTTCCCCTCTCTAGGTTTTTATTAAGCTCAGTTGGTCTAATTCTTTATTGGTCTGCACCTTGTGTAGGCCTTTATACTGGTGTCAAGTGGGGGTGAAATGCTGACTAAAACTACAGACATATCTTTGACTGATCAAGCTTAATGTCTGGAATCACACACCAGAAATTTGTGTCCAAATCTTACATCTCTGGTGTGGTCTGAGCCTCTCCAAATGGCAGGTGATACTGCAGGTATCAATAAGCCACTTTCTCTCCCACTATTATTTCTGTAACAAAATGCTGGTTTGATTTCTAAAGCATATTTCGTCAGTCTATTCCCTGCTTTTTTTTTTGACAGTCACCACAAACATTGGCAGGAGACTGACTCAGAATGGAAAGTAATAGCAGGAAAAATGGATTTTTCTCAATATGTTGAATACACTGCCAAAATCCCTTTGCAATCCACCTGCAGTCTGAAGACTTGCTGTTACAGAGAAACCAAAGTTAAATAACCAGCTATGGACTATATCTACTACTCATATGCTAAAAAAAAAACAACCCAGAAGACAAGAAAACAATTTTTAAATCATAATCAAACTTATCTTCATAATATAAATGATTGATTACTTTCTGTGATAAATTTTCTCCATGAAATATTATTCTTCATCTGGAATAACTGTAATGGATGGTGATAGATACCGGTACTTATATAAACTTAGTTTTTTTCTGTCAGGAAATTATCCTTAGGGCCTTCTAGTTAGGAGCTCTTTTAATGTGTTATCAACCCACACCTCTCATCTCAGAGACTCTTCAATGGAGTGTGTACTTCTTGAATAATAATAATTTTTTGCACAATCAAATAAAAAAATTCTTACTGCTCCTAATTTGATAATTTATGCACCTGGTAGCTGAGATACAGTCTGGTGTCATAACTTCGGGAAAATTAAAAAAACCCCAAACCTCAAAAAACAACCCTGTCTCCCAAACCACTGGCTTATAGTAACCAAGAATTGTTTTTGCCCCTTTCTTTACAAATAGGAAAAATCAAGTATTGATCACTTACAAACATTATAATGGTCTGGAAAAGTCAATTTGGTATGAAGTACAATGTTGAATAGTAACTGTCTTGTTAGTAACATCAGGAAAACAGAATTGTGCTGAATGCTGTGTTTACCACAGTCAAACACCTATTCGTCTCTCACTCAGGCAATACTACATTGAAAGGAAATTCCTGTGACTTGGAGAAATAAGGATTTGACCATATGTAGAAAGAAAGTTTTCCTACTTTGTGAATCCATGCACTGATTAAAAAAGAAGCAATTATAATTTTTCAGCAGATTAACTGTAAATTCATTAAAAACATTGTCTGATAATCTATATTGTCAAATTTTATTTAATACTTATTATGAGATTAAGTCACAAATATATATCTAGTTTAAGGAAATATCTTCAAACTTCAGTTGTAAGAGAGCTGTATTAAAGTAAATATTCAGCTGAATTGGTGATAGGATCATTTAAAGTCAAGCAGCGAAGAAGAAATTGCTGATTAACTCAGTGCAGGGAGAAATTTTAGGGTCGTCATCTACTCTTTGCAATCACTTCCCCAAATGTTTATACATGTAAGTACTGGCTAAATATGACTTAAAACTTCAAGATTTAATCTGATGTTATTAAAGTTTTTGCTGATTATTTACTATGTTTGACCTGCTTATGTAAACTTTTTAAACTAGTGCATTGTCTGAAACTAACTTGCAACAGATGACAGTACAGGCTAGTTAAAAACATGTGTGTTGATTATAAAATGAACAGAATCATTCCAATTTATTTCAAAATATATGTAAGAATGAGTGTATCAAAGTACACTAAAGCATCTGACTATTTATACCCAAATTTTAAAATTGTAAATATATAATAATTAACCAGTAATTTTGAAATAGATAATTTTCCTCTACATTTTAATACATTTGATAACCAAAATGTTCAGGCTAGCATGTTCTACTGAAGACAACCAAATGTTTAGTGAAAAAAATAAAGATAATGCATACTGGTACTCCTTTGAAAGCAACTTTCAGTGTGAAAACACTATTAACACATTTGATCTGTCATGACGGGTAGCAGAATATGATTTGATGCAAATTAAAATAAAAAGTTATTGGAATGGGCCAGAAACTCACTGAAAAAGTCTTTTATAAAGGTTATCTTTCCAGACATCTAGTACAAGCAATTATTGGCAATAATCGTATTTCCTTTCACTGATGATTATCAGAGTTATTAAAATGGTGTTTGGTAGTCTGCTGAGGGTCTGTCATTTTCCTGGCATACCAAAGGAGTTGAAAAAAAATTATTTGGGAAGAACATTATTACTTTTCTGCCCTAGATTTATGATTCATAATATTCCTATTCATAATAGGAACTGATGTCATGTTGTGCCATCAAGTGACTTTGTGTATTACCCAAAAACCTTCTACCTGCCAATCCAAAGATCGGCCCAGAAGGAAAAAAGGGCTCACTGAACCGAATACTTCTCTCTTGCTCTCAAAACATTACATCAGAGCTTTTATTGTAGGACACCACAACCAGACATGGGGAACTCCTTGCAGCAGAGCAAGATGATAAGGAATGACCCACAGATTTCCAGGGGGTTGTCTCCTCTTCACATATGGTGCTGCAACTTGTGGTCTGCAGGTGGAAGTTACTTCCTGTTAATAATTGATGCCGCAATACATCCTAGTCTGTTTTAGTGACAGATACTGCTGCTTAGTTTAAAGAAACACTGCCAGGAGAATAAGAGCCATTGGTTTTGGTGAGCACCAAACAGGCTAAAATTGGTCTCTGTTTTTTTTAGAAACACATTGCTACAAGGGAGTAGCAATCCCTTTCCATAAATTCAATTTGTTCACAACCTTTGACACAGACCATAAATAGCCTTCTTATATTTCACACACATGAACACATGAACAAATTACACAAACAATAGAGATAATATTTACTTTACGAAAACACAAACTAAAGTGCCATATGAACAATCCATCTATTAGTAAATGGTTAATTTCCTGTTCCAAATGAAATTCAGATTGCATGGCTAGCTGCACCGCTTGCTATGCCACTGTACTGATTTCAGGTATAAAGTGGTAGCAAGGAAAATATTAATCAGTTGGCATTGGGGCTGTTTCTGCAAAAGTTAAACCAGAGAAAAAATTAGGAGGAGGCTGAGATGTGGCTCATGGAAAAGATTGTATGATTTTCTGGACCAGATTATGAACCCTAGAAATGAAAAAAATTATTAAAAAGGAAGCAATTTTTATTTTTGAAAATTATCCTTGGTGAGTTTATTTAATATGTTTTATTTACACACACAATTAGCATGATGATAATAGCAAAAAATGCTAAAATAATATATCAGAATTCAAAAGTGCTAAATCAGAAAATACTAATTGGAGGGAATAATTTTGGCTCTGCTTTATGCCTAAAAGTCAGGTATCCTACAGGAATACAAAACAGAATAACAGTTTGGCTACTATTTTTTTTTAACAAATTCCTCTTTGTGCTTTGAAAACCAGGAAAGTTATCTTGTCTGATGAATTAGATGTTTTATTTTTTAAGTAATATAATTAAAAGTGTTGATGTTAGTTAGGGTAAAAGCAACTGAAAGTGGTATATGTAAGAAAATACTGAAATTTCTTACATGTTTCAATGCTATCACAATTTCTTGCTGAAGATTCATGGAAAGAAAAAAAAGATTAAATTCATAGAATATTTAATTCTGTCTTTTGTTCAACATAATGAAAAAATAATTTTACTTTCCAAATGTAATTATGTTGATTTGCATTTTCAAAGGAAAAAAAAAGAGTTATTAAACAATAGGAATAGGTGAACAATTTCCAACGCTGGAAATGTCCATTTTACTTTAAAAATCTTTATTAAGCATGCTACTTCTTCTATGAGAGACTGTCAGTTTGTCCTATTACCTGAGATAACACAGGGCCAAACAACGGGCAGATTGAATAGTCACAAAAAAGATAAGGACACTGTAAAATCTGTTTCTTGTATACCTTTAGGTGATCAGGAACACGAGAAAGAGTAAAATGTGCAGGAAGCCTTCCCAGACATGAGGTGAGAAAACCTGATGGATAAAAGGATATTGCAAACTCAAACACATCCATCTGAAAGAATGACCAAACCCATTTATCAATTTTCATTAAAATTTTCATTAAAAGAGACCAAACTTCCCGGTGACACATGTGTCAGTGTAGACACTGCTGCAGGTTTGGGAGGACCTGCAGTAAGCCATCTGCCACCACTGGGTAGTGGAAACCTGAAGATGGATTTGATCTGCAAGTTATTTTATGAGCTGCTGTGGAACAGCCAAAGTTCAGAAGGAAAACTCTTTTGGAGTATTAATCAGAAGGGTGGCATTTTGCAAATGTCTGTTTAGTTGAAAACTAAAATGCTCTTCAGTAGTGATCAATTCCTTTGCAGCATCAACTAGTTAACACTACCTCATTACAAGTAGAGGGAATGATAATAACACAAGATATTCCCTGAGCAAAATAATAAAATACAGAATCGCAGGCGGGTTTAGGTAGGACGGGACCTTTAAAGTTCATCTAGTCCAATCCCTCTGCCATGGACAGGGACATCTGCAACTATATCAGGTTGCTCAGGACCCCATCCAACCTGGTCTTGAATGTTTCTGGGGGCAGGGTGGACAGCTACCACCTCTGTGGGCAATCTAATTCTCTGTCCCACCTAAACATCCTAATCTTAAAATACTTCTTCCTCATATCTAGTGTGAATCTACCTGTTTTCAGTTTAACATTATTACCCCTTGTCCTATCATTCCATATCCTTGTCAAAAGTCCCTTAGCAGCTCTCTTTCAGGCCCTTTAGATGCTCTCAGGTCTCCCTGAAGCCCCCTCTTATCAAGGTTGAACAAATCCCAATTCTCTCAGCCTGTCTTCATAGGAGAGGTTGTGGGTTCCTCTGGATTTGCTTCAATAGGTCCACATTCTCCTTATGCTGGGGACCCAGAGCTGGATGCTGCACTCCAGGTGGGATCTCTCTCACCAGAGCAGAGTAGAGGGTCAGAATCATCTCCCTCTACCTGCTGGCCATGCTGCTTTTTATGCAGCCTGGGACACAGTGCGATTTCTGGGCTGATGGTAGACATTGCGGGGTCATGTCCAGCCTTTCAACCATCAGTGTCCACAAGTCCTTCTCCTAAGGCCTGCTCTCAGTCCTCTCATCCCCCAGACTGTATTGATACTGGGATTGCCCCAACCCAGGTGCTGGACTTTGCACTTGGCCTTGTTGAACCAGATGATTTTCCCAGAGGCCCACTTCTTGAGCTTGTCCAAGTCTCTCTGGATGCCATTCTGTCCTTCAGGCATGGCAATCACCCCACTTGGATTTATGTCAACAAAATTTGAGTGTAAACAATGAAATAGGAAATAAATACACAGTCAATAGGCTTAAAACTATTACATGGCTCCCCACAGATATGATTACTTAATCCCATTTGGCTCTACCTTTCAACAGAATTTTGAGTTTATAACCAAATGAAGGCAATTCATTTGGAGTAAGCTAGCCATAAATCCTATGCCTTCACGTTTTCCTTAAGTTGTAAACAATCCTGCTTCAGCTTTTTTTTTTTGTTTTCATAAGAATTTAGAAAAGTATAAAACTAAAGTGGGCCTTGAGAACTCAAAGAAACTTCAGAGTTGATACTCTGCCAGGTAACAGAAATTGATTAGAGCATACATTGGCAAGCCAGGAGCAGTTAAGAATGAAAGATCAAAGAAGCTGTGAGAAATCAAAATAGTCAGAGATCTTTAGAACAGATATCATATTATTAAATTAATTGCCAGTGCAAATGGTACGTGTGTAGACAATATCATGTGCTAAAGAGAGGGAACAGACGGGTCGAATGTTGAATTTCCCTCTTCCTTCATTTTTTCTTTCTCTACTTCATTAATCCCAATGTCAAAGGAGTGTAGTTTTTGTCCATACATTTCACTCGAGTTTTATCAAGATAACGGTGATTCTGCAAATTAATCTGGGATGTTGCAGCAGATTCAGTGGATTATGCTTTCAAATAAAATTTCCAGACCTACCCTTATATTTTCTCTTTCATATTTTCTGGTGGTTGTGATTAAAGATTTTAAATCAACACCAGTTGCCACACCACAGTGGCAATTTCTGTCATTTTCTCCTATAAGATATATACATCAGGATAAATATTTTAGTATCAAACCCAGTAATGCTTTTTTCGCCGTGATTACTGTTAAAAGTCTTCAAATATTCATAGATTTTTATTAGATCTCATTGTTGACACTTACGAATACTCAGAACTTAACCTTTTCCCAGTAAATCGGTTACCTCAGTCTTTTAATGTATTTTTGTTTCTAAATTTCATTCCATGGTCACTTTTCAGAAGAAATAAAAATGTGGACTTAACAGACTGATGGATGTCATGAAAACGATGAAGCAATTTGAGAGATTCAGTAATAGCAAGTTACCAGGACTGAATGATCTCCCTCCAGAATTCTGAAGATAGAAATTTATTAACTATGATATGTTTAGATGGGAATATACTTTGTCTCTTTAAGACTGTAATAATAATAATATATAACAAGCCCCCAACAGAGACTGAAAGGCACTAATACTGCTAATTTCAGGGTTTTGAGTTTCTTTTAAGAAATGGTGTGAAAATCCAGACCCATTCTGGGGCTGGGAAAACTGCTGAATTGTCCTAAAGAAGATGACAATGCACGACTTGAAGGAGTATAACCTGAAAGGACTAAAACAATGCCTCTCCTGCAAAAAGGAGCTGAATTAGAGCAAAACACGTAAAAGTGAGCAAAGAATGAAAAAACCTGGACTTTCCAATATCTTATCGTAAGGATAATTTAAATAAACTGTTTAAGGATATAAATTTCTGTGCAGGAAGAAATGAACTCCTACTTTGGATTAAAGCAGGTATTTATTATTTTTAGTGCATCAGTCCTCTCCCCTCAGCATGAAGATAAATTAAAATTGTACTAACATGTAGTTAGAATTACTCCTGCTGTGTTTCTCTGGTTGTGTCCACACATGTTGACTGGGATGAAGAAGATAAGAACTAGCTAATGTCAATAAGTTTGAGGGGCTCTAAAACTGATACGGCCAGTGGTAGAATGTTAGAATAGCTAAGGTGTCTGCTGAGCTCCAACTGTCTCTGCTAGCTCTTGCAGGGGCCCCCACACACAGCAACCTGTCTGTCTGTCCATGCCCAAGCTGTGGCTGTGACTGCTCCTGAAACTACCTTGACTCTGCAGATTTGTTCTGTGGGAGCATGCTAGAGAGACCACAAGGATGTTTTAGTGCCAGTGGAGACTCATGCAAGATCTGCTTGTGAGGAGCAGTGAGCCAGCTTGTGTTCAGACAATCTCATATTTAAAAGAATATCAATAACTCAGCCAGCCAATAAATAAGTTTTTTTTTCTGCTCTAAACCTATAAATCATACAGAAATCAATATCATTAGTATTGTCATACTAATCATAACTTGTTGCTTGTAGGAGCACATCCAGGTTTGTTCACCTTACTTTGGGAAGGACACTTGGTGTCACTTCGGTAACACACTTTAGATATAGGTTTTATTTAGTGTGTCAGATTGCAAAGCAAGTAGTTAGACTTCTGCCTCAGACTGTCTCACCCTGGATTCACACAAAGACTGTAGAAGAGAATATTAGTTGAGTGGATGTAGGCATACAACAAATGGCACATCTTCTGCCATACGCAGACCCACAGATCAAAAATAGAAGGGCACATTGACGAACAGAAATAAGATTAATTCCTCTATCTGGCTTGAAATCAAAATGAAATCCAGCCTTACTCAGTCAAATATTTTGTTTGGATTTTAAAAAAGGGTTGTATTAGTGCATTGCTATTATTCACCATAACAACTCATATAAACAGATAAGTAAATGAGTTTTCAGTCCAAATGCTCTTCTCCAGTTTTGAAATTATACCACTGAGTGGAAAGTTTGGCTGTCTAAAAGTAATCAAATGTAATGCTTCATACTGTACAGTAGCCTTTCTGCCTGAAGAGGTTAGGAAGGATATATTTTCCCATGTTAATGGGTAACCTCAGTTTTATTTTTTCATCAGCTGACATGTTTATGAGGTACATGCTCATTGATGCTGGAGACACAATGTGGCACTGCCTAATTCTTTGTGGCAGAGGTGTTAGTACTTCAGTTAGGAGAAAACATTTAACATCCCA
Organism: Ptilonorhynchus violaceus; assembly: GCA_013397565.1. Lineage (NCBI taxonomy): Eukaryota > Metazoa > Chordata > Aves > Passeriformes > Ptilonorhynchidae > Ptilonorhynchus > Ptilonorhynchus violaceus. The sequence continues at coordinate 23,913 of VZRJ01010012.1, forward strand.
GAAAAGATGGAATAGTTGTTCCCTTTGGGGAACAATCCTTTTCTCATGGATTCAGCTAAACCATTCGTTCATGGTCCTCCAAATTTTGGTCTACTTCCTTACTCTTTCAGTCAATCAAATGTAATTTTTGATGTGTCCAGTAATCTCCATGCCCTGGCCTTACATATTAAAACACAAGTAAGCATAAAAATGATGCAGGGCACTGGTTAATGGTGACTTTCCCTTGTACATAGGTAAAAAGCTTGTCAAGTACACCTCTGCCTAATGAGAAAGCACAGGTGTTCTGACAAGTAACAACAACAAATTAAAAAACCAGTCACTATCCTGTCAAATAATGTGTGTATATCAAGGATCTGGAATACAAAGCAGACTTAACAGCAATCACATTTTAAGTAGAATTCACTCGAATGTAACACCTTCTCCCTCTAAGGTTTTGAGTGTGGTATCTTAAAAAAAGATCATACAACTTACTTATCGCAGGAACAAAGGTTCTTTTTTGAAAGCTGTCAGCTTGCTGACAGATATGATGAACATTTACTTCAGTCTTGTAAAACATATTAATCAAACTTGCTCCTATAGATTCAGTCCAAGGACAGTTACTGTTTTCGTTAGAAAAATGTTGTACATAATTGAGGAACTATGAATACATGTACATCTTGAATGCAAGCCATTGTCTATGACATTCACTTATTTGTAATGAATAAATACATGTCTATACCAGGCTTAAGGGAGATCGAGCATTTTATGGAAATCTTCTTAATATAAGGCTATTTGCCGAAGATCCATGCACCATTCATTGAAACTTGAAAAACTTTGAAAATATGGGTTACATTTGCAAACTTCCATGTATGGAGAGCTGGCAAGCTGCCTGGTTTCTACTTAAAGGATTGTCATTCTTGGAAAAATAAATTTCTCTAACTAGACAAAAGTCAGTGTTTTCATGTTTTACTGCAATCAAACTGATATGGCTGACAATTTAATGTCTCAACACTTAAAATATCTGTGGATAATCAGTTACTTCAATCATCATAACTACAAGATTTCTCTATTTTCAAAGACTGTATACATATGACAGAGATATTTAACAGTTTTACCAGAAACCTCCCCATCCTTAATCTTTTGTGATTTCTCTTAAGCTATGAAATTCTTTCTTTTTTGCCCCAAATGCAAGATTTTATAATTAATGGAAAAAATCCAATCCTGCACTGTAATCAGATTTTTAGACCTTTGCGTTAATGTCCTGCTTTATTTAATTTGATGTATATTTCATAGCCTGCATGCCTGTCAAACAGATGTGGAAATGTGCTGGCATTCCAGCTGAACAGATCTTTATGAGTGAGAAAATGCTGAAGGCTTTCTCAAAGTGGGTACTGAAACATACGTTTCTCTTCTTTGACTCCAGGGGATACTAACAGCTGTCCCAGCAGACAGGTATCACAAGGTTAAGGGCTAGCAGAGCTGTGCACATTCAGGATCTGACTGCCAGCAAAGTAGATGGGTAGTTTCTCAAAACTAATAATGAAAATGGCAGCAGTGATGAGAAGTAGAAGGAGCTGACAACAAAAAAATGAAAAGGAACCTGCAAAAAAAAAAAGAATTCTGGGTAGTGCAACTTGGCAGAGCTGATTTTAATATCTGGCAGGTTGAGTTCACTAATCTTTGCTATTCATATTGATGTGAAACTTCATAGAGTTTTAGAGATTTGTATCTATTAAGACATGCAGGAGTGTTGCTACAACACGGGAACAAGTTTGCTAGTACCTGCCGTTCTTCTTTCTCCATGGTAAAAATTTATATGAACATGTTTTAAATGCCTAATGGACAATTAATCTCAACACTCAATAAGGAAGCTACACCTTTAGAGCCTCCTTTATCTTTAAAAAGTAATTAAAAAAAATAGACTAAAACCCACCAGCAAGGTAAAACAACATTCTTCCCTCCACTCTCCTTCCTCTCTTTTGTTTCTTTGATTACTTGGAGCCTTGTAATCAAACTAAGCTTAGTTTCAGTACCCTTGGGGCAGTATCTCTTAGTTCCCTGTCAGGCTGCGTTGGAAAACAATCAATCTTGTTCTTGCGCTGGCTTGGTAGAAGTGCCACAACACAAGGAGTGCAATGCTTTGCTCTTTCTGTGAAGCTTCGATGACAAAAGTTTTTATGAGAAGCTGACTGTATTTAGGATTATGAATATGCAATGACTCTCATTAGTATTGAAGCACAGGAACATGGTCTGACATCCCTTGCCACTTTTAGCTGCTGCAGACTTGTCTAATGAATTGTCTTGCTCTTTCACTCTCACAGTCTTTGCTGTTATGGCCCAATTTGAGAACACCACTGATGGCAGAAATTAGTTGCCAAAAACCGCTCTTGATTTTGTTAAACAGTGTTGAGTCTGTGTTTAAATTGTCAAAACAGAAAACCATTAAACTCTACAGGGGATAAAACCATAGCAAGTGGAGAGGACATGCATGTCTGTATGCATAGCCATGCACAAGCATAAAGGTGTATGGCATAGGTATACATATGGTCTTGTATCTGTACCTATACATACAAACATATGTGTGTGTATCAATGACGGGTCTCAGAAACATAATGTCCTGCTGAATTATTTATTCTTCCAATAAGAACAAATGGAGATAATGGAAAGTTTTTCAAATGAGCATGACTCCAATACATTGCTACTTGATCAACCCTTTTATACTCTTATACCCTTTGGGACCCTACCAAATATTGTTCATCTCATCCGCAATCTTTTTGGATAAGTTACTGATAAGGATGGTTCCAACAAATGATCAAGATATCTGGCTTGATTTGTTGTATTTGAGGAGATTTGTAGGTTTCTGTAGGCTTTCAGAAACAAGCAGAAATGACCCTTTTCCCTCAATTGGTTAAATCAGGTATTTTTTCCCCTATTCATCTGAAATTTCTTCTGCAATAAAAGAAGCTTTAATGGCTTTCTGCAGATTGTGAAGGGTAACCTGAATTGAAACAGATAATATATTCAAAGAAGCTTAAGCAGCATTCTGAAAGGTGTGTGTGTACTGCAAATAATAAAGGATATGAAGTTTTCCCAATAAGATGTCAGTCCTGTGCAGCTCTATATCCATTTAATCAGTAATGGAAATGGTCCCAATGCAAGGAAAGAAGATCTGTTTAATTTTTACTGTGATTTTTGGCACTGTTGCTCTAACACAAGCTTGGCTTACCTCTTGATCTAATCCCAGGACTGTCTGTTCCTATCAGCTGTATTAAAAACTAACGAACATCTACATCTTGTGAGTATCAAATAAAAGAGCAGTTTAAAATAAATGCAGTTCTGACAAAAGTGGCTCAACTATCATACATCAAACACTTGTTACCTCTCTTTGCCTTAGTGACTGCACATGACTAAGAAAGAGTGAGTGATAAAATCTGAAGAAAGATGAAACCAATCTGGACCTTTTTAAAGATCATCAATCATTCTGCAGAGCCATGATATTATTAGTTCCAGTAAGCCTTGTTCTCCCATTTTATGGACATCTTAAGCCCCCCACCCCAAGACCAGTGCTACCATGGGAAATCATTTTTATGGGCAGCATCTTAGTGTGGGCCAATCAGATCTAATCACATAACAAGCTACTGAATTATTCAATGTTCTCCCTAATTTTGCATTCTTCCTGCACTTTGCTGTCAGTACAGGGTTTTAAAAGTATGGGTTTTTACAATATTTATTAAGAAGATAACCATGCGCAGAAATTTTTCTTTCTCTATGTCTTTCAATAATCGTCACTCCCTTAGATTTTTGTTGCAGTGTATACATTACTATACACAGAATATTTTTTCTAAAAGGAATAACAATCCACAATGTGGCACTCAGCTTTAAACTCTTCCAGTTTTTAATATACCAAATGTAAGGACAACAATAGTGAAACAATTGTGTTCAAACATAAAATATTCATATTTACTGAGCAAACTATAACCAGCATGTCTCTTAGCTGTTGCTATGAATACAGGGCTTACATTGTATGTGAAAATATTTCAGTTTTAATTGCAAATCTGTGTAGAGATGATTTGGGGTCTGTAATTAGCACATAAATTTCAGACTTTGCGACTGCTGTGAAAATACACATTATTTATGGAACTATTATCTAAATATAATTCAGTGTTTTTTGCTTTCAATAACTACTGTAAAAGTCTGATTTAATAAAGTGTGAAAAATTTCCCATCTCTTGCACTTCTGTTTACATTATGGAGCATTCATTTCTCCACACTGTCATTTCCCACTCAACCTGCAGTGGACTTTGCTTTTATCCATACTTCACTCATACCTTGCGAAGATTTCTTCGCAACCATAAAGTGCCTGGCACTTAATTTGTTTAAAATGAAAGCCCGGATTATTCAAATAGCTCTGAACTGCACAAACAGAGTCGTTTATGTGGCCTCCGCCCTTGTGCTTTTCATCTGGGCTAGAAGCAGGAAAAGATAGGAGCCTAGTCTCAGATGGGTTTAAGCTACTGTATGCAGATTTCCAGTTATCCAGACAGGGTTAATAGAAGGACAAAGTGTTGTCTTGTTATTACCCACTTACTGTAAAGTGCAGACTCAACCACTACTAGCTCCCTGATCAATGCAGGGCACAACTAGTACAAAATTCACCTCTTCCTTACCAGAAATCCCATTTATTTTCAAAACTGGTTACTAGCAAAACCTGTTTTACAGCAATCATTTTTGATAACTTCTTCCACTCTGGAGTTTAAAAGCATATTTTTCAGTCACATGGAACTGAGCATTTTCCTTGCCAGCTTTGTGCTTGTCTCTAGGTTCAGGACAGGAACTGCAGATAAAGGTACCGGGCACCAGATATACACAAATACCACACTGTAAGGTTGAACGGTAAAACAGAGCTTGCAGTAACAACAATGATGAAATCCCTAATATGGACTTAATTTACATCAGAATGTGACACACCTGAAACTTCCTCTCTTCTACATTTTTTCCCCACATCCTTTTGTGTCACTCTGTATAGAGTTTTGCTCTCTTTGAACGAAAATACTTGCCCACTTTCTGTTGTCTTTCAAACTGCAAGACACCTTCCTGTCTCTGGCTGCTTCCGCACCTCTGTGCAACGACAACTTCAACAGCCACTGCAATAATAATCCCAACAGTAATCACTGATAGGGTTGTGTTGCCTCTCCCCAGGCTGTCTGCCCATGCACCAAAAGCTGTACCTGCAGGAGCATCACCCAGCCCACCCATAGGGCACTGTATCATCAGTGCAAGGAATGTGCAAATTTTTTGGCATGAGGCTACCAGGATTTTGTCAGACCTGGGAGCGATACCTTCTCATATGTCTGCCCAGTTGCTGGCATTGGAGACAGGCAGCATCCCTGCATGGCATACACAGGAGTAATTTTCAATTTGAACAGTGATATCAATGTCATGGTGCACATACTCTGGGAAGGGAGTTACGAAGAGTAATTGAAAGATTCAGTGTGAAGCCACTGAAAGCTGTAATTTAAAGTTCCACTATTACTATTACCATAAAAATTTAAAGTGACAGAGGACCAATTATGAATGGCTATTTTCTTAAATAAAATTAATTTTTTTTTGGCCTCTGTGAAGCCCTCATTTCTGCCTTGCCGTCACTGCCACAGCTCCTGTCTTCATGGCTTCTGGTGTCAGTGGGATCCTCAGCCTCCTGATGAGAAATGGATGAAGAGGGCAGAAAGGCTTGAAGCCTTGTGGGGGATGGCAGAACAAACTCTGCCAAGTGGTCTAGCCTGCTCTCCTGGTAAAATGAGACAAAGCTTCAGTATTGGAAAGAGACCCCAGACTTGCCTTTGTAAACTGAAAGTGGCATCCAGGGACAGAGGAGCCACTGAGTACATTTTCAGGAAGACAAAAAAGGGTAAGTGAGACAGGAGAGCTTTTCTGACAGACTAGTGAGTTAGTAATTGTTGTTATTGCTTCCTTGACAACTTTAATGCAAAAATTTGCTGGTTGTTTACATAATAAACCTTAGCATTCAGTATACCTTATAAGTCTGTCTACTCAAATAATAAAAAATTCTCCTGGATCTTTGCTTGGCTGGTACTACACCTAGAATTGCTTCAGATCAATAGGTTATACCATTTTTAAAATCTCAGGACCCAAGTGCTTGCCGTGTTCTTATAATATTGGTATATTTTTCGTAATGCCTGGCATGATGAGATGCCATGAAGACCACAGCTTTCTCATGAGAAGGAAGGTACTGCTTTCTGGGAACATTGAAAATTTTAATAGAGAATGTCTTTGAAAAGTGTCAGAATTGTGCAGCCTTTCACACAAGGACTTCCAAAAGAGAGAGTGGCATTTGGCTCACAGGTAGCAGAACTGTAGTCTAAAAATTTGGGAAAGTAGACCTGTCCTCAGAATATCAGCCAGACCATTCAATGTGCATACACACACAATTCAGATCAGTTTGATTTTTTTCACATTATCAATATAATTCCAGATGCAGAACAATGAATCCAGTGCTTTCAGATGAGATTAGTGACACATGATCAACTTGGGACATCCCTAATAAACACCCAGGTAGAAAGGAAAGCAGAGCACTTTTTTCAAACCTGACAGAATCAATTATTTCTCCTTACAAGTGATATCAGAATATTAAGATTTTTTTTTTCAGCCACCTGTCAAGCAGCTGCACACAAGACCATGACACACCATTCTCACTTTCAGTGATGTTGCTGAAGGAATATAAGATACTTTCCATACCTTGATCATCATCAGCCCAAACAATTTTCATTTTTAATCCTACATTTAATGCAAATGGGAGTGATCAGAAGAAAAATCAGAGAAATTGCTCAGACCACACTAGAGAGCATTCACCAAGAGGGGTATAAAGTAGAGGCAAAAGGATGTTCTCTTTGAAGGCACTTTTGGGGCAGGACAGAAAATGATTTCAAGAGCAGAAGATACAAATACACCTACCAGCTCATTCATTTTGATGGTCATAAGTAGCCGTGTTATAAAAGAAAGCTACAAAACAGTGCAGGTAGACAAACTAGTGATGCAGTGGAGCTTTCACCCGGCTACTCCCCAAAGCAGAAATTAAAGCTATCAGTGGAACAGGTTTTTTAATCGTGGACTGGAGGCCATTGTCAGCAGTTGCTTTCTGCAGTACTGGCAAGCTCAGTATTCGGTGTTTATGCACTACTTTAAATATTTGAAGTGGGACACTGTGCAGCAGCTAGAGGACAGCATGCCTCTGTGCTCAGTGCTGTACAAACACAGGATAACATCAAGACATCTCTGTGTCTAGGAGACTACAGTGCAGGGAACTGACTGGAGAAACTTCACTGTCCTGTTAAAGCCAAACTGGCAGTGATGCTGAATCCTAGAGGAAAAATTCATCAGTTATGTCACTCCAACTGTACCTGTGTGCTCATATAAACATATATTTTGTTCTGAGCTTGACCTGGCTGGACTTGCCTTGCACTTGAAGGAAAGAACCACCATATGTCATGACCTAAGCAGTTGCTCCCAGCACCATCCTTGCAGCTGGCTGGGTACCAGGACAAAGTGACCTACGGGATTCAGCCCAAAGCTTTTCTGCAAAACAGGTGAAGGCTGCTACCAAAGAAGGCTATTTAGTGTTGACTTAGCAATACTGGTGAAATCATTCAAGGAGGGACACATGATCTGTGCAGATGGACAAAGCAATGGGCAAAGCTGTGATCTGCTGCCAGATTGAAAATATTATCTTATGCACTGTAGACACTCTTCACTTGCTTTAATTTTTAATAGAAATGTTCCTTTTTAAGTACAAGGAGCAATACAAGTTTAATGTGAACTTAGAGGACCATGCAACACAAGCATAATTGACTCACTACCATCACTCTCTAGATAACTTTTTTCCCCTAAGTCTTAATGCTTCATTCTTAATGGAATCAGAAAATGATAGAGAGCTGGAATTTGACACAGCAGTCAATTACTGTGAATTCAACCTAGTAGTCAATATTGAAATTGGATTTGAATTACTGTGTAAGTAATTGCAGACTAGAAAACTGGAATAAAAGAGTCATGGGAAGACATAAACCACCTGCAGGTCATAAGGAAAGGAAACCAGAAATAATGTTTACAGAGGTCAAAGGTTTAAATTTTTAAGTATCATTGTATCAGGAAACAGAGGCCACTTTTTATGTTTGTGGCTTTCCTCTGTAAAATCTCAGTTTGTCTTACATGCAGGTTTGGTATCTTTCCACTTCTGTCTTACAACTGAAAAAACAAACAAACAGTATTTACACTGAACCTTTGAATGCTGGTCTGATACTATCACTCTTTTTAAGCAGAAAGTAACTCAGTGTTTAACTAACCTTACCTTCCTCTTCTTCATCTCTGCTTGTGCTACTTTACCGCATCAGCAATAAACAATGAGGGAAGATGTAACATCCTGCGTAGTGACTATAACATGTCTTCCCCTTAATTACAGGTTTGTGTGGTTTGTCAAAGCCCATAATCTGAACATATAAGACTGAATTCAGTGACTGCTGACTTGGACATGCTCTGAGCTGAAATAAAAATGGCAAGGTGTCTGTGCTTATTAGGGGCTTCCTAATAGAAGTCTTGGTGTCTTATGGAAAGGTAGTGTTATTGTCATCTGTGGTGTTTTCTGGAAGCTGAAACTGTGAAAACAGGTGAGAAACAACATTTTCTCTATTAACCAGATGAAATTTCATAATACTAATGTAGCTGGGAAAAGAACCTCACTATATAAAAAAACGTGGACCCACTCCCCAGTTTTAGGAGGTAGATGAGGGGAGATGAAGTAATCACATCCTCACATAGGAAAATGAACAGTGTTATATATTGCATACAAAGCTCCAAAACAGACTTTTTCTATTAAAAAGGTCTCAGACCCAGAACCTCTCCTATCTCTTAGAGCTCTTAGTTTCTCTTTCTGACCAAAGTTTTTAGTAAAAAGCAAGCCAGAACATAATTCCTATCTTTTCCATCTTTTTGTAGAGAAGGATGGCTTCACAGCTGTTTCTTGATCCTGCAAACAGGTCTGATTAAATGCATGTGAACAGTATAACTCAGTAACTTTTGGGTATTACTCCCTACCCATAACAACATGAAACAGAAAAGGAGGGGATCTGTTTAGCTGTTTGGATCTGTTGTTCTATTTTCAGCTTTAGTAACAACGTTTTATTATTCTTGATAAAGACATTTCTTTTTTCTGTATTTCAGTGTATTCACATTAAAAGAAGTGTAGTAATACTTTTCCATTCAGAATAATTCTAGAACTCCTGATTTACACAAGCAAAGTGTTTTGAGATCTTCCTAGGAAAGGAGGTATAGAAAAGGAAAGCTGTAAAAGAAGATTGCTGGCAAGTAACACCAGCTTATGATACCATCCCCTTAGGGTGATGCCATCATCTCACAGTATTTTTTCTCCTTTCAATTAACAGATCTCAAACCTTATAAAAATATTTGCACAGATGCAGAGGTGAACATGGCCCTCAGAACTTTCTTCAAGAGAAAGGAAAATGTTTTCCTGTTGAGAAAGCTTTTTAACAGTGAAAGCAATGATGGAATTAGCACTTGGGGAAACTCCAAAACCACCTACTCAAACTCACAAGGAAGAGAATTAGATCCTGGTGGCACAATTAATATTTCCTCTGTTTTGGCTCTTGTTATTTATGGTCACATCTATTGAAAGCAAAAAAAAGTTTCAAAGCTGTGATTGTATTTCTCAGCAAAGCTGTTTGTGATTTCCATTTTGTACGAGATTTTAATTTCTCTTTTATCCACTACCAGGCTGACAAAAACAAATGACTTCTAATTCTTATTTCCCTCTGTTGACATCACCACCAGATACAAATTTGGGAAAGCTGCTTACATAAGTCGGTTCAATTAATATGCTGGTCTTGTCCTCAGGCTGAAGAATGCATGTAACTATATATGTTTGCTGCTTACTGTCCCTTCAGCAAAGGAACTGGAGAGGACAATGGAAAGAAGGAAATTTTTAACCTGTTCATCTACTTCCTTCTTTCTGTGCAGTGTTTTTCTGCCTGATAAATAGAAAACTAGGTTGTGTGCAAGTTAACACCTTCACAAACAACGGAAGGTCTGTATATGAGATAAGCAGGTGGACACTAATCAGTTTTTAAGTTTATGTCTCGTGTATGCTTCTTCTTGGCCCTATTCCTCCCTTCGTTCTTTAATTTGTATGAGCACATAACACAGGAAGGGCACTCATGCAGCCAGCCTCCCAGTGCATACCATGCGGAAGAGAATGAAGGATTAATCATTAAAACACCTTTCATTTAGTAGCGTTAGGAGTACCTTGTTAGGCACACTGATGACAACACTGTCAGGCACAAAAGAAACTTACACAAACCCACTTTGGTTTGGCCCTAATTTCTGAGAATTAAGTATATATTAAAGACTCAGAAAAGTCTTTGCTTAAACTTAATTGAGAAAGGATACAAGACACCCTTTCAAATATAAGCATATGCTGTTGCCGATAAACAGATTTTGAATTTTGTAAATTTAATTTGCATAAAAAATGACAAAGAGACACATGCTGCCGTGTGACTTTCATTGTAGCACCAGTATCATACCCTCGCTCCTCCGTGTATAAAAGGTAGTTTTGGCTAGTTTTGTAAATGTATGGGTGAGCAGTATCTGCACTGATATTTTACTTAATGATGAGGCTGTACTAATGATCCTGAATTACATGAGGTTCCTGGCTGCTGATGGGGCACTGCTGCCTATGCCAGCTCTACCCATGCATGCCTCTCACTGGAGGAAGCAAGAAGCATCACTGGGTCTCTGAACAGGGAACTAGGAATGGGAGCATCCTTGCTCAGTGTGTTTAATGGAATTTAGGATAGTCTGACCTGAGCTCTCATCACAAACTTAACAATATTGCATTGTAGGATCAGACCCTTGTTTCATAGCAATAGTGGAAACCTTGAGGTAAGTTAAATTGTCAGATGCAGTGAAATTATGACAGATCTGTCCATAGACATCCAGGTGAAGGTAACATTGAGGACTGTAAGCATACACAGCAAGATGGACACACCTTGGAAAAGGGAAAAAACTCTCCTTCATCCCTCGCTCTTTCAACCCACTACCCTGCATAACCTCCTGTAGCTTGAAGCAAGACAAGAAAGTCAGCATTTCGCACCCTCCAACAGCTTTGATATGACAGGTATGGTATTTTCTTACCCACAGAATTGCCAAGGAAATCCGCCCTAGCAAAAGTGCAAAAGTTTTCAGTATAAGGAGGTGGGGTGCAAAAACTGGCTTCTAGGCAAAGGTTGAAATGACTCAATCTGAAACAAAATGTAAAGCAATTACTGCCTGGAAAAAAAAGATCATGCTGACATTTAGAGGCTGCAGTGATAGTATCTGTCCCTTCCCAGGCTGACATAAGCAGCCTTGATTTCATCCCAAAAGGATTTTATTTTTGTTTGTTTGATATTTAGGATATCCTTTATTTGGAGGTGGAGGGCAGCAGGATGGATTGCCTTAACTTCAGCTTTTATGCAGAGAAATAATTGCCATCCCAGAAAGGTAATTACATACACCATTGTTTATACGCATAATAGGCCTGGAAAAGCATGTTCTACAGATAGAAAAAAAAAGAAAATCCTGCTTTCACATCAGGGCGGAACACTATGCAAAGTGACAGATTGCCACAAATAGCATTCAAACCCTTGCACAGTAGTGGTTGATTTTTCTTCTGGGGAAGAGGGGGAAGGGATGAAGGCTATGGAATAGGGTGGAAAGGGAAAAAGAAAGAAGACAATTTTGTTCAACAGCCATAGTAACATACACAGTGGTTTTTACTGTCTTGATTGCTGCTAAATGAACCTGATCTTTAAGTTGTTTTTGTCCATCTTGTGCAAATACCACTTCTCCTAAAGTGGCCTTAATTTGAATTGCTTTGAAAGCAGACCAGATAATCTGCTAGAATATGTTGTGGCACGATGCATCTCCTCTTTGTGCCCTTAGTATGACATGAAGAGTGAATTTAGCTCAGAAAAGGACAACCGAAGTCTCTTTTCCCCCCTCCCATCATAATACAACAAAAGAATAAAACAAACAGTGTGCTGTGATGTCAAACCCATTTCAGATTTTTTTAACGCAAAATATGTATTTCCTCAAAATATTGAAAGTTTCAGGGCTGAACAAAGAAAAGAAAATGCATATGTATTTTGATATCGAACTAAGCATTGTTAGATGCTGAACCAATTCATAGCAGGGCTATTCTCTGCGGCAGTGTCCAGCAAATTGCATGAGCTGCTTGTTAGGCTTGACAACAGTGTTTTACCTAACAAAGGCCTCAACAGCTCAGAGCAGCAGAGGAATGTCAAAATGAGCACATTTCACACACAGATGTGTGACCATTATAGTCTATAAGAAGATGCATGGGGTGGAGGGAAGAGGCTGGGTGCTGGGAAGGCTAACAGTTAGCAGTAGGGACATGGCCCTACTGACCACATTTAATCAACCCTTCTGTAAACAATTCAACATTTTCATTGTTCTCTAAAAACTAATAAAGAGAAACAAGCACTTTTCATTCATCTTGAAGTAATTTTCTGTCAGGTTTGAGCCCCTTGTGGCTTACAGCTTGTGCATTGCTAGCTGTGTGATACAACAACTATTTCAATTTATTTTACAAACTCTGGCCATTCACATGTCAGTTAGTGTTCACCAAGCCGGCATCTGAAATTGTGCAGTTAACGAGTTTTACAACATTTCTATCAAGAGAAACTGTTTAGCATAACTGACTCTTAAGGAGTTATTATACCTCTAAAAATCCATTTTAAGGGGCATTATTTAAATAAAATAGAAAAACGGTTCACTGCCTTTTAAAGGGGCTACAAAAAAAGTCCATCAGATCCAGTGCAGTAATCCTCAGCTTAAAGCACTCTTGAGAGCACTTCTGGGAATTATCAGCATAATGAAATGTTTTGTGAAATGTCCAGATAGATTCCTCTACTCAACAATTTTACTGCACTATATTTATTTTCCTCCTAGTTTTTAAAGAAGTGAATTACTTTTTTCAGGTGATGATTCTACATTGTGTGGACTAACCGAATGCATTTTTGTCAAGGCTGTAGTATAAGTGAGGGGTTCAGCCTGTGTACAATCTATATACATTTGCACAGAAAACAAAAGTCAAGTTTATGTTATTCTCAGCTCTAAAAGGGTTAAATCACAATGAGGCTTACACAGATTTGCATTTCTCTTCTTATACTTAACAACTTTCTTATACAATGGCACCTAAAAAATGCTACATTGAAAATAACTCTTAAATTGCTCATAAGAGTTCATAAAACTGAAATTTGTTTTGAAGTGCTCTGAAAAGGAGAAATTTATGAATTTTAATTTAAATAATAGATATGTATCTTTTAACTGTGGCATCTAATTATCCAAAACTGCTAATACCAGGAGTCCATAATAGTAGAAACACTGCAGCATACATGTGAGTCTATCTCAGTATCTTAAACCACATAATGGAGTAAACCCCATGTTTGTGATGTAAATTACTCAGTGTTTCTGCCTAAAATGAGCACTGGTAAGAGAAAAATGATATTACAGTACAATTACAGATACAGTAGACACAATATGCAGGTGTATGTACACAATACGCACAAACATAGTGCCAAGACATATGCAATGCTGCACCTGGTGTTATTTGTTCAGTAGGACAAGAAAAATGGTAAAGGATCTTGAGGGGAAGCCATATGAGGCGTGGCTGAGGTCACTTGGTCCGTTCAGCCTGGAGGAGACTGAAGGGAGACCTCACTGCAGTCCGCAACTTCCTCATGAGGGGAAGAGGAGGGGCGGACACTGATCTCTTCTCTGTGGTGACCAGTGACAGGATCTGAGGGAATGGCCTGAAGTTGTGTCAGGGGAGGTTTAGGTTGGATATCAGGGAAAGGTGGGCACTGGTGCCCCACCCACTGGGCAGAGGGTGGTTGGGCACTCGAACAGGCTCCCCAGGGAAGCGGTCACAGCACCAAACCTGCCAGAGTTCAAGCAGCCTAACGAAGTTCAAGGACAACCCTCTTGGGCACATGGTGTGACTCTTGGGTATAGTCCTGTGCAGGGCCAGAAGTCGGACTTGATGATCCTGATGGTCCCTTGCAACTCGACATTATCTGTGATTCTGTGATCAGGTGTATCTAGTTCCAGTCAAAGTTTCAGTATTATGTGTCAGCCAAAAAAAAATTTGACTCAGTTCTTCAGAGTTTTTCACACCCATTGTAAGACAGAGGGACTAACACCATCCCCCCTTGAGATTTTTGGATAGATGCTCAGTAACTTTCATGCACAAGACACCTAGACAATAATTCGTGGTCTTGGTGCCATCTCAGAGCAAAAGTATAACCTTTCCAGAAGGTATATGCTTTCCACAATCACTGTAGGCAGTACTACAGCAGTAACGCCAGAGAAGCTGTCTCCCAGAATCTACCAAGACAGAAATGCATACAGGATGGCTTCCAGACTGGCAAATCTTTGATCGATCAACTACACTAAGTGAGATAGTGGACACTTTCCTAGCAGCTGAGCTACAGCTCAGTTTTGCAAGATGTTATACATTTTGGCACTGTCTGTACATATTAAGTTTTAAGCAGAAAGTCACTGGCAGAGCTGGTTAAAGCAGTGGGCTTTTTTATGACCGAAATCTTTATTGGAGTGGTGTCATGCTACTTAGCACTCTGCTTAAAGTAAAGCACTCTGCTTGGCATAGCAAAGCACATAAAGTAGAAGAAAAAGGAGAGGGTTTTAAAAATACGCTCCAATTTATGTTAGAATCAGTGGAAAACTTAACTACACTTAAATAATGTATGAGTGGTTGTATTACTGAAAGGTAGGAAAAGATGAAAGCCATCAGATTTCCCAAAACAAAAAAGTTTGAATGAAACTTGAAAGTACCCAGTGTACAAAGAAAAAGTGTTTCCAGGTCTAGAGAGCAAACCAAGGAGGAACAGACCAGAAGTGAATACTCATTTTGTACAAGACTGATACCACAGGTGAAGCAGCTGAAAGAACGAAGGAGTGAGGTGAACTTAATTTTAATGACACTTTACAATTGTATACATTCATGCTTAGTTGTTCTTAGCTTTCTGCACAGTCAACTAGCAGATGCTGCAGCAGGAGCAGGAAAGGTCTGTGAAGGAGGTAGAAACAGGTCAATAGAATACTCAACACAGCCCTCCCATATTTATAGAATATGACTTCTCCTTACAAACACCACTTCTTTCTGCTTCTTCGCCTGAAGAGCGTTTTGATGGGAAATTCAGAGCTGCATCTAAAATCAAGGGCAGCAGCAGAAAGTCTGAAATGAAAAAAGAATGGGTAAGACCTCTTCTGCTGTGTGTTGGGGAGATGCAGAAGAGGCAAACACTTAAATGGAAGGCAGGATAGGAAGCAGCTTGACTGCAGTTGTGTATTTTAGCACAATTAATTACTCATGTATTTTCTATGAGTTTAAGTACTATGGCAGCAGGATTTCTTGGTCCCCTGATTATTTATACACAATGTTGACCAAAATGGAAGGAAATGTATTTCAAGCATGCCCAGAGATTTCTTGCTCTGGAGTGAAGGTCTTTCCCTCTTGGGGAAACATCTATGTAAAACAAACAGGGTTCATTTTAGGCATGACAGATTTATTTGTGACAAATGAAAAGTCCATAACTGATTTTTTTGTGTGACCAAAGACTTGATGCTTGCTCCACTTATTTTTTATTTGTTCACATAGGTTCAACTTTTTGCTCAGGAGTTGTTTCATTTTTCTCTCTTCTAAAAGGATTGTTTTTTCCCCTGCAAGTAACATGTACACCTAATTTACAGGAGACTTACAGGACTTGGAGGTACACAAGCTTGAAACGGTGCAGACAAGCTCTGACTATTCCTTCCTTCAGTATGGGGTAAAGTCCCTGCCAATGAGCTGTGGGTGGGAAGCAGCTGGTTCATACATTATTTTCCTGAAAACTAGCTTGGCTGTCCTTCAGCCCACACTGAAGTCTAATGAAGTTTGGACATCTCAAAACTCTAAAATATGGGAGATTATTATTTTAATCCTTTACCTATATGTGCAACCAGTCTTTTGGTTCGTATTCCTCTGCACTGTTGGGCTAGCTGTTTTCCATCCTTATTCCCAGAAAAACACTTCCTTTGTAAGGAGGCATGGTCAGTCAGGAAGAATGATCAGTGGAAAGCTGCATAAGTGTGCTCTACCTCTCTGGGGGATTTGTTGTCCTTGTTAAACATTTTTCCCTTCACAGAAGGCTTGTGAATGTTTAGCAACACCATGACTGAACTAAAAGAATAATGTTAACGCCAATTGAAATAATTAAGACACCATAATTTAGATTTAGGTAGACAAGATTGTCTTCAAATTATAATTTAGAAACATTAAATATCATAGAGAAATAACCCAAAATCTGAAGAGCTGCAACATCAAAGCTGATACTGTGTAGTGAAGAAGACATTTATATTCACAACCTCTGTCCCTAAGTTGCTGACAATCTAAGTGCCAAATTTCCTCACAGTAAGCAGAGCTATGTATCAGGATAATGAGATGCGAGTCCACATCAGTGTAGTACTACTACTAATAATATCAACAGGCTTTGTTTTAAATACTTGTGACCTTTGATAGGAAGAAGTAAAACATGATGAAGTGGAAAAATTGCATTAAATAAATCAAAAGTTTTCTTTTAGCTAATCTTTTACATAATGTCAGGTGACTTAGGTTGGATTTCCTTGTCTTTTGGGATGACACGACAGTTATTAGCCATGAGTTCAAAATTCCAGTCCCAGACTTTTAAAACAGGTTCTTTCGCCTGTGAAGATGAGTCTGGTTGATTATAATTATTTCTGTAAGAGCTGGACATGCAGCCTGCCTCTATTACTCCCACAGATGCTTACAAAAACTAAGACATTACAGCAAGATTAATCTTTGTTGCTTTTTTCCTACCCTGCTTCCAAAAACCAGAGCTTTTTTTGGTAATGGGAAGGATACGTATCTGTCTGAATAAGTTTGAACTCATTAGCTAACTGCAGCTGAATTTCTAAGGGAATGGAAGAGATTGTGAACCTCATAGCACAGCAAGAAACTCTTTGCTCTGTAGTCCACAACGGCCAGGTATATTCAAATGATGCATGTGGCAGGTTCTTTCCCATCCCATCAACTTATTAATATCAATGTCGATTGCCATGTATTTTCCCATTTGTTTCTGAATCATTTTTGGATCACTGGTTTTGCCAATGGTCTCTTCACTTTCTCTCCCTCTTTCAGCCAAGCATGACTCAACAAAAAGAGCAGTTTTGGCCTCAAGATATCAGCGGCTGTATTATGTATCAGTGGCAAGATTAAGTCTAAATTCACTAAAAAACTTTCTACTTCATACGTATGGAGATCTGCTTATTTTTAATGGTTGGTCTAAAAGAATATGTAAACCCTTGCCAGTGGATTGGACATCCATAGGGCAGTCCCGGAGCAGGACCAGCCCTGCCAGAACTGTCAGAAACTGAGTTGGGTGGAGGAGCAAAACTGAGCCTTACAACTCACGTGATTTAACAGATTTCTGTCATCAAACTGGTCTGGGACCTGTCCTGATGTGTGAGAAGCTTTTGACAGCAAACTGACAAGGAGACTGAGCCACACATCCCTGGGCTAGACCAAAGCCTTTGTCATTTTGGCTGGCATTAGGACTGCTGAGATACATTTCCTCAGGGAAGACAACACCCTGTTTTTTGGACATGGTCATTTTCTTCAACTAAACCAGTATTTCTGCTTTCATTGAGTGCAGGATTCACATGCTTTCATCTTTCTATGGGGAATTTTCTTCACATGAATTACAAGGGCATCACTGATATGGTGATTTTCTTGGGAAGGTTTGCAGTAGGTTTGCAAGTCAGACAGAAGCTCTAGCTAGGAATCACTTCAGCAACAAATAGTTTAATGTCCTGGAATGCCAGTGCTTGATGTTTCAGGAATAGCTTTATTTATCATTCTATATGTCACCTACCTACCTCAGATGATAGAGTTAGCTGTTCTTTACCGATGAACTGCAAAAATAGAACATTGCACTTCAAACAGATATTTTTGCATTGTGAAATCCACAATATCTTTAAAGTAAAAATCTTCTGAAGCAGAAGAGAGAGTGGACACTTACTTAACATTTGCTTACATCTTATAGTCAGTCAAAGCCTATAATCACAGTCACATTGTGCCATTGCTAATTGGAAAGTTCTGTTCTCTGGGACCTAACCTAAGGCTGGGAAGGTACCTATTCCTGTGCTCCTAAAGACAGTCTGATGCAAGCAGCGTCAATGCGAAGTGCAAGGGGATCTACCACTCACTGCTTATTCTCAGTTACCAAAGTTCACTAAGTAATCAGATGAACTGCGGCAGATGTCTCAAGTGCTCTGATCACACTGAGGCCAGCACGTGTTGACTTTAGTGGTTTTGGACCAAGTTCCTTCTTCTCTATCAGTGGAAACGCAAAACTGGATAATTTAGTAGACTTCTAATGATCTGTGGTCTTTAGTGCTCCAAGAAATGGGAGAGAAAGGGGGAGCAGAAAGATTTTCCCCAAATTGCTTTTAGTTGTGTTTCCTTTACTTTAACAAGTCCTGCCAGTACTCCATGTGCTTTGGCACTAGTCTGGCTGAGGATGAAACCTGTATTTGCAAGATTCACCTGTGGCCAACTAACATGGGAACTAAGTCTATGTGTTAGAGCTTGAGCAACAGGTCAAATTCAGACTTCAAAATTTCATAGACAGGTATTTCATAGAGGTAATCACAATGCAAAATATCAGGAAAACCCCAAGAACCAGACAAAACCAAAGAGTGATTTGTTCTGTCAAAACAAGTGTAAGAAAAGTGCAACTTGTAGTATTTTTCTTGTTGTGTAATTCCATTTGAAAGGCCATAGAGAAAAAATTACCCCTTCAAATGTTAGTATGTAGATCTGTGACACACGGCTCCCTTATAGTGATTTTGCCCAGTTGTCTTAGGCATATTTTCCAGCTGTACATTCAACTCCCTACAGCTGCAAGCTGTGCTACAAATTTATCACATCACATGGTTCTGTGATGCTGTAAGTACTTACTAATGGAAGTTGTTCTAAATGACCTCTCAAAGAAATAGGACTGACTTTCTTAAACACCTTGATGTTTTCCTCAAATATTGTAGTGCTGCCCGTGTATAAAATGTGCCTCCATTTGCCTAACTTATTTTACATTTATTTCATTAAAATGATGCAAATGCTGCATGTCGACTTTAAATTTATTCTGGGTTTATAGTAATTTATGAACTTGGTTAATTATTAGGTTTTGCTAGATTTTTATAAATGTGCTCTTATTAAACTTATCAAAATGATAAATTAATTTTAAATGGCAGTTGCACCAGTGCACCTATTATCCAACTTAAGACAGTGTATAAGATAGTATACATCTAGAAAGTCAAGTGGTAGCAACCAAATGCATATCCATTACCAAAGTACCCCTTTTTTTAAAATCACAACTGGCTTTCTAATTATCTCTGTGTTAAATGCTATATATTGTTTACCACAGAATAGGTTCATTCAGGGTGTAAAAGGTGTGGCTTTCTCAAAGTCCTGTGCAATAATTCCTATACAAACTCTGAAAATGGAACTGATAATATATCAATGATTAAATATTACAGCTAATTTTCTCACTGAAATCTAATCCAGGGATTAGCAACAATGGGGAATCTGTTTTATTTGCATTTAATTTGTACCTTCACACTATTATCTCCCATGTTTTAGTTTCAGGAAATGTGGTTCAGGCTATTATAACCACATTTCATGCTGCAGTTGCACTGTTATTTGAGCTCTATGTTAGGAAATGACTTACTGAAAAAATAAAGCCAGCATACTTTATTTTAATTATACTAGAGCTGTGTCTAAGTACAAAAAAATAGTACAGCATATATTTAATATGGAGCACGGATTAACAGTTTTATGAGACATAAAATCTATTTATATCATTTTCTATTTACAAATCAGTTATATATCTTTCAACAAAACAAATGCCTATAGTGTAAAAATGAATAAAGAGAACATCAAACTAGCAATCATGTAAGTAGTAAATAACATCTTAATTGGCCTGGAATGCTGGAGCTTGATTTTTTTGGAACTAGGTTTTATTTATTGATCTATATGGCATATTTATCTTTTCAGTGATTTGTACAAGTCTATACCCTTTCCTCAATATTAGATCCATGTACTGCTTTATATTGCAAATCCCATCTGGAGAAATAGCCAAGTAAGAGAAGAATCGTTGCTTCTGGAAAAGTCATCAATTTAAAAACTTTCACTGAGGCAAGGATAATTTCACAGTTTTTATACTTTGTCTTCTGACAAAAAAGAAGGGGGCAGAGGAAGAGGGAAGAAATGCTGCTATTATGCTGTTGCCACCCAATCAATGCTTCATCAGTCCTTTACTCTGCTGGTTTGGCAGTGACAAGAAAACAAGGAAGGATCCCATGTGGACTGGGAAATGTCTTTTAAATGCTCCTGCCTACGTTCCTTTTACCAGTGAGGCTAGCAGGCAGAGATGGATACGGTGGGCTTTACACATGGTCCACAAGCTCTGGATTTGGTTCTTCTCAGGAGCGTTTGTGCAGATTTGTTCTTAACACCCCCACCGTATTTCAAGCCACGTGGCACTTCGCCCCACACTTCGCACACCATGCTGCAGAGAACTGGCAAATTCAATCTTCCTCCACCAAGGCGCCTGGTGGGGAATTCTCCTCCCTGCTGAAACACAGGTGTCTGCTGCTAAGTCAGTATACTAGAGGAAGAGGGAAATCTATCAATGACTCTCTTGTTTCTTATAAAAATGTAGGTGGAAATGTCACCCCGGAGATACTGCTCGGCTGCTTTACTTAGGATTATAAGACTGGTCCTTAAAAGTGCTTCTGCTGTTGACAGTGGGAAAAAAGTTTACAAACAGCAGCATTGCACTTGCCCATCTTCTGCTTTTATGAAAGTGATGCTATAAACATGGAAAAGATCATGCTCTGATAGCCGTCATTGCTCTAGTACAACCTTAGCTGTCTGGAAATGAGCTAATTAAATTTTTTGGTGTGTCTTTCAGAGAATACATTTGCATTTGACATAATTAGTGGTAGGCAGATCCAGCTATATCCAGGGGGAATCTCAAGACAACTGCTTTGCTGACTATTAGTGCCTAATTTCTGAATGTCAAATCCTGCACATCTTAATTTCTAGAGAATAAGCTCAATTGAACTTGCTCCCCAGTTATGCAAAAATTGTTCAGATAAAACCAAGTGGACACGAATGTAATGAATGTGGTTATTAAATTGTTTCAATTGAAAGAACCCTATTCTTATACCATCATAATGGGAACAATTTATCCCCACTGATCAGCCTGTCTCTTTTTTCTGAGCTCTCTTTGATCTTGAAGCATATTGCAGTGGTGTGTCCTATTGAAAAGCAAAACTGGGGCAATTTTAATGCTTTTGTACCTTACCAGTGCTCTATTTTTTCGTTGTTTAAAAATAGCTGTTAATTATAAGTGCAGTTTAAATGTCTCAAGTGACCCAGAAATGCAGGTTGGAACGAGACAGATTGTGTGTCTCATATAAAACAGATGTACTTTCACAGAGCAGTCTGAATTCAGCCCTCAATATGTAACCTTCTCTAAGGTTATTTCAGTCAGGTATTGAGCTTGTCTAGCATTTAGCTATAAAATCCCACACATTTTGAACAATGAAGACAAAACTTCATCTATATTTACCTCAAGAATAAAAAGCCTCTTTTTCTGTGTGGGTATACTTTTCTGGTAGTGGTTGATGGGATGAGGGCATTTCCCTTCGACTCCAGAGACTCAGGAGACCATATACCTCATTTAATCTCCACCTCTTCTGCCTCTTAATGTAATAAACCCATGGTCTTAAAGAACATTTAGCGGTAATAAACTTTCAGGAGCTCTTCTTATTTTGACTGGATTAAGCACTGCACAAGTAGCAGCCATATCTTGCAGATATAAAATTTCAAGCTTCTGTGTTTCGAGTGGCTGAAAGTAGTTTTTTATTTTCTTTTCTGCCAACAATTGCTTTTAATTCCTGTCTGTGATGAGGTTCATCAAGAGTCATCAAGTCTGAAAAATAGCATGCAAATTAAACTAAGGCAAGCTAATGATTTAGTGCAGGGCCTGAACAAATCAGTTATTTATATGTCTATTTATTTATATGTTGTTAGACAGCAATATTCAGTTTCAATATTTCAATATTCACTTTCAACTTTCTGATTAGAACAGGCTGTCAAGTGCATTGATCTTGCTGAGTTCTCCCATGTCCCTGAAGATCAGCAGTACACATTTCAAAGCCACCACCACTTCATGAAACTGAATGGGTTAATGGTGAAGAAAGCCAACGATCAACCAAGCTTAGATTGCACATTGAGATCTCAGTCATTAAGAGAGCCTGACATCCAGCCAAGGCCTGGACACTGCAGGAATGCACATATTTGCAGGAATGCAAAGGTTTTTAAGTGTGAAAGTACCTACCTGCTCTGCAGATAAGCAGCAAACCTGATCTAAAAAAAACATTTTAAACCTTCTTCCTTTCTGTTTGGCTATTAAGTATCATATACACTTTCTTCTTCATGTCAGCTAAGAATAAGGCAAAAAAGAAAAGAAAAAGGAGATAAAAATCACCCAGCATATGCAATTCTTTGGCTCACAAAAACTCTTTCTTAAAAAACCAGAATTTTATGGCTTATGTTCAGACACTTATATCTCACATAGTCAGATATATACATGATGAATAGAGACATATCCTCATGCGATAGCATGAGTAAGTATTATATTTTGTTTCCTACTCTCTGGGAAACAATTTTCAATTCAATACTCAGAAAACTCCTGAATTTCAGAGGATGTTAAAAGAATACGATATATTGCAATACTGTGAGTTCAACTTCAAGAGAAGCCACAGACCTCACTATTTTCTAACATCAGTCGCTAAAAGACCTGATTAACTATATATGCCCTTGGGAACTTTCTATAACTTCTGTTTCGGAAGCAGAAGTGCTTTTCTTCTAATAGTGCTTTAACTATTTCCACTTTAACACTTAATGCTATCACAATGGAAAACAACAGATTTGATAGTAGCTGAAACAATAGCACATCTACATTGGAAATAAGAAAACTATTGGAAAAAGTGTGTATCAGTTATCACTATCTTTCCACCTTTTTGGGACTATATTTTGGCAGAGATGTCAAGAGAAAATTTCCTATTAAAACTTCACGGGCTTTGTTTCAGCCTTTGAATTTTCACATTGTTATTCTGTGAAGCACAAGGCAAGGACTGAGCCTCAGTTTAAATATGTGCATGATTTAACCACCCCTTTGACAAAGCAGTGCAAACTCAAGCTCAAACATATATTTAGAATTGAGTGCTATCCTGATGTGGGATGGATACACACTTCAAAGTTCTTCAGCAGTGAGAACCTTAATTTGAATTTATGTGATAGTATTTTAGCTAGACTCAATACCTTCTAAAGTGAGTTAAGCAGGGACAACTGTACTGCTAAAATT
The DNA here is from genome assembly GCA_013397565.1 of Ptilonorhynchus violaceus. Taxonomy (NCBI): domain Eukaryota; kingdom Metazoa; phylum Chordata; class Aves; order Passeriformes; family Ptilonorhynchidae; genus Ptilonorhynchus; species Ptilonorhynchus violaceus. The sequence goes on from VZRJ01010012.1 coordinate 47,491, forward strand.
GTGCTCAGTTCAAGAAAGCTTTATTTCAAGGTGGTTTGGGCCAAAACTACTTTCTGTGCTTTAATTTTAAATTTCCGTTCTCTAATGGGTGACAGTAACAATGTTACTACACTAAAATCAAAGCAGTTTGATATATGAAGTAATATATATATGCCAACTGTTATGTGGCACTTCCCCCTCCACACCTGCCCTGCACACACACAAAGAACAGGCAATTAGCTTAGGAAAGTTTTCATGTTTTGCTTTTCATAGAAAATTGCAAACCGGAAAATTTGTGTCTCTGAAACGAAAGAATAACCTTACAGCAGTAGAGTGGGTCACAACATGTGAGGAGAATTCACGGAGCAACAACCCTCTAAGGAGGTAGAAGCCACAAAAACTTTTCTGAAATCCACAGGAAAGGCTGTAGAGATCATGTAAATAATAAATAGGTAACAAAGAAAAGCAGACTGCAAGGTTAACAGGCAGCAATGATAGAGGACTCTGCTGCTTTACATCTACTTTCAATCCTAAACTGGTCTCCACTGAACCGCTGAACTGGTTTTATGGACCAGTAGTTCTATCCAGATTTGGAAAAGTTCATGCAAACATACTGAGTTTTTTGTGTTGGTGCCATTAGTTAGACTTTTTAAAAAGTCTGATAAAAAAATCTTTTAGTAAATCCCTATTTGTCAGGGAAAAAAAAAAATCCCACTGCGCCATTACGCTTGCCGGGAATAGATCCGTTATGTTTCCCACCCTTATTTCAGACATAAAACAGAGCAACTGTATGTTGCACATCAGCCAGCACATATACATGCACATAAATGCTTTCTATATTCAGCCTTTGAATTTGCTGTCATGAACTGCAGTGAGTGAACCTCAAATATTTGGAGTCTCAGTTTCAGAGAGGGATCCAATGATTTAATATCTATGATCCCTCCAGTGAAGCCATCTTTCCACTCAGGATTAATAAAGTTTTTGTTGTCATCTATTGTTTCATTTCAGATACTACGCAACTGAGGGCCTTTGGAGGAGGTCCAGAGGAGTGGAGCAAGAACAAGACCAGGGAAACATGATCCATGAAGAAACCCCAGAAACCCCTAGAAATGAAGACTGTCTACAGACATGGTCACAGTGTTCCCCTGCTGAAAATCTTGGTGCAAAAGAGCAGAAAGATTTGTCTGCCCTAAACATAGCAGAAAAATCATTTATAGGCTCGAGCTGCAGAAAGGTGGAATCAGGCTGGATGCTGCAGTTTTTTGGGGGGATCGTTATGGGAAGATACTACAACTAAAACATGGTGAGCTGTTAAGGGCAGCTTAGACAGAAACAGTTTGGGGATGCATTTGAAGTGTTTACAAACCCTTTATTCTTCTAATCAGCCTTTCCATTTCCCTTCCCAGTAACTCATTGTATTTCTTCCTGTTCTAAGACTTCCAAATAAAGGTTTATTGTCTTCCACAAAAATGCTGCTCCATTCCTCTCCTTGTCTTTTGCTCTTTTCATCTCTTTGTTGCAGCTATCCATGCAGATCTAACCAACAAACCAAAATAAGCCGAAAATGTATAATGGGAGGAGATGAATGGGATTTTTGGTGGACCAACAGCATGTCTCTGTACCTGTGTTTACAAGCCTCTCATAATCAGCAATTTTTTGATTTACATTCTGTGCTTAAACCCAAACTTGATGATCCTAAAAATGATGCCAGTATTTCAGCTGAAGTTATATGCATCTGAAGTTGTAAACTGCTTTATGCTACATTTTCCTACCGAGACTAATGTTTTGCTTTTTTTTTGCCCACAAGTTCCTTGGCATGCAGTGATGAGGAGCTTGGAGCCAACTTCATGCTTACATTACAGTAATTCCAAGACTGTTTCATGTAAACTACAGGAGGTACAAAACCAGGATCCTTTCCAGACAGCGTCCTAATGGGAAAGCTTCCTTGGTCTGTCTCTAATTCCTCTTTGCTTTCTTTGTTGTACTTTGCCTTTCAACCTGTAGTTTGATGAATTTTATTCTTGGTGATAGACCAGCTTCAATAAAATGTTTCCAGGGTAGATAAGGCATTTTTTTTTAAGTAAAAGGGCTTTCAATACAAGAGGTAGACGATAGATTTCAGATGGGATTGGCTTCCCATCACCAAGCTATTGCAGAAACAGGAGGGAAAACCATCTCTCCTCTGGCCATGTTGATGCGGTGGTTTGGGCTTTCTTTTTTGTTTTGTTTTGCTTCTTTTTTTTAAATTTAGACTCAAAACTGAGATACTGGTGATAGTAACTCACATCCATAGAAATTTTAGGAACTGTAGCTGGAGCAAATACCTTTTAGGAGAAATCAAGTCAATGACTACCTGTTATGGTGTTCAAACACTGCTGCCTCAGGCACTGGGTGGAGGCCAAGTCAATGAATCTGTAACAGGCTCTAATACTGGACCATACTGAACAACTGGGCTTTGATTAAAAATATATTTAGTTACATGCATACTTTTAAATTCTTCTATGCAGTGGATTTATCACAAACAGTGAAGTCCCATTTCCCAGGGCTTGTGCTTTGTGCTCTCACTTGTTGCATCCCATGGCTGCTGCCAGCACTGGTACCCAATTCAGTGCCATCATTCAGATTTATCAGGTCTTTTTCGTCACCATAAAGAGAGCTGTAGGCAGAACTCATGCTGCTTATTACCTCTTTTGCTGTATTGGCTCTATCTGAGAGCAAAACTAGAGAAAAAAACCTTCAATAAGCTGCATAATTCCTCTGTAAATAATATTCTATTCAAAATACTCAAGAAATTTTTGCTTCCCAGATTTTTTTGCTATGCTACCCTTTGAGACAAACTGCTGTAAAGCTCAGGATATTTTCCTAGGTGTTAAATCCACACTAATCACTGAGGAGGTAGGAAAGAAGAAATTCTTTCTGAATTTCTGTGATTCCTGGACCTTTACTCCAAACCCATTAATACACAGGGATTTAGCATGATTGGACCTGACGGTAGCCACTTCATTAACTGACTGTAGCTGGTGATAAGGAAAATGATTCCACTACAATTCAAGCACTTCACTACATCCTGCCCCAAGTCAACATTCTATATATTTTCTACATTTCAAGATGGAAAACATGCATTCAGTCTAAAGACAAAAGCTTTATGCACACCTTTGTGCACAGCAAATTGTCATACGCTCCTTTATATCTTCATGTACACAGAAGTTAGAGGACAGTTTTCTTCTGTCACAACTCCTTGCTGCCACAAGGGAAAACTTACTTATTTTGGTGGCAGGAAAAGGAGTCCATTCTCAGAGGTCAGTTTAATTAATACATCACTGTAAATTAACTTAGTTGATTTAGCTACGTGTATTACTTGTGAATTTTATCCATAAAGCCTGTGGGTAAATACTGAGGAAACCATCCTGTTTCTAAAACAGTAGAGACAATGTAAGCTTGATACAGTGAATTTGGTTTCATTTCATTAGCTGACTTGCAGAGAAACTTTGGATCAATCATGTAACTCTTCTGTGCCTGACTTTTTCTTCTTTAAAATTATAATGAAAGCCCAGAGTATCTTGTAAAGGGGTTCAGAGAGAGACAAAAAATAAAAGCAAAGTGATACTAGTTCCATAAAACCAGTTGGGGTTGGATTACTGAACTCCCATAAGATATAAATGAGGATTTTTTTTTACTTCTAATCATAGCTAATTGCAACAAGGCTGTGATGAAAGTAATAGAAAGTTTAGGAAGATTTGATGTTACAGTGTGAGAGGAGACTAAAAAGATCAAATAGATTAGAGGGAAAATGGAATTAAAACTTGATCTTGTTCTCCCTGGAGTCAATGGCAACATCCTCATTGACTTTATGAAGCATAAAGATCCAGATTCAGAGGATGACAAAACAATACAAACACATATACATGATTAAATGATGTAGACGCATTCATTTCATTAAGGTAAAAAAGTGTTCTATCAGTGAAGCCACAAAGGAGGCTACTTAGAGTAAACAGAGAAATTGCTGTCCTTAGGCAAAACCTCTGACAGTTTGGCACTCCACAAAGATGAACAGATAAAAAAAGGCAGAAAACTTCTAAAGGTAAGAATATCCACAACATTTAAAAAGTTTCCCAAAAGGTAAGAAAATTGGCATATTATAGGACATGGCTTAAACCTAGACTTGTGTAGAAATTAAGCCTAGAATTTTGTAGAAACTACGTCCAAGGCAAATTTTCCATTTTGAGACTTTAAGCAACTTTGTCTGTCTTGTCACTATCAAGGCCTGAGAAGACAATTTCACCCATATTCTGTTTTCATGCACCCCTAAAGTCATCAGGCAGCATTCTTCTTTTCTGTCCTTTTCAGACAGGTTACGTATAATGGATTATTCCAGTTGTTCAGAGCAGGAGGGATGGCAGACATCAGAGTTAAAAATGTAATAAAAGGAGTTACTTACTATTTCATCGTTTCTTATGCATGACTGTTTGGCTCCTACATAAACCTTTCATTTTTAGACTAACTCTTGGAAGCTGTTGGTTTGTGTTGGTGTCATGGGAACTCGCATCTTACATGTAGAACTGCTTGAAGTGTGTGGGATTGCCACACAGCCAGGTATTTCCATACAACCACTGTTATGGCTTCTCTCATTCATCGGGATAATAACATCTGAATCAGACACTTCCATTAGACTACAGGGGAACAGATGTGTCCTCCAAAACATTATACTACTGTCTTTGGATTTTCCCATTTTTAAATAGCTCACAAAAATCGAATTCTTTTTTTTCCTACAGTATTTAACGTAAAGAAATACTTTTTCCCATGTAATTTGTACATTGAAGGGGATCAAAAAAGTCTTGTTTTGATGACACATAAAAATGTGGTGATAATGCTTTGGGATTATATTTTTTAAAACCTTACTGTGAAAGTTTACAAATTGTTTGTGTGGGAGGAGAAAGGAATAGTTAAACTAACAGTTAAAGTGAAACTACTCAAGCATCTGAATTTTACATTATTTAACTTTACCACAAAACTGTGGAACTCATCACCACAGAGTATAATGCCAAACATATAATGGAAAACAGAGGAATTTGATACATTTGTTGGGAATTGACTTGATAACTAAAGGTTGAAATATGCAGATCTCAGAGTTGCCCAGGGGATTCTGGACTCTACATCCCATGTGTGTGAGGTGAAGGATGGCACTTCTTGCCCTGGTAGCCTCTTTCTGTAAGAGTCTGGCAGCTCTTGGAAAAGGAACAGCACAGTGCTTGAGTCTGTATGGCCCTTCCAAATCACTTACACTGTGCTACCGAAACCTGAATACTGCACAGGGAGATAGGTGCAAGGACGTCTAGGGGAGAGTGAGTCGTGGGTAGCAATGATATGCTGAGGAATTTGGAGGAGGCAGAAATCAATGTTCGCTTAAAGAGTGCGTGGTACCTCAGGTGAAGGAATAAGCTTGAAATTATAGAAGGGGCTTCAAATAACTTGTTCACTGATTTTGAACAAGGTGTCTTCTTCCCTCTTTCCTCTCCTCAGCAACAACTTACAGAATCTGACAAACTTTAAAAGGTAGACGATCAAATGCACAAGGGAAAAAAATAAAGGGAAAAAAATCCTTGCCCAATAAAGGATGATATGCAGAATTTTACAGAGGAAATACAGTTGAGACATAAACACTTTTTAGCTGGAGATAAAGACCAGTATGCTTTAACAGAGCTCATACAATCCCAGGAAGTGTAAGACAAAAGCAAGGGCAACGTTTTTCAGAGAGCTCTGTACAGCTGCCAGAACACTAGACCTGTGTGCAATCAGAAAGTAGAGGTGGAAAACAACTTCACAGAATTGTCCCATTTTAACTAGTCTTATATGAAATAATGCTGATAGTCAGGAGGTTTTGAGAAAAACAAGCAAATCACTGCCTCTCAGTAGTTTAGGTAGAATGTTAGCTTAGATCCTCCTAAACATACTGACGTAAATACCTGAGCATCCAAGAAAACATGTTTTGAACGTGAAGGAAGTGCTTAAAAGTGATGCTAGTATTTGGAATGTTAAGTAATTTTTTTTACAGAACTCCGCTCACGAACAAAAAGAAAAGAGACCGAAACCTACCCAGAAATAACAGGACATGGTAAGCACTTGGGGACTGATTTTGCAGTCTTCATGAAACCAGCTTCGCTGAAGCCACATGAATATGCCAAAGATTCCAAGTCTGGGTCTGTAGGAAGAATTTGAAAATTAATGTGAAATCCAGATATAAAGAGTCCTTGGTGCAATCCTAAGACCATAAAAATGATGAGGGAAAAAAAAAAATCTACAATGGTACCAGAGCTATTTTCTAGTTTAAGATTTAAACCATGACCCATCATGAATCTGTCAGCTGCCCCATACAAACCTCCTAAACTTCTGCTTAGTCCAGTTGCTAGCCAAGTTCTGCCAGCTACACCCGGCAAAGTCTCAGATGCTTCTTTAGTGAAAATGTATGGGCCGAAACCTGACCCACCTGAAGAGTGAATTTCAGAGTTCTCAGACGGTTTTCCATGTTTATGCATGGGAAGGATCTCTTCAAAACTGGAGGGAGAAAAGACAACTTAAACAAGGTAATCCATGTTATTTGTGAATGAACAAGTAGTGAAACAGGATCACTCATCAGAACTCATGTCATTCTAATGTGTCATTTCTCTCAAATAAAAGTTTGACTGAAATACAGGCTCAGACCCTGCTGCTGCACTGGTTTTAGAAGGGTGCAAGTCACCAGAGTTAGCCTGGGATCAAAGCTGCCCCCCTGACTTCTGCTTCTCCTTCATCTATGAAAACGAGTTGTTTGCAACTTAGACTTACACATTGTAAGATTTGATAAATGAGTTTTAACCTGAGGTCTCTTGTTAATTGGGATATCTGAAACTTGTTGTTTCAGTTAAAACAGACATCTTCTGAGGATATTTGGGGACCAAGACTCATTCCAGGAAATATTAATTAATTCAGTGCCTAACTACTCGGAAGGTAGAGCCCACCGGCCATATGTTGGAAGTACAAAAACTTGTTTCATAAAATACTCTGTCCTTTAGCATAATAGAAGCTAACTCAAACCCCGAATGAAGACTTTTTTTCTAAAATCAGACTATTTCTTTAAGAATTCTTTGTATGATTCAAAAGCTGTTATTGCTCAGAAACACTTTAGTTTAGGAGCACTGTATTCCACAAGAGCTGCTGGGTACAAGCTGGATCCATGGTGGGATCCTACTGGATCTCCATTCTTATCCAAGAGTAAACGGGAGAGGGAAGAATTCCCTTTCTTTGCTGGGGAAAAACAACTCAAATTACCCTGTATTTTAGCCTGAACACATACATGGTTGTGATTTAGTGATTGCTGCATTTGAAGTTCACAAGAAAATCTACCTGGTGGTAATTTGTTCATACACTCAGATCTTCAGGTGTTGGCATTCTGAAGGTGAAGATCAAAACAGCTTAATACCATAAGCATAACATTTCAGTCAAGTTAAAAGTGCATTTTGTAAGATCCTTGCTTTTTAAATTTACTTATTTACCTAGTTACTGTCACTAAGTATTAAGTAAATTAACAGATTTAAACTAATAGAGAAGAAGCTAAATGCTTTCAGCGAGATAATAATTTAAACAAAAGAGTCACAACCAGAAATCAGAAAAACATTACTTTCTTTTATTCCTTTTTAGGAAATTTTAATTCCTTTTGGCCATTCAAATTAAAATCAAAATAGAACTGCTTAAAACAATACAAAGCAGAGCAAACACAATTTCTTTCAAAGCTAGACACTTTCAAAGACAATATCTCTTAGTTCTATCTACGAAGAATCCTCCACTTCAGAGATCTTTCCTGGTTTTGTTCAGAATTGTTGAACTTATTTCCAAGTGACCTGTAACTTTGTTAAGGATATGAAGGTAATTGGATAATACATTTACCATTTAAAAAATTGAGAAATGTATTTTAGCAGTGTAAGTATAGCTTACTCAGCACTTCCCAGCTTAATAGCCTTTTCATTTTCAATAAAAACACGGAAGCCCTGGTTTCACATTATACTACAACAGACTTCTTGCAATTGATTTGAAAGCATGAGCAGGAGAGCCTGTTGCCGGAAGGGATGAGCACCACCAGTCCTGGTTGCACCGCCCTGGGAAGGCACGAATGGCAACTGCAATGAACATGATTTACTGAGCCAGACCTGCCCCCAGATTGCTGGCCAGATGAAACACATCTGGAAGCCTGCCCATTTTGAAAGACAGGCACGGGCATTATTTAATGCCAGAGATTTTTCGGGAATGGGACCAAAAACATCTTCTGTGGGAGGAAATGAGAGAGGAAATTGCTTGTCACTCAGAAAAAGACAGAAAAAGGGAGAGAGAATTGAGCTGTGAAGGTGAGGATATGGCTGGCGAGGAGAAGGTGGTTTGTGTACAACATATGGAAAGGAAAAGAGCTGTTGGAGTAGGATGCATGAACAAGCCAGCAGAGATAAGGAGGAAGCAAAGCCTGTGTGGAAGGTAAACAGTTCATGACTGAAAAGTGCAGCCTTGCCAAGAATTATAATTTACAAATAATTAAAGAAAAAATGTTAGTATAAATATGGGAGAAACTACAAAAGGCTGAAAGCAGACTTAAAAATCCCCATTAACCTTATGATTCAGCATATTACAGATGACAGTAAACAGGAAAGAAGGACATTATAAAATTAAGTCTCAGAAAATTTACTTTTTTGTAAGTGTTATCAATCAGATTTTTATGTTAACTTGGGCAGTACAGGTTGCTTTCATCCCAGAATAATATCACAAATGGTTTGGTGTTGGAAATTGACACTTGTCAAGAAAAGTTGGCAAATACTAATGGCTCCAGGGACCTGTGTTCATGGAATCTGCAAAGGACTCTAAAACCCTCACATTTCTACATAAAGATTCAAAAAGAGACAAAGGTATTAAAAAGCAAGACAAATCTTGCATAAAAAAATGTGTTCCAGGTCAATATTAAAATTTTGTGAGGAAGCCTCTAACATTGTACCTGATCTGTAGGTGAAACTGGTAACATGAAACTCTGGTGCCCTGTCTCAAGTAAAAATTGCTAGCAGGAAAAAAAATAGGTTTTTATCAAAACAATTTCAAAAAAGGCTGAAATGGAAGGGAGGAGTGTCAGGAAGTAAGCTAGAGAGCTCTGTATATCTCTGTATTCTCTATGCTATGTAAAAGCTGCTTTACAGCAAAAAAAAAAAGTAGTAAGTGGCATAAAACATGGTACTCTGACTCCTCTCTGCCCCTCTATGACTGCCCAGTAGCAAAATCCTTTTGCATCTAGAAAGTCTCCCAGAAGAAATCAATCTCATTATGCATGATTCCCTTAGGATGCTAATAGAATTAAACAGAATGTTTGCCTTTCCAGGAGACTCTTCTGTTTTTCACTAAAATACTAAGAGAATGAGCATCCTTACAGCATTTTAACAGGAAATAATGACGGAGACAATTTCTCTTAATATTTCAATGTACTGCAGAGTAACAAAAATCTGCAAAGGTTTGTTCCACTGAATATATACATACATACATTCTTTAACACAGCTTTTGACATAGAAAATACACTATTAACAAATGGATCCTTCTTCCTACACTTTCAGACTTCTTTGGTGCTTAAAGGAAGGTTTAATTCTTTTATCTCTGGAGGATGGGGATAAAACCGTTTTCTGGCACATACATCATTTTTTGGTGACATCTGAAATGTATGGAAGAATATGTGAGAGTGTGAGCATGTCAGTGTCTTACCTACCATGTCCCAAACCCAAGTGTAATAGATAATTTCCTATTAAAACTATATGCTAAAATCACTTTTTTTTGGTGTGTGTTGCAGAGAAGGTTTGGTGTAATTAATACTTACAGTGTATACATGCTTGAGTTGCTTCACAGCCCTTTTGCCTATTCACTAGGATGACAGCTAAAGGTAATCAAATGGTGGTCAGTTGTACAGTGCTCCTTTGAACAAGGTTTCACAGAAATGACATCTGTTGTGCATACAACCCATCTTTCAAGAACGAAGAGGTGTTACTAACATTTTGCTTCCTCATGCTAATCTCTAGGTTCCTTAAATTCTGTATGTATTTAATCATAAATAGTATAATTTTCTTTGTGAAGACAAACAGCTGGAGTCGGGTATTAAAGACATCTTGAAACTCATACATCTGGACTGGATAAGACATTTCTTCATCTCTAGGGCCTATATAAATATTGTTCTAGGGGAGATTCATTTGAACCAGCAATTGGGAAAACTGAGTCTGCTGAAGGCAAATGTATTTCATATTTCTTGGCTACAATATTAGTACATGAGGTGTAAAATTCCACTCTAGTAACATGGTACTTGCAAGTAACTCAAAACAAAATATTTGTGCAACATTCTGTTCACCTTACTCACTCCACCAGTCCTACCACCTTCAAGGAGACTAGGGCTGTGAATACAGCAAGTGGGATTTTGATCTTTATTCTACTTCAGTCTGATGCAGTTTGGTTTTGCACAATGACATACCAGAGAGACATGCATGCAGTAGGTTTAAATGCATTGACTTTCCCCAGTTCTGACTGCTGTTAATCTTCAGATTGGTGCTGCAGTCTTGTACAGCAGTTTTGTCTCTGCAGCTGAGGCTAGTGTCCTGTTCCCAAAATGTAGGGGCACTGGAAGAGTCCCATTTTTCAACCTGCTTTGGTAACCTTGTTACCCATGTGAAGACAAAACCTGACTGCCTCTTTTCTGCAGGGTCAGTGGTAAGATGATATTATGGCAATATTGAGGGGTTTGCAGGCTAACCTAGACAGCAGTGCCGCAAGAGAAATCAGAAAAGTACTTATATTTAAATGAGCAGGACAAAAAAGGTTGAACCCACACAGAGTCTGGTACTGACAGAGAAATGTGTATTTACAAATTTAATGGAGACCAGTGGCCATTCAGGGATTCCTACTGCTAAAAAGCACCCGATACCAGCCATTACCAACGCAACCTTGTGTACTAAAAGGCCAGTACTGTTGTGGAGACAGAATGCACCTGTGAGGAGGGAGTTCTTGCCTCAGAAAGGCTACAGTCTTCCTATTAAATAATAATTTACAAAAGATTTTAACCCCTGGGGGTTTCTACAGCATCTCAACATAAGTTGTCAAAGATTTCTTTTATAAGGCGCTTTCCAATATTAATCTACTTAGTCAATATCTTACAGTTCTGCATATGTATGTGACGGTTTCTAATTTCAGCTTTAAATATGTATAAAATTTATTCTGACTTTCCTATCACACTGCTCCTCTCTTCAATTTTCAGCAGAGTGACTACAGTGGGTGACTACTGCTAGGGCACACTGAGATAAGAGCAACTGCTGCTGAGCCTTTCAGTAGCAAGCATCTCTAAGCCAGAGCTGCACTGAGCAGCAGCTCAGATGGGCCAAGGCAGCTGACTCAGGCAACAAAACTTGAAAGATCATTATAATAATGAAATCAGACCTTGAGTGGGCTGACAGTGCTGGATTTACAAATCCATTCTAAAACACACAGGATTGCTGCGGTACTTTAATTAGCCACTGGGTTGATTTACAACTTCCAAAAGTAGATGTTGTAGCGTGCAGAGATGCTAAAGTAAACACCACCTTCACAAGAGCCCCTCTTCCGGCTGGTGAAATTACTTTAGGTTTCCAGGTTGGCTGTTTGTCAACCCTGCAGCATTTGGTGGCTTCTGGTAATGAATTTTTTGTTTGTTTTATAAAGAGTTTCACTCAAAGCTTTAAAGAACCTTGGCAGCACTGAAGTGAGCACAGCTCACAGTGCGAAATGAAAGAGCAGTAAATGGTCAGGGTGTGCCAACAACCTGCAAGTTTGGAGATTTCAAAACTCCAAGGTGATATATCAGTTAATTCACATTAATAAATAATTCTTCAGATCTAATCTGGAAGCTGCATACTGAAATATTAATGTGCTTTTGGGTCTGATGAACTCACAAAAGAGTGATGCAAGCATTGTATCGGCAGTGACATTAACTACATTATGATTTCCACAAACACATCCAGGGCAAAGAAGACAAAAAAAGAAAAAAAACCAGCCGCTTCTTTTTTTAACAGGAACAGACTGTACTACAAGTTTATAAGCACATGAATTATCTTTCTCCTCTGATTCCTTAGGCACTGTATTAATCCCCATCTCCTTTGCTCCTTGAACTGGCCAAGCACATGCACTACAAGCAGAATACACACCCTACCTCCTGCCCCCATTTCCCAAATTTGTATGTCAAAACCAGTTACATAAATTAGTATTTAGGCATCCAGTTTCCAAAGCCTTAAGAGCCTCTGAAAAATACTTCCACCAGTTTGATACCAGATTGGGTGTCTGATACTTGTCAACATAAACACAACGATTAAAAGTGCATCATAACTGAGGTAAAAATACAAACTCACCCTGAACTAGTTGTCATCGCTGTCTTCTAGATTAGGTGTTTCATGGTTAGGACAAATGAAAGAAAGATGACAAAAAAATCACTAGAAGTATCTGCAATGTGAATACTAATCAGCAAATCACATTGAATGTTGACCACCCTCTCTCAAACACTGTTGACAGGAACATGTACAAGACAGGGGCACAAGGAGAGATGGTTTGGGAAACCCTCACGTCCCAACAGGGGATGTGACCACCACCAGCCGAACGTGTCACCAGGACGATAATGAACATAGAATAAAGTGGCTGTGGTGGTCCACCCCTTCCTGTGTGTTGAGTTTGCGTCTTGCAAACACTGCTCTACCAGGAGTGTCCCCTTGTAACTTTACAGAATGAACAGGGGACAGTGGAACAGGGACTTTTTGCCAGAAAGCCTCTTTCTTAAGATACACACAATCCTTGACAGGATGACATGCTCCCCTCCAACGGCATTTGTGTTGTGCAAGCTCTTTCAAAGGTTTTTAAACAGGGAGGGTAATACAGTCTGCTTGTCAAACACCAACTGGACAAATACAAAATACATTCAGGATTCTTGATAGAGTAACTGTATTTCATAAAGGATTTAGTTTCACACACTACATGGGGTCAGAAAGCAACATCAAAAGAGAAAACTCCTTCTGGGATCGTGTCTTCTGCACTGAGGATTATCACACGCAGGCAAATACTGGGTGACTCATACATGCTGTTTTTTGACTCTGGGTTAAACTTGGAACAAAAATTATGTCAATCTGCTGATATAAATCTTCCAGAAATCATGGCTGGTTTGAGTTATATGGCACACTATTTTCCCCAACTGCAGGTATATTTGAATTCAAGTAGGCTGTCAAATAAATATTTAAAGGTGAAATGTTTAAATGAAGACAAAACATAGCCACTAAATGCTGATGTGATGGTCCTTTTTCATGGTGTAAGCGCCAGAAGATTGTCATGCACTTATACAGGGGTGTTTTGAGTAAAAATAACACATGCTACCATAGAGTGTCTTGAGCTGTGAATAAAGATCTCTCATTTGAACAAGGTATGGTTTAAAAATTTAAAATAAAATGTTTTTTAGTTACAGATTTGTCTTTATTTCCAGACCACAATTATGTCTCTATTTTTCAGGATATTCCTAATGCCAGAAGAGGCATAAGAATTAAGGCTCAATTAATTATTAATAAATTGTAATCATATTTGAAGATTGTGGAATATAGAAGGTATATAATAAGAATTGACTAGGAATAAGGATGAAGAGGAAATTGTTTAAAAATTAATTTTTTTTGCGGCTGTTTCTTTTGTGCTTTTTGATCATAGGCTAAGTTACAGCCATCTGTCTGTTTCTGTGTCTATGTAAATATGTGCCTGAATATATTTTTGGAGGTTATGTCTGATTTACTGGGCCAGCAGAAAGCCACCTCCACTCTAGATTCATTCACTTGTTAAAACTTCAGATAAAGAGGTCAAGGTCATAGCTGTGCCAGCTTGTAGAATAGGAACTGAATCACAGTAACTTTCCTATGTTGAGAAATGTAGGCAGGAGTTTTGCTCTGTGATTCATTTTTTAAGTGCATTCAGTTCCATCTCTTATGCTTGAGCATATTTTTAAGCTATGCCTTTGTTTTAGATCTTCCAGAGCACAACTTCTTGTTAGTGCTGAGAAAACAAGAATAGGTTTAAAAATGCCTAAGTTTAGGCATTTACATTACTAAAAATGTAAGTTTCGAGTGCCTTGTACTGAATTTCAGATGACCCATGGGAAAATTCTCTCAACAGATTCTTGGAGTAGAATCAGCCCAATCACAAATAAAGCTCTTGATTTTTTTAAAAGGAAGAATCTCTCTTAATGAATAGCATTAAACAAGGATTTCTGAAATTTCAAGTTCCACCTATCCTGTAGAATTAAATTTTACTTGGTAGCCAAATGGTCCTCTTTGGGATAAAATAAGGATCAATTCTTTGTTTGTAAACATAGTCATTTAGTAGCAAAGTCTTTTATCATAATAGATGAAGTACTGAAGTTAACATGTTGCAAGCTTTATCTGTAATTTAGTCAAGCATATCACCTTAAATTAGAAAAATTATGGAGGTAATAATTTCAGTTTTTTTGAAGCCTGCCAATTGGAAACCGTGACGGGTTCATAGCTTAGGTATCCACACCTAAAGAAATCATCTTTTCATTAAAGAAAATACTAGCACTAGCAGGCAGAAACCATAACTGACATTGCATCCGAAGTTCTTAGTGATACAGACAGTGCAGAAGTGAGAATTTAATTAGTAAGGCATTCTTCCTCTACAGTTCCATTGAGAATCAATAAAATTGTTTTTGTCTTCAAAGGAGGATACCATAAAGGATTCAGCACTAGAGGGTCATAGGACATACAAGACACACTATTAGGTAAATTTCCAGTGGATGTTTCTATGCATTGTGCTGTGTTATGTGAAACTTGTGCAACACAGTTGTTTGCAGAATCCACAGCTTAGTGGCAGCCAAGCCCACCAAAGCTACACTATTTGACTGTGCTAAACTCGCCTGGAAAAGAGTGTTTCCGTGCCAAACCTCACAAAAAAAAGAAGCTCCAAGAAAAGGCATCCATCCTATGGTGTGCATGATTATTTTGCTGTACAATTTCAGATAATATGCCATTGAGATTTGGGCATGAGCAGCCCAATGGTTTTTAAAACTTCAGTTTAGTGCTGGTAGATGTGTATGTTAAAATTAAGTAAGAGAATAATCAGCTTATCTGCAAAGCTCTTTGTTCATTTGCTTCTACATAGCAGCTTCTCTTCTTGAAAGAAATCATAGCAACTGAATGTTAGATGCTATTTTTATTTTGCAAAATGAAGCATAATTATTTAGAACATTTGCTAAAAGAGCACTTTCCAACCTAAGAAAAATATAATTCAGTACTGGTATAATATCTGCAGAAATTCTCTCATTCTGAGTAGTATTGCCTCCTTGTATATTCAAAATAACATTAACCAGAAATATGAATGACTCAGAACTGTGTTTCTGGGAGGCAAAAAGACTCAGAGACCTATCAAAGACCAGAAAGGACTCCAAAAACTATCCCGTAACGCCTGCAAGGCTTTTAGGTAAAGGACGTTATTTTGAGACTCTGTTACCTTGCTCTGTAACTGTTTTATAGCTCACGTGCCAAAACAACACTAATTTAGTTTTGATATACATGTTCATGTATTTCCTTGGAAATTATTACTGCTTCTATTTGCTAAATTGGGGAGGATGCCAAATCATGCATGTAACACCCTGGAACATCTAAATGCTAGGGGTTTCACCAAAGGTTCCATTACTCTGGGTCAGAGCAGGGGAGAAATACAAACCAGATATTCCCAAGAGGTCAAAATTACAAACAATTTACAGGCAAAATATAGAAGATCAAGGAACTTTGGCAAAGGATTTAATACATCATCCAATTCAACATAAAACACTTATCATAGCATTAACCTAGTCCATTTAACCCAGAAACCTTCAAACCAGTTCAATGTTACATTACCCAAAACGTTCCATGAAAGGAGCGTTAGAAGCAGAAGAGAGAGAGAAAGACAGAAAAGATATAGAAAGAGACACATATGGCTACCAGCTCCCGGGTTCCAGCAATGATGAGACAGAAACTCCCGGAAACCCATGGTCGAGGACCACGGGCAGCCCTCAGGGCCACCTCTCCAGCCTCACGGCCCCCACGGCCCCTCCCCCTGCCGGGAGTTCCGGTCGCTGGGCCAATCAGAGCCTGGGTGAGACCAGACTGCCAATGATTGACAGCACCGGTGTGGGCCTGGGGCGGGGCACTGCCCCCTCCCTCACACTGGGGCGTCCCAAAATGTCTGAGGACGTGAGTGCTGCTGGGCTGTGACAGGGCTGCGCTTGTTTCGTATGTTATACGTCGGCCTCCATTCACTGCTTATATTTACAGTCTGTGTTTCACAGTGTATGCTGTTGCTTCAACATTTTATTTAGCTAAATAGAAATAGAGGTACAAATAAAGGCACCAAATGTGAAGTATAGCCAGAAGGTTTCAACAGAAATAACAGCAGGGCTACTTCATCTTTACAGCATTTGAGTCAGTGACATTGCAACTGACAGGGTTTCTGCTTTGAGCATTTAATTTTGTAATTTAAAGTGCAATTCAATAGAACATAAAAAGGAGGAATGTCCAATTCAATCACATACATCAATCCAAAATTTAAAGTGATATGAACACTACTGTACTTCATTGTATTTTTAATTTGAATATATTCGATGCATACCTGTTATGCCCGTGTGAAAATAGTGGTACTCAGACAATACTATATTTTAAAGATGTCTGAAAATTAACTAATACTTCATAATACAATTTTTTTGATTGACAGAACTTGATAAAATTTTAAATTCATGTCAACTTCATAAATTACACTGAAATTCAGAAACTGGTCAAAGTACATGAGTAAAATTCCAAAATAATTCCGAAATAATAGAAAAATCTATGTGGTTGAGGAATCTTTGTCCAGTATATTATGATATTCAGTTTCATACATTGGATTATACCCTTATAGAAGGTGATATTACATTAGATAAGCCAGACTAGTGTGAATGTAAGTGGTCAAAGTTTTTGAATGACTCTGAATAAAGAGAGAACTATGACCTTCTCACTGTTATCTGTGTTTGTCTTCAGAATACATTTTGTCACATTAGCTTTTGATTAGTTACACATATGATGAAAAATTGTTATTCTCAAACAACATCAAAATCCCCACCTCCTTGTAGAAGACGATATTATTACTACATGTGGTTTCACTTACCAACTCTGATAATGTAGAACCTGATGCTATTAAAAAAATGCCTGGAACAGTCTTGAAAGGTTTGTCTATAGTGTATTATGAACAAATAGAGAGAGCTGGTTAACTGGAAATAACAAGGCAATAACTTCATGGCAATCATGAAGGAAGAGAATGGGACACCTTATGGCGTCTCCAGTGAGATTTAAGCACCCTGTCTGACCAGATCTATTGTAATATCATTTAAAAAGTCAGAATAATTGGATTTACTCCAAGTTGAAGCTGGTATGTGAGAAAAGTAAAATCCAGTTTGCATAGGGGCTATTTAGTGAAGATCCAACTGACCTACCAGAAGCGTGAACTTCACCACTGGTGGAGATGTCCTGACTAACTCTGCGGCCCCTGTGTAACAGAATATCTGGACAGTGCAGGTGCCTGAGGTATAGGGAATAAATTAATTTGCCAGAGGTGGATTGGCTACCATTGGGTACACCTACTTTCTGTCAGCTGCTCTGTCTGTGGGAGTTCGTTTGTTATTAAATTCCATCACCTTTCTGATATGGAAAGTAGTAGATCATGTTTAGTTTGATCCTAAAAAGGATGCTCAGAAGTACATGGCAACTTGTAAAACAATCTTTAAAGTATTAAATGTAAATGGTTGGGACTGTTTACCTTAGACGGGAGAGGCATGAGAAAAGACACTACGCAAACATGCAATGCAATACATGCTCTGGAGTACACAGATCCATGCGTTTCCACTCTTTCTTGAGTTTGAGAGGGTGTTTAATAACACCCAAAGGTGGAAATTAAAGAATGATCAATTTAAAAAAAATCTTTCACACAAGATATATAAAAACTGTGAAACTCCATATCCTAGAGGCTCTTGGAGGACAGGAAAATAATAGGATTAAAAAAGGATTAGACATTTATATGCATATCTGGAAGAGCCAGGGGTATAATTAAAGATACAAAGCATTTTGGAGGGGCTATTCAGCATTGCATTCAAGCCTTATACTATCCTCTATTAATGAAGGTATTTCTGCTCAGACTCTCACAGGCAGAGATGGCTGGCTCTGCTGGTACCCTGATGACACTAGAAATGAAACACCTTCTTCCACTTCAGCCCAGTTAGAGCACCATAGAGCCGAGCGAGGGAAACTGAACAGAGCAACCAGCTTACAAAGAAATGGCAAAGTTTAGATGTCTGACACTTTAGACTGCCTGAGAGTGGTACCAAGACCCTGGGTCTGAACTGCTTTTGTAACAGTGATGTTCCTGAGAGCTAGTGTTCGCTTTCCCATTTGTATCTTTTCACAGACATCATTCCCATGACGTTTGGCTTTACTATCTGTGCAACAAAGTGCAAAAGCAGAGCTATCCCACAATTTAAGAAAACATTCAACAGGCAAGTTCTGGAACTTCTGCTGTATTATATTTATTTTTCTCTCTGAGTGTTAGAAAATTTATTGATGTCCATTTTGTATGCTGCTGCAAATGTCAAACAGCTGCTACAATAAACACTACATCTTCAAAAGTTAGCTTAAATTTCTCAAAAATCAAATTAATATTTAGTTGCTTCTGTAATTTATTCTCAGTTGGCTTTTCCAGGGGTATTGTACAGACAATAAGAGCTTTTTCTCCCTCCAAAATTTTACAGCCACTTGCCTGACAGAAAGGAGGAAATATAGTCACACAGACATGAAAATTAGTAATGAATAGCTTGTTTTCTAGTTTTGATACCATTTCCAGCTGACTATTGTAACTATGTAGGATGGCCATTCTTTGTTTCTCTGTAGGTGGTGGGGAGTGATTATTTCTTTCTTTGCACCATCTGCATCTCATCACTGGGACTCAACACAGGCAGTGATTGACCTGGGACAAGGTTGAACCATGCTTTTTCCTGCAATCCTATAATAGGTGTGAAGGTAGAAGGAACTTATTGTAATATCTGTTGGCCAAAGATATTGGACAAGACTTACAAAAGTGGTAGTTCAGTTGTTTGCTTAGAAGTCTAAGAAAGATGATTGACTTTCAAAGCCTAGAAGAGTGGTTTGCCATGCTCTTTGACATGCTCAGCTGTCTATAGCGCCTGCAGCATGCTCTTGTTTATATTTTCAGAAACAATTGAGAAACTTGGGATCTTATCTTCCTAGTCACTTCTGTGAATATCAAAGAGTCATAAAATTGTTAAGGTTGGAAAAGACCTTTAAGATCTTCAAGTCCAACCATATGCTTTAGGCTCCTACACTGTCTTGGTTCCTTTGCAGGAGGACCTGACCAACTGTGTGCTGCTATTGTCATTCGACTGTGATCAACTCCCCATTCAAATTAACTCTGACATACTCAAGCAAACCAATGTAATGGATATTACCTTGGCCTTAGGTCTACTGCACTATGTTAACAGCACATGGCATTGTACTGTTAGTTGATCACATTGTTGCTTTCATAATTTCTGTATTGCAGAATTAGATAATTTCATTTAATTGTTGTAAATATAATACATGCATCATGATAAAAGTGATATTTAAGAATTATACCATAACTATGCATCGAGGTAGATAAGGCTTTTAATATGGATGTGTTACTAGACGAAGGATATAATAAAACATAAGGGTTTCTTCAGCAAGAACTGTTTTTGTAGGTGATAAACCAGAAGTCACACTAGTGAATTAGTGTGATCTATGGCATTTTGTCAGTTTACACTACATTCAGATCAAGCTTCCAGCTTTAACCTGTCAGGGTTAGGATAGTCCAATGGTTATAATACTAAAGTATTCCTTGGATTCAGTTCCTGGAACTGCTGCAATCTCTGTGATTAAACTGGGGCAAGTATTTTAACTCTTCAGTGTTTAATTTCTCCATCTAAAAGATAGGAGTAGTGAAACCTTCTTACTTCACAGTGATGACTATAGGAGCATACATATACAAATGTCTGTGTATCATTTGAACACCACAGTAACTGGGAGCAAACAATCTACTGGAGACATATTTACTCAAATCTGCAGTAACCATGGCAAAAGCCATGATGGGCAAACAGCAAGGTCTGAATAACTCAACACAGAAACGTCCCAGAAAAAAGGGCTTTCTTTAGAACTGTTTTCACAGAGAATGGTAGCAGAAGAAAAAGGACTTTCTCCCTGCAAACAAGGTAGTATTTAAATGCAATTCTAGAGAAGTCCAGAATTGCATTAGTACAAATTTGGGTAGTGTTGGCTTACTGATCAATCTTCCATGCCACCTGGATGATCTCAACCATCAGTGCTACCAAAGATGAGACCTTTCATGAACATTAAATGTTTTGTTTGTTTGTTTGTTTTTCCAAAACGTGGGCAGATTCGGCACACTTGTTCAGGCAGTATGTCAGGTGCGGATGTGATTAAACATGTTGCTTGTAGTCAGACTACCAGAAGAGCATGTTTACAGTGACTGTCCTGTTTTCTCTCAGCTGTCAGACCAGATTTACTTATATTAATGAGTATGAATTAGGATAGATTAGAATGTCTTGATGCTTTGTTGAATGCAACACAAATATAGGAAATGATGATCTACTTTTGTAGGGACCTCTGCAACTGGGTAAAGACAATGAGGTGTTTAGAAGAGCATGGCAGAGATTTGTACCACATATAAAAATATCCCACCTGGAAATAAATAACTTTAACAGTTTTAACTGTGCATTGGCCACAGAACAAAACTTTATGACAAAGCCCATAATTTCCATCCATCTACTTCCTTCATATGAGGTATAACTACCACAGTTACCTGCGCAGGTAAGGTATGTACTTACAGAGCAATAATACTGTCAAAAACTGTTGTAGCCAAGGAGGCCTTCATGACAATTACCTCTTGTGGGTGTCTAAGCTTCACTTTCTCCACATGTACTGCAAAATTAATAGGGTCTTCTTGAATATAGTGATGGGCAATCTTTTGGTGTATAGAGAGGGGGATCCAGTTTACAAGTGAAAAAGGATAGAAAAACCAGAAAATAATCCATTTGCTTACAAAGCCCCCTTCCCCCTTTTTCAGGGTACTCATTGCTTTCTCACAGGTTGGTGTGTTTTTCTTCCTACTGATGATGAATGTGGATAAGACTTTTCTTCGTGCAGCCTCTGGAACTCACTCAACTGGTGAACTAACCAACAGATTTTTCCTTACACTAGATTATAGCAAATTGCCTAATTTATACACACCTCTGGCTGAATACCACCTCAGTAAAGCCAATATAAATCCCAAATAATACCCCTTCTATTGGCAAATATGGCACAGGATTTGCAAAGCGATTTCGGGGTGGCAACACAGCAGTAAACTGAGTTAGCTATTTTAACACCATATTTAAAACTAAACTTGTTTTCTATTGAGACCTGTTTTTCTGTTGCCTTGTATAACATCAGTCGTAAGTAACAAAAATATTTCTATACCTGCTATAAGAAACATTCAATAAAGCATGTCTTGCATACTATAGCTTCAGTTATTTGAATTTAAGTCTGTTATCAAGCAAAACTGTTATATGAAATTACTGCGTGATAATTTAAAAAATATTTTAATGATAATTTACTTTTACTTATTTATTCTCGTATTAAATACAAGCAAGAATTATTGCAGTTGTGTGGTCATAAGACTTTGTGCAGGTCGGTACTGGGAAAGTCTGCAAGAGCCTGGTGTTTTAATGGTACTGGCAGATGTTTATTCCTCTGACTGTATGGGATAGAGGTAATGCACATCCAAGATCCAGTAAAAATCTATGTCAGATGCAAATGGATCATATTTAAACAAAGATGCCATTTTTCAAATGCAAAAGGATTTAAATCCTGATTTTGCACTGATCGAAACTTCCCTGACTTCTATCAGAATAAGGCAGGGGATCTGAACAAAAGAAACCCACTTAAAAGTAGATCTAGCAGAGAGAATATGTAAAATAAGTGGCTGTTGAGTACGGTCCTCCAAAATGGATTAAGGGATCAGGTCACCCAGTTCCTCAGGACAGCTTCTAAAATCTGAAATACGCTGGTGTTCATTGTCAGTAAATGTCTTGATGGAGGCTTCTTGAAAAATGGGAACCCTAACTGATCATTTCCTCTGGAAAAGTACATAAAAGTCACAGAAACAGTTTAAAAAATAGTAGTGGAAGAATAGGTTATTTACAAGTCAGTCTTTGACCAAAGGCCAAATCTCAGTCTGCTGATGTGGAGTGACAGTTCTTTAAACCTTAGGCTAACATGTAACCTCCCAAGCTTTAAATAATTTTTCTTCGAAATGGGGAGTTTAAAACCCTTAGTAAAGAATGCACGTGCAGCCTTCACACTGAAATCTAAATCAGAAGTGCTTGCTCTGCAAAGAATTTTGTATTGCACACCCGGGGCATAACATACACTAAAGACTCTGTATGATTCACCTCACCTCCCCACATAACCTTGTTTTTTTTAATCTTTTCACTTAGCAAGAACAAAAGGATCACTTGTAGAGATAACAGGGAAAAAAAAAGACAGAATCTAGAAAATGGCATTTTTTGCTTTAGGAGTAAATAGGGGGTGGCTAAATCTGATTGTTTATCTCCAATTTTATAAGAGCTTTGCCATGGGCTTGTTCACAGATCTTCTCTCCCGTCATTGGTGTGATCCAAAAAGTCTCCATTTGCACAAGCATATGTCCCAGTAATGAGTCCAAGGGGTTCCCCTTGCAAATAATGTCTCAGGCCCTGTAAATGGGACTAAACAGCAAAAATGACTGATGCAAACCATGAAAGGTAAGATGTTAAACAGAGAGATGGAGAATAGGATGGGCAGTTTACCATACAGACAGCTGTAGTCCTTTTCCAGCTTAGAGATAATGCTCTCTCAACCTCAGAAAACCTTGTTGATGTACAATTCAGTTTGAATAGATATGTCCCATTTTATGTGGTTTGTTCTTTGCATTCAGTAGCAAATATTTTTGGCAAATAGTTGACTGCTAATGCAAAGGTCACTTGCAGCCCAGTAACTATCAAGTATAAAAATAACAGAACTTTATTTTTCAATTGATGGGAAATATCCAAATTGATAACCTTTTATCATTAGAAGAATAAGTTACCGCCTATTTAAAAGGTGAGTGCACAGTCTAGGTTATTCCTTATCTTCACTTCAAATATAAACAGTAGTTTTACCCAGTCTAT
This sequence comes from Ptilonorhynchus violaceus, assembly GCA_013397565.1. Taxonomy (NCBI): domain Eukaryota; kingdom Metazoa; phylum Chordata; class Aves; order Passeriformes; family Ptilonorhynchidae; genus Ptilonorhynchus; species Ptilonorhynchus violaceus. The sequence continues at coordinate 70,817 of VZRJ01010012.1, forward strand.
AGCTCTTCTATGATCAGACCACAAAGCTGACAAGAGAAGGGACAGTTATTGTTGTGCTGCCACTACACCCAATGCTGCTAACTGCCCTGCATTAGAACAACTTCAAGGCTGATAGTGCAACAGTGGCAAATAACTAAGTGAAGCCAGAACCTGATATCACTGTCCTGCATTTAACTCTGTTTCCAGTTATAGAAGCCACCAAGTGGGCTCGGCTCTTGTACAATACGGTAGTGTACAAGCTGGTAAAAGGAGCTTTGAGGGTGTGATGCATGTGGATGGGTGAATATCAGAAATTCAGAATGCTCTTTATTTCAGCCCAGGTTATTTTGCCTATTGCATCCTTTGCTAGTGGTGCAGAAGTTGTCCTATCCTTGGCAGCATCAGAGTTGGGAATATTCCCTGTGCCTGGTAACATTGCATGAAAAATTAAGGATTGAATAAAAAAAAGAGTCAGGAAAGGCGCTTTATACCCCTTGGCATTCCCTCCAATGGGTGACAAATTAGTTTAAAAAGAAGAGCCATGAGAAAAAAGATCAAAACCAGCGACAGGCTGCAACTGACTGGAATTCAGCAAGGCTCAGGGGTAGGAATGAGATAGCTGTAAACTACCTTTGCTGCTCTCTTAATTTAGTGCTGATCTTGTTCCAGTTTAAATTGGAGAATCCTGACGGCTGCTCTGAGTTATAGGGTTTGCCAGCATTCTCAGGAGGTTTTCTTCTTTCTGCTCTTTGTGAAGTGAAAGTCACGCAAGGAAAGTACCTTGTGTCAATCACAGGCTGGGATTTCTTTGATGCTGGCATTTACTGAAAATTCTATACTGTTTTAATATTTCACAGCTAACTTGTGATAGAGGCAATAGCAATTAAATTAAAGCAAATAAACTGTTTTGCTTTAGACGTACCTTATCAATCCCAGTCCTTCCATACATGTCTTAACAATTTTTCTATTGAACTGTCAAAGACATGATTTAAAAAAGGTGGCTGCTAAAAGTCTTTATGCTGATGAATTTGATCCTGAGCACTCTATTCCTACTCAGCACAAATGCTAAGCAATTAATTCTTAGCCATGACTTATGCCACTGGCAACTAAAACAGGGTCTGGCACAAGAATTTTTGAGACTAGAAAAATACAATGTCTAGCAGTGTGTCACCACATTGTGTTGCTTTTGATCCAATAAAAATAGGAACTATGTAAGTGAGATGGATGAAGAAGGGAAAGGATAACAGACATGAAGTTCAAGGTTGGTCATCACACTCTTCCAGTGACTTCTGTGTTACTTTTTTCTGATAACTTACAGTTTGCCTACTCATTGCCCTGCAACACATAGATTGCTAATTTGATCATCATTGGTACATGCAGATGAAATACAGCTTTCCCTTTGCTGGTGCAATCCTATGCCTCTTTTCAACCATGAAATCAGTTCATTATCCAGTTTCAGGTTTATGTTCTAATTCAAAAAGTCGATTAAGCATACAGAAGGGTCCTAAAACCTCTGTGGTTTTAGGTGTGTTCAAAAGGCAGTGATTTTGGTGTGGTTTACAAATGTGGTTCAGAACATTTCAATATCAAGGATATTGTCAGGAGTATGCCAGGATCCAAATGTCATTGATTTCATGGTGTGGTTTGAGTAGCTATGCACCAGCATATCCTCTAGTCAGCCATCAATTGTGCCTCCTAGACTTCCAACAGCAAGGAAGTTGTGTTGCTCAACTGTTGGCATGAAAATTGAATTAGAGAATTTACCTTTGATGCTACTGGTAATTCCCAGATCTGAAATTTTGGGCTCTTTTTTTTTTTTTTTTTTGCCTTTTCAAGGTCTGGATTTGATTAAATCCCAGAGAACATTGGTTTTTAATTATTTCACAAGATTGTTTGTGGAGGCAGGGCGACATGGGAATCACTTCCTTATTTGTGTGGTTGTTTTCTTTTAGAGATGAAAAAAAGCACACTTAATTCACCAAACCCTTGTGAAAGGCTCTAAGAGAGTCAGTCTTCTGGAATTTCTGCTTATGTTTCTTAAGGAAATAATTATACTTTACACTCACATAGCACCCTATATGTGAGGAAGTAAAAAAAGGCAAAGAAAAGCAGATTCCCGAGATTTTGACAGAAGAAACCAAAGGAATTCTCATGGGATTCTGAGAGCTGCTGAGCAGGGATAGAAAATAAAAAGACTGAGAAGATATTTTTTCAGGTTCTGTATCTTAGCAAAAATAGAAGTTCTCTGGGGGCCTTCTCTGAAACTTGTCACAAAACTGCAATCTAACCATCCCAGGCTAATGACAGTCATCCATGAAAGTTGATTTTCTTTCAACTGGCAGGTTGAAGAAATAGGTAAAAGCAAGAGTGGAAAGATATATTATTTTTTATTTTCAGATTTTTGGTTTGCTCTTACCTGATGATGATAATTTTGCAGAAAGTATTCAATTGATGCTATAACAGAATTTGCAAGGGCAACCAGTCTGTCATGATTATCATAGTTTCAGGCAAATCTATGAGGTGCACAAAGAAAGAATAATAATTTTTAGGATTCCCACTTAGGTGGTAAGGAAACTCATGGCTTTTTGGAGGTTCTACCTCTCTTTTGATCCCATTAAAAATGCAAGTTCTACATTGACATAAAATAGCATAAGAAAATATTTTCCCTTTCCTAAAATTTCTAAGTATAATTTCAGAACCCAGTTAATACCTCAGCTTTTACAATAAAAACAATTCAAACAATAGGCACTGGAAAGTTGGTACTGCATTATTTCAAAACATTTCAGAGTTTTTTGTATGCTAAGAAGGGTTTCAGATTTTTTAAGCTTAGTGACTGTTATCACAAGTATAACAAATTTAATTTCCTTAATTAAACATCACTTAAACAAATTTACCATTCCTAGAACTATTTTATTTTAACACCAGTCATTTTTAACAGCTTTCACAATTCAGAAAAGTTTGATAAATAAGTACAATGAGCAATTTAAAACTGAACATTATTCTGAACCACCTGGTTGCAAAGTAATATTTAAGAACAAATGTGTATTTAATTTAAAAATATTTTGCTGCAGTCACATTTAGTGTCATATAACACTTAAATAACACCCTAAGTTTTGTTTATGAGACAATTTTTAAATTTTGACATTAAAAGAAATTGATACACTATTTCAGCTATTCTACAACTTGCTATATGTAATACAAAACATGTGGTCCCTTAAAAGGCATCAAACAGGCTGCAGCTGCAAAGTACAATATACAAAATACATACTGCTTGATTTTTCCGAGGTTAGCAGTGCCCCCACTGATGCAGAGCTAAAGGCAAGATGTGAAATCAGACTGTAGGTTTGGGTTCAGAGCCTTGCAAAAATGAGAAATTTTGTGTTTGGGACATCTGCATCCATACCCAGTGTCACTAAGGAGGACTTTGATCTGTCCTGTGTACCGAAGGTGTTGTAAATGCTCTCTAGTACACCACTTTTGTGGAGCTTGGCTTGTCAGGGTAAACACAGAGCACTGAAGAAGTAATCTTTGATGTGCTTTTTTTTTGGTTTGTGCACAAAAGTGTGGGAGACTTGAATGGGAGCCTCCAGGACATTGCCTAGTCAGGCACGTGCACCTTCATTCTACAACATGAGAACAAAGCACTGATGCAGATCTCCAGTGAAAGGTAAGGCATGCTCTCCTCAAAAGCCTTCTAAATGCACACTGTTACTTTGCTGTCTTTTTTCATTTTTGCCATTTTAGCAAACTGTCCTTCTTAATTCTTTTTTTCTTTTGCTGATACCAAACTCAACCATCAGCAAGAACAGATTATCAGTGAGTCAAGGGAATTGGCTCTTGGCTCTGCTGAAGTGCCTAATCTTCTTCTAACCCATTTCTGCTGGGCTTTTTCGGCCTCAGGAGGTGTGAGCTCTCATGGGAGGGAAAGGCTGACATGATCAGTATGTTTTACTGACGGTCTGCTGGAGAGAACCAAGCAAATTTTCACACATGCTGCATCATGCTGATCTGTGTCAGAAATAAATGGTCATTTACCCCTCCACCACTGTTGTCTCTTCCATTTTCTTTGCTTCTGGGTCCTACTCTTTGATAGGCTCAGATCCTCAACCTGCTTCCATGTGTGTCTGTTTCTTTCCATGTTTAACCTCGTTGCATCATGGCATTTTCCTAGTGTTGTGAAGAATGTCATCCGTGTTGGTGCACAGGTCACTACTACACCACCAAAAAATGCAGGTCTTAGCATTCTTGTCATGTTGCTCCATATATAAATGAAATAGAGTTTTGAGAACTGCTGTAGCAAAATCAGTTTTGTTGATCTCTGACCTTTATCTTAATGTGGATGATGTCCTGTTGAGTATACAAATCCAGATGAAATTCATAGGTGCCTGAATACCCGAAACTCCAAATAGCAACAGCAGAAGAAGGCACATCAGGACAAGTAGTACTAATTAACAACAGCAGTACCACAAAACTCATTCCATTTTCACCATTTTTTCCTATTCCTTAGAGCACTGTAGGTACACGTTTCTCTATCAAAGTGTCAACAGCACAGTGTTCTTGTCTGGCTGTGATTTCATTGTGAAAAGTCAGGACAAATTATAGCCCTGACATCATCAGCTCCCTGAGTCATATGAGTTGAGGAGTACTTTCTGACACATGCATGTTGGGGAGAGGGACAATTGTGGTGAGGAAATACTGAGACGACAGCATGCTGGAGGTTAGTATGCTCAGACTTAGGGCTGCTCCTTTTCTGAGCAAATGAGGTTGAAATGTGGCCAATGAACCTAACACTGAGCTTCAGAACAGCAATGAGTTGTTTTAAGGTTTTAAGGGCAAGGTAGTGTCTCTTTTCTGCATGCAGATACCTTGGCTCTGAGCATGAGCCCTTCACCTCTGACTGCCAGGCAGATGCTTCCTGGGCTTTATTAATTCCCATGAATTAGTGGAATACTGTTAGGTCTCCTCACCTTTTAGTGTCATTTCTGCATATCTGTTAGGTTTCCTCACATTTTACTATCATTTCTGCGTATCTCTTGCACCTCTCCAGACATTGTATTTCAAAACCTGCTGTTTCAGAACTGGAGGTGTTATGTCACCATTACTTCACCGGTGCTTCAACATCATTACTGAGACCTGTTTCATAAAGCTTGGTGTTTCTGGAATTGATATGTGCAATGAAGTTATATAAAGGATTCAGGTGTGCAATCTGTAGTGAGAAGCACAGAAGACCTTCAGATGCATACATCTCAAAGGAACCAGGAAAATAGTTTTCCAATATCATCTAGAAAATGTTCACCCACTGTCTTACTGGGTTCTTCATGCTGTGCAACCTGAGCTCTTTTGACTAGTGACATTGATTCCAAAAGCACCAAAATCAGCCCCTTTCATCCTGTTCTCCAGAACACAGGAAGATCTTGCATCTGGAGTTTTACTCCCAGAGTTAGGAAAGAGATGTCAACTTTTCTGAAGCGAACATTGATTTTATAAAGCTAAACCTACCCAAGAGACTTGTGCAAACTCAAAGTCACATGGTATTCTTTTCTTCAGTTACAGTCTATTATTTAGGCCAAGTTTAAAAGAGCATTGTTTTTCCTCCCATCACAGACATAGGAGGTAGAAAGTACATTTGCATGGGTTGAACCCTTTCTACCATGCTTTCACATATATGAAACAAATGCTACCTAGTAGCAACAACTAAAGATGTTTCTCAGGCATCGGACCAAAGAGAAGAAAAATATAACAGATCCCCTTTAAAAACTTATCTGGAAATGAAAGAAATTTTTTATGTGAATAAATATCTATTGAACCCAAAGATGACATGAAATTTTTCAGGTGCCCTGAATAGAAGAAAAAGAGTAGATCAGCTAAAAATTGATTTAAAACAAAAAAGAAAAAGGAAAGAAAATTACACTAAAATATCTTTCAAAATGCAGCTGAGTCCCTGACAAAAAGAACTGAATTAGTTAAAAGGAATAATCTGATAAAAAATACAATGATGGTACCCCAAGGTTATCTGTTTATCAGATTTCTATCGTAAACTGTTGTTCTTCTCCTTATACCTCAGCAGATCCTTCCCAATGTTTTAAGCAATTTCTCTCAGCTAATAAATGACCTTCCTGCGTTTTTCTATAGCCCACTATTTCTTCATATTTCTGCCATAATTTTTTAGTGCAACAATCTGCAGCTAGAACAGTGAGAGACAGAGAAGCTATTTCCTCATTTGGAAATGTAACGGTTCCTTTCTCATTTTTAGAACTTTTTTTAAACACAAAATTTCTATGATTTCAGGTCAGCAACAGTGAGTCTTTGAATGGCAAATTCAACAGCCAGATCTGTAAAAATAATGCATTTGACAAGGAAATTGATATGTTGTTATTTTAAGTGTATATATACTTATTATTATACTTAATATATTTATACTCATTATTATTATTATTAATAATAATAATAATAGTATATGAATTTTTAAGCAGTGTGACATATATGTATCTGCATGACTGTAAATTCCTAGTTGCTTTTACACAATTTGCATGCTGGTTTTATCCACATTGGAAAAACAGTCAGGAGTTATAAGGAGGTTGATGGTTCCAGCCCTGTCTGCCTGGTGGTTTGTACAGATGATGATGTGAGCACACCCTGCCAGAGAATCTAATAGGTTTTTTTTCTTCTCCTTGGGGTGACCATTGTCTCCAGCAGGTTCTGTACAGAATGAGTCATTAATTAAACCTGGATTCTTCGCAGGTGGCCTATTGCAGGGCTGGGGTTTATTCTTGCTTGTTCTGCTCCTGCAAACAATATTTTGGGGGATTTCAGGCGATGTTATTTTTGTAATTTCACATTTTCTTCACTTTTTCCTTCTGCTGCAAGTGTTCCTCTAAGAGACAGAAAGTGAAAGGCTTGGTTAAGAAAAACACAGCCACCTCCAAAGTGCTAAAACTGCAATAAACCCATCATCTCTAACAACAGCAGCATGAAAAGATAAAAACCAGGCTGCCAAGAATGTAGTAACCACCCATTCACTTTTAAATGCTCTCCACACTTCAATGCACAGACCTAATTACTTTTCTGCATTCCCAAATCCACTTTGCAGTGCTGCAATCAGAAACCTGGTGTTAAAATATTTTAGACTCTAAGGATCAAGACTAATTATGGGCCTAAGCTGCACCTCTTGATTTCCTTACTAACCAGCCTGCCCCCTCCCCCATCCACTCCACCCCCTTTCCTTCTTTTGGGATGTTTTAAAGCATGCTGCACTAGAAGAAAGGCTGTCCAGTCTCAGCCGGGGGTGAAGTAAAGAGAGAATAAAACAAAAAGCTACTCAGTCCAATTCAGTAAGCTTCAATGAAGCTGGTATATTTAATGTGAGCCCAGGGTTTGCCTACAGAATTGTGACAGAATGCAATATTCTCAACAAAAAAAGATGTGTTTAAAGTCGGGCAAGGCCCCATAAGGCTGTTGTTGGTGTTTAAGCTGTACACCGAGGTATTTAGCTCTAAGGGTTTCTAAACATTCCAGCTGAGAATAAAACCACAGCTTTACAGTAGCTTCTTAAAGGTTTGGGGGGCTGGGAATGTTCCCTCCCCCTTGCATTGAAAAGTCAATAAACAGTAGGAAAGATCATGTCATAACAAGGATGAAGCCAACTATTACAGGGTATAGTGATGGCTAATGGCGCTATCAGAAGGACTAATCCCATATATTAAATGCTGTAATTATTATAATAATATTATGGTTATTATAATGTCCAGGCATGGGGCATTTTTTATTTTATGCATCATGAAACTGCTGCAGACCATCCACCCTTCCTATGGCTGGTGCTTGCTAAAATACGGAAATATTAGATAATGACATCAGTGTTGCAGGTAGCAGCCAGCACTCCAAGCACATTTTCTATTACATGTATCTTATTTTTCCTGGCATTTACCAAGCTCCTTTATGTCATTTTGTCTGGAGTCGCAGTCCTAAAACTTTCATTCATGATAAACCATTATCTGCAAGAGTTAACACAAGTGATTTTCTCTGTGAAGTACTTTTAGTTCCACTTATTAAGTAACAGTAATAACAACAGCAACATCATAGTCATCATCAACAACAACAACAACAATAATAAACCCAGACTTTTTACTTATTGCAATACAAATGGTGAGCCACTTTCAAGGACCTTCACGAGAAAACAAAACAAAGAAAATATTTAGTTCTCTGATGTCTCACTCTCTTACCTTTACACAATTCAGGATAGGCTCAGATTATTGCAAATGACACAGTTATGGGCACATAAATGTTTTAAACCCTAGTCTGGTTTAGGATAATCAAAATTAAATACTCATCTTCAGCTACTGATACAAGGGAAAGGGTTAAAACAACAGGACATTGAGGGGCAATAGTTCACATGAAGTTTTAAGAAAAATAAGGGAATTAGCAGAGACCATGCATATTGGCTTACAACTATCAATTAACCTTCCTTGTTAGATACGTAATTTAGTCCACTCAGTAGCATCAAATATAAGAGAAAAAGGTGGCCAAAACAGTAATTATTTTCATGGAATTCAAAGGCTTAAACCCATAATTCCTAAGAAATAAAAACAGAGTTCTTTTCATAGTGTATGCTTCATCTAAAGACTGCAATAAGAGCCAGGCCCTAGCTGTGACCCTTTACACTTCAAGGTGAAAAAGTAGGTTAAAGAAAGTAATGGCAATAATCACAGGGCTTTTCTACATAAAACAGCCTCTGAGTGGAGGTCAAAGATCAAACACTTGGGGCACTACCTGCGTCACACAAAGATCTCTTCCACAATAGAAAAGAAGTACAAGACTGGCAGAAAACAGCAAGAAGACTAATCAATTCTAAAATTATTAGGAAGAAAAGAGACGAAAAAGAAACAAAAAAGTGGATTTTTGAAAAGTCTGGATGAGATTAAAAAGAAGTGTGGCCATTCTATTCTCAATTTTTTTTGAAAAATAAGTCTGAGGATTTCCTGCACTTCACAGAGAGCTTCTACCAGGAATGAATGTTAAATATTTCCATTTCATCTTCATCCCCACCTACGAGCTACATTCTTTTGCACTATCTGAAACAGTCCTTACATTCCTTTTTGTACCAGTTCGGACGCTTTTACAGATAACCGAAGATGTCTATTCTCCCAGTATTATATTCTTATTTTTGGTTGTTGTTAAGCTTTTGGATGATTTTTACACCATATCAAGTGAAATCCCCATTCTGAACTTGTGTGAGGTATAGGAACAGATTTGGCTTTAAGAATCCTCAAATGAAACACACTTCTCCTGCCCTCCATCACTTTGAGTTCAAAGGTAGATCCCAGCATCGCATTCAAGAGCTCTCTGGACTTGCTGCATATACTAGGGCATTTTTTCAAAGATTTCACAATAAAGATATTCCTTATTTGTCACTTTTGAAGGCTAAGCATGCATCCAGTTACCCGTTTATTAGAATTCTTTATTTTACAATCAGTTTTAAGGCTACATTTTAAGGTGTGAACATCGCCCTGTTGACTTTACCAGTTAGGTAAAGGCTTTCTGCCTTTCTCAAGGCAGAGTATATGTGAAGATTTTGTGGGAGTCAGAACAAACTGCTCAGATGTGAGCAGGAGTCAGTGCCAGCAAAGCAGAGGGAACTGCTGCATGAATGTGCTGCACACAAGCACAATGAGGTTACTTGCCCGGCTCATCTTTTTGCCTTTGGTCTTTGAGTTACAGTTGTCTAGGTATCTACTCATTCCTCCCCTGACAAATCTTGAGACAGAATGGAGATGTTTACCTGCTCTACAAGCTGATTGGTGGAAGCCCACTTCATCCTGAAGTTTTGGTATGAGATATAAAACTGACGTGTAAAGAAATTCAGAGTTCAGAGAACTCAAAGAAATTCAAGTAGAGAGAACTGACCATCAGCATAGTACTGTGTGTTCTTGCTGAAAAGGTTACCACAAAGATGACATTTAAGGCATAACAATGATAAATGCAAACAACATATGGCATTAATAGACCTGACTTTTCAATAGATAGCAGAGTGTAAAANCTTTAATTATCCATCAATAATTAATTATTAATAATTGTAGGTGCCAGAGTGTGGCGCTATTCTATGAGAAACTGTAAAAGATGGGTCTAATTAATGCTTCCTATTCTCTAAAATGAAACAAAATAATAGGTGTATACTTTACAATACCCTTTTTTTTTCTTTTCTTTTTTTTCTTCAGTGGTAGTGATGACAAAAGACTTCTCTCATTCTGTGCTGCTACTATGGAGCAGTCAAGAACTCCTTGGATGTCTGAACATTTTATATCATAGAATCTGATAATTCACTATAGCATCAGGTCACAGAAGGCTGATTCATCTATCTGACACATTCAGCTATCTATAAGATACATGCTAACCCTTATGCCCATACTGTACAGAGCACATTCTGTAAAAACTGAAGGAAAATATGACTTGACTTTATTTTTTCTAATGGATCAGAGAGGTTTCAGGGGTGGAAGGCAGAAACATAGGTGCATTGTTCATCTAATGTTTATTATGCTGAGTGCTGAACTGCCTCCCCAAGTTTGTAAGATAGACCAAGAGGATCTGAGACATGAAAATGTGTTCATTTATTTTGTAATCTTGGAATATTTTTGTCTAAATTTTCTTCAGATGCAGGTCTTAAAGCATTCTCTAATGTATGTCACCACAGATATAGCTGTGATTTTTAAATTGCCTTTAATATGTTTGAGTCAAATATTTGCATTCATTGTCAGATATCAGAACTCACTTCCTTGTGATGTAGTTTCAATTAGCAATTATTGTCTGATGACTGCTTAGAAAAAAAATTGGCTTTAATAGTCATTGTGCTAGAAGGTATAATGATGACTACACTGGCCATTGTTTAAGATCTTGGTCAACTAGCAGAAGGTCACTGGGCCCCATACTATTGATGTGATCTGACTGAGCATGAAGTTAAAATTATAGTTGCACAGTGATGGTGGTGTTTTGAGTTGCAATGTTTGCAATTAGCCACAATGTGACCTTCATGTTTCATCCCTTAAAAGAGGAGTTACATTATTGATTATTATTCCTGGCATTGCTGTAGTTTATTAGTTTTGTCAGATTTATTTTATATTTAGTTATTTGTCACATGAGGATTATGTGGCAAGTCATGGAGTATGTGCCACACATTTTTTATTGCAGCAGATGTTCCTGAAATAGATGTAAGCATCTCTGCAAAAAGCAGCCCCTCTGTGCCAAATTCCAGCTTGTGCTAATGTGAGAACCCAGTAGGATGAGAGAAAGAGTATAAAGAACCTTTATCCATTGCTGCTGCAATGACAGTTTCTGAGTTTTGAAAACGCACCAAAGATTGCAGTGAGTTGCAAAGAGAACAGGGGTGGCTGAGGGCAAATCTTAGGTTTGCGCCTCTCTGCCTTGCTCTACTCCAGAGCACAACTGGTGTCACTTATTAGTGAAACACAACCTCTTCCTGAATGTAATATAGAACATTTTGTTAAAATTCAAAAATACGTTGTATAAAGTACTTTTGTCCAGTATGCGTAAACTTCAACAAGTGGCCACATTTTTTCCACAAACTGACTCTCTTGGGATGTGTTGACAGTACCCAACTCTGTGAACTCACATCTTCTCCTACCATATTTCATACTGTTATTCTCCTACAGCCTGCAAGGTCATGAAAATCTTTCAAAATTATATTTTATTTTTCCTCTGTATCGAAGATGCCACCTAAGCATGTGTAATCTGCACATACTAATTTTTTTCTTGAAACTTAAATGAGAGGTGTAGGTAAGTTTGTTCCTAAGAAAGAACCTTGAGAAGCTTCAGTAACAACTTTTGCCCAAATTAATAATTCACTTTTAACCATTTTAGTATCTGAATTCAACAGAGATCAGTCTTTCTAACACCTCCAACTTCACCAATCATTTTTATACGTTACACTATCAGGTAATTTGTTGAAGCCTAGTTAGTTGTGATTTGTCTTATTTCTTTAGTCCAAGTGGATCAGTTGTCTTTTCCAAAGGATCTGGCTGACATAAACTTCTTTTTGTTACTCAAATTGCACAGTTTTTCATATATATACCTGTTTTTCATGTGATAAATGATGAATCAGGTGACTGGCCTCCAAAACCTGTTCTGATATTTATGTCAAAATAAGAATAAGACTACCTGATGAAGCAATACTTTAGGACTGACCAGGGATAGCCTAGTTTGCTGGTAGCACTAGTAGAACTGGTATGATGAGTAGAACTGATAGGACTAGTGGTCTAGGAGGCTTTGCTATGACCATTTCTGACTGGGGAGGTGGAAAAACTAGTTTGAACTTCAAAGGAAGTTTTAGAGATGAAATCAAACTCATGACCCTGACCATATAATTTGTTTGTCCCTTGTGTCCTGTAAGTGTAAGCAGAAACATAAACTTTTCTAATTTTACATTCAGCTGTGCTCCCCTTTTTTTCAAATTCCATTACTTCAGTGTGTACTGGCTTTCTGGCAGGTTTTCAACACCTTCTGGGAAATACTGTCTTTTCCCGCAGTGATGTGAAAGCACTGCCCAATAGGATATGTTGCTATTTTTAGGATCTTTTTAGCCACAGAAAACTTGGGAAATTCGGACCAACAATGTAATTTTTCAGGCCTTGTCTGGAAATACTGACCATCCCAAATCAAACCACCACTGTCACTAAATCAAGGTGAGGTACAGAAAAGTCAGGAGACACACACTCTCCTCTTTTAAGCTTTTATAAGAATCAGAGCTGATGTTGGACAAGTTTTTATTTTGTGGAGAGCCAGTCAGGTGTAGCAGGCTGAAAAGGGAATGCAAGTGATTGTAAAATATGAAGTAAGAGTAGTAAACAGAGCAGGGTGTTAAACTGGATAAGTGTGGGATAAGATGTTTCACAAAGAGTTGGGGAATGGGTCAGAAGTGGTTTTTGTAATCAATTACTTCTGTAGAGTATTTGTGAATTTTAACAATTTTTAAATAGGCAACTGGAAAAGCAATGACAGCCCATGTATATGCACAGTCAACAATAAATATTCTTCAAAAAGAGAGTATTCCTACCAGAGACCTCACAAGTTCCACTTGCAGCATTACTAATCTCAACACCACTGGAAGATTTCTTTAGGGTAGAAATTCTACCAGTGAGACTCACGAGGTAATGAGGTAATAGGCCATGTGTTGTCTGACAAACAAGCTCAGGTTGGAAGGCAGCAATGACACAACCCTCTTTGGCAGCACGGCAAGCAGAGAAATTACATTCCTCTGGTTGTCACTTAAGCTTTTGCATTGCTTTACTTGTGTTTGCTAGGATATACACAAGCCTATGCCAATTAAGATGAATAGGTGTTTTCTAAACTGAATTGTAGCATTTTATAATGAGTTTATTAAGGATTTAGTCCAAGTTTTCAGTTATTGCTTAAGAGTACAGTGCATTTCATTATTGACTGTTAAATTATTCAGTGCACTTCCCACATCTTTCCCTGGCTCTTGAAATTTTTCTTTTGTCTTTGCAGCAACAAGTTCCAGGCAGATGCTCCAGGTCCATGTGTACACAGATTTGGTATTGCCATGCACAAAGAGCCACTCTTGCAAATGCCTTTCTTCTGCAACCTCTGTGAGAGTAAACTTTCAAACTACATTCAGACAAATAATGAAATCCACCTTTTAAATCTCATTTGGACACTTTTATATGTTTGGATTCAATATCAGTTGGAGTTGCTCAGCAGCGCTGAAAAAGCAGGTAAATTATGGAGCATTGAATTATTGGAGTTATAAAAGCTCCAAAGAGATGCTTGAGAATAGTTTGTGGAGCCAGCTGTAAAATATTTGTTATAATGAAACCTTAAATACAAAGTGCTATTGTGTCAAATGCAACAAAGGTAGCAGATTGAACTGGACCCTGATGGGTATTGACTTTGAGAGCTGAGGACATCTTTCTGCAAAGCGCCATCACTGGTAACTCTGTGCCACTTAAATTGTTTACAGGACTGTGTTGTCAAGTGATCCAGCGTGTTCCAGTGATTCGCTGTAAGAAAAAATAAAACTTCTCCCAAGCTCATGCTACCATTCTAACTCCCTTTGGAATAATGTGGAGCAGATCTTTCCGAAGTTGGTTGGGAAACAGGAATATTTCCTGAAGCAGGGATATTTCTGGCCATCTAGACCAAAAAAAAAAAAAAATCCACCACCACATGCCACACTGTTTTCTAATTTCAAAACATATGGAGTCCTCTGTTTTGCTGCGTAAGCTAACAACCATGTCAGACTGCAACACCAAGCAGCCTCACAGAAACACAGAAATCCCATGCTGTTATTAGGATGTTCAAAGTCAGTCCTGCCATAAACTGCTCTCATATGGCTTCCATGAGCTCTGAAACCTGCAGTCCTAAAAGACCCTGGCCAAAACCTAACCCCTCCTCTGCCGACACAAGAGTGCTCAAGGGTCAATGGCTGTGATGAATAATTCTGTGTCATCTTTGCTGATCTGGTTCCCTACAAAGGGTTTCCAGCCATAGCTGGGTGGGCTGAGGATGCCCCTTGTCACCAGTTGCATGGGGTGGGAGCAGCAGCAGCAGCACATCCACACCCTCACAGTGGCTCTTTTCCAGCCAGGCACTTGGGGTAATGTGCTGAGCTCCCGGGAAGGTGCTGAAAGACATGGGTGCTCACTCAGCCTAGATTGGAATGGGTGAAGGAGTTCTGCTCTTTGCAACTATTTGTTTTCCTTAATTGTTGTTGTTGTTTTCCTGATTAATTATTCATGTCTGATAGTGGACAGGACAAAGAGCACTGGCCTTTAATTGCATTAGATTTGTAAAGTGGTGGTTTGTAAAGGAAATGATGTTACGAGAGGGATACCCTTTATGTGCACAGAGACCTTGGCTGCCTTTTCATTTGCACACAAATTTTCAGCTGATTTTCAAGAAGGGTAAATATCACAGCCGTTGATTCATAGTCTCATGTTTGGGTTTTCAAAATAAACTTGCTTACCTGCACAGAAGGGCCATTTGCAGAACAAGCACCCATCTCACATATTTCATGTGCAATCCTGAGGGCTTCCAGCAAGGTAATTCTTATGCTGGGATGAGCTATCTAGCACAAGATGCTACACCTGCTTCATTCTGCTAACAAATCGGCCTCTACCTGGTGAAGACTGCCTGATTTGATTTATTATACCTTCCCCATCAGCAGAAAGACTCATATCATCACTGGGCCAAAGGTGAATTGCCTGGAGACAAAGTTAGAACGAATGTTTTGCAGTCCCATTTCACCAGGCATTCAAACCAGTTTGTCCTGGGGAGAGAACACCTTTAATGGTCATATGTATGTATGCTTGTAAGGACAGAGCAGATTCTCCCTGCAGATCTGCTCCAGGGGAATGTATCGAGTCAGGTAAACCATAGTAAAGTGTTTTGTTTCTCCTACCTTTTGTTCAACAACACAATCACCCAGATGAAGATGAGGTATGGAACACCACTGAGGTGGTCTGGAGCTGATGCTCCCCGTGACTATTAGCATCTATGGAGTTAAGTATGCATAGCATGCTGTAATACATGCTGAGGTGTGGAGGTATTCAAATCCACATGCAGCAATGGGGTATGTGGGAAGAGCAAGAAGGGGAAGTAAGGAATTTTATGCTTGTCGGTGGCTTCTGGTCCAGAAAAACTTCAAGATGTTTCCAGTCAAGGTCAGTTTTCATTTGAAGAGTTGGTTTGTATTTATAGTTTTCTTAATCCCTAAAGCAAAGGAGGCTAATATTAATTTAGAACCAAATAACAAATGAAATCCCCAATTACAATTAAAATCTACAATGAGCAACTGCTCTAGCTTTGTTTATTGCACACATAAATAATCATACTTCAATTAACATGGTTAGTGTCTATGATCTCTTCCCAGATTAAGATTGCCTGGAGACTGCTTGGTTTGGCTACTGTAAATATGACATGAATTCCTCTCAGGAAAATGTGTCTTACATGCTGTTTTTGAAGTAAATTATTTTCTTCTAATATACCTACACAACTGTCACAGGGAATTGCACTGCAGATTTAGTGATGTTAAGTGTCAATTGTAATTTGGTGACAACCATTTTATTGGCTATGCATATTGCTCTGTGAGGACCTACTTCTCAGTATGGAGGCCACCGTATCATTAAAACCCACTGATCCTTCACTGATGACATAATTTGACTGGCAGAGAGAGGAACAGTGAGGGGCTTGTTTCCACCTGCATGGAATCTGCTGTGTGTCAGAGATGAATTTGCCTTCAAATTAGAAACAGCATAGCAGACTGGTGGCTGTGATTTTGCTTGATTTCTTTTAAGGAGTTTTACTGGAATGGTTACTGAGCAGCTGAGAAGTCTGTTCAAACATGTCAAGCATATATACTATGTAACCTGTAAACAATTCAAATATTTTTAGCCACTGAGTTATCAGTGAAATACTTTCAGCTTAACTGAGCCACATGCCTTTTCTCTCCCCCACCCCTCCTTTGCACTCTCATTCATCCATCCTTTGGTCTGCAAGTTGCCTCTGCAATAGGCTCAGAGTATTAAAATTTTGTGTTAAAAAAGGGGAAAAAATGTGTTAGCATAAAACCAATGTTTCAACAGATAAAAGAAGTCATACAAACTGTGTAAAAATTTAGAATAAGAACAGAACCATAATCATACATTCTGAAAATTTTATAAACTGACAACTCAAGTTGTGTGTTTTATGCTAATACACATAGTGGTAACTTCTAACAAACTGTGATTCACGCATAAAGAGTAGAAAAGTTGAAGGTATTATATATGTAATATCTATTTTTCACATGTATATCTTTATATATACATTATGTAATTATTCTGAGAAAGAGGAAATAGATTCCAAGACTTCCTCAGCAAATTTATATCAATATAGCTGCTTTTCCATTTCCAGTATTTAATTTTTTCTTTTTTTTTTTTTTTCCAGCCCTGCAAGGAACAAAGAAAAGTATCTTAAAAGAAAGTGTATCCCTAGTAATTTCACCTCATTTCACACTTATTTGGCAGCTTTTTGTAGCCAATTTGTTTCACGGAAAATGCTGACAATGTTCACCTATTAGAATTGTCCGTGTGGTAAGTTGTGCTTTCCCTTTTAGATTCACCTTATTAACTTTAAGCAGAGAAAATAACTATTTTTCTTTAAGACAACCAACATTCCTCAATACATACTTTTGTCCATCTCCCATTTTCCCACACTCCTTATTCTACTTTTTTAAAAAAATCTTTATTGAACAGTAAATAGCATAAATTATTCAGTCAATTTCAGTCCAGTGGCATCAATAATACTCTAGCAGACATGTTACTTATGACAAATGCTTTGTGTAAGAGAAACACACCACTGAAGGTTTAATCAGAAGCCCTAAGCATTTCAGACCTGCTCAATTTTATTCTTGGAAAGAAGCACTGTTTTTTGCTATATCTTCCAAAGCTTTGGGGCAATGTTTATTTTACCCATGAGAATAGGGAGGCCATTCTTATCCACTCCAAGAAAGAGGAAGGTGTTAGTAGAAGAGCATTTTCCTTAAGGAAAATTCAAGCAGGGTTGGGAAAATTTCTTGCTATTGAAAGCTTATCTCATAGGAAAACATGAATGTTTTAAATACTTCCTATATGATGAAGTATTGAGACTTGTATTCTGTCCCTTTTGAAAGCATAAACTACATGTATGAAAACATAATCTGTTATGGGATAAAAGTTTTTTTTTTAGAATTTGAAAAAAAGTATACAAAAGAAACTCCCTGCCCTGAACTATCACTCTCTTGTTTTGCTGTGCTTTTAACATAAGTCTATTAGATGCTTGGCAATAATTGTCCTATATCTGATTTAGAATCATGGTTTTATAAAGCTGTGAGAGTTGAATAACTGCTTTATTCAAAACCAAACTCTGGCTTTAAATATCAAATGGAAAGTCCCATTGGTTCTGAGGAAGTTTTAGCTTTGTTTCTAGCTATTCTGAAAATTACTTTTTGAAGAATATCTGCTTTGCTGTTAGGATTATCTTTTTCATATCATCGCTGTAGAAGCCTGGAGCCTTATGAAATAGCTAGATCATACCCACCATGTTCCCAAAATTAGTATTTATATCCTAATATGATGTCTTGCATCGGGGATTTTATTTAAGCATCATCTAAAATGTTGTTTGAGGTCCTGGAATAAGGCACTGCTTCCTGGATGGATGTCTGTTGCATAGCCAAGAAAAACACGGTTGAGTCAAATTTATATAAAACAGCCACCAGAAAAAATGATGGCATAACAGAAATGTAGGAAGGGAATTAGAGATCAACTAGGGTCATCAGCACAGGGCAGAGCTTATGCATAGTTGTGTGAACACAACACAAATTATTAATAGTTTTCAAGTAAAGAGCAGGACATTTAAAACATATAGACATCTGCCAGATAAAAACAGTCTAAGAAGTAACTGTGTATAGAGGTAAAACAGCTAACATGTCCTTTTAAAAGAAAGTTTTGTTACTTCTATATTCTGGCTGAAATGAAGACATCTGAATAGCAAAGGACCAGATGCAGAATGCCTGTGCCAGGTTTTTTTATTTTTGGTCATTCTAGTTAGCACCAAATAAAAGGGAACATAAATATTGACATCTTAAATCAAGGCTGTGGTCTACTGAGTCTCATAGATGCTTTAGCATTAGAAAAAGATGTAACACTAGACACAGTGAATAATACTGCTACATATTCGTGCTTTGTACTTCCTGAGAGTGATGATTTGTATAAATGCTTGAGTTTGAGACAGTGTATTCATTCACCAAACATCTCTGAATTATATATATTTGAATTATTAGAAGTCTTGTTTGCATGTACCCAGTTGGTCCTTTGTGAGTCTTGCAAGATGCTTGGTCTCAGAGGCATCATGCATTGAAGCTTCAAAGCATCATCAGAGAGCAAGAGCTTCTCTTTATTAGTTCATCTTGCTAATATTGTGAAAAGAAATTCAAAAGTAGCACAAAGCTCCTATTGTAAACCTACAATCAGACACACAAAACCCCCCCACACGCTTCTCTGCCAAAATGAATTTATTTAATTAAAAAAACTCCCACAAACAAGGAGCAAATGAAAAATCTAGGGGGAGACAGGGAGATTCTCTGATGCATTTTGGTTCTCAGTGAATGCTGCAGCAGGGTTAGAGAACAGTCCTCTAACGCTAGAGGAGCATAAGAAAAAAGTGACATTCCCTCTCACTTGCTTAGTCGGTCACACCAAACCTTATAGTCTGGGTCTTTCTCCATGAACTGTTTTTACTAGACCATTATCCTTTCCTAGTCCTGCAAAAATCACTACTGGAAGAAAGTGTTGCATGAGGGTTTAAACGTGGATGCAGCTGAATGAAGAGCCAGAAGCCTGGATCGTGCGATCTCCTCTTTGCAAAACATCCCTTGCACAAAATGATGTTTAAATCCCTCAAGTGCGAGCACAATGCACATCTCCAGCCAAGCACTGCTCATTCATTTAAATGCAATTTCCCCTCAGCTAAGCAGCCAGCTACTAAGATTTCAAAATACTAAGATTTGTAACCTGAACATTTCAGAATATTTTTTGCATTTGGACCTGATTGGAAGGCAGGGAGCCATTTATCCTCCTCAGAGTGCTGTAACTTGGTTTTAAGTGAAAAGGATTAAGAGCAGTACTTTTTAATTTTTTTCATGTTAGCAATGCATATGAGAATAACCTAGAAGATTATTGAAGTCGTTGATTGGTTCTGTACATAAAACTAAAAAGGATCAAATCCTAAGTGTAAAATAAGAGCCAAAGATTTTGGATATGGCCTTCAGACCTTGTAAGAATGTTTAATAGCATTTTAATTAATGGTGATTTCAGAGATTGTGTTTTAAGTTCAAAAACAACAGATGTAAAGAAGACATAAATTATGTGAAAGGGGTCAATCCTGATTTATTTAATATATTATGTGTAGGCTTTTACTCATATATATGGGTTGGTAAATGTGAAGTGTATGAAGTGAGAAGATACCACCCAAATTAGAGTGAAAGATTATTAAGGTGACATTTTCTTGATTATTTTTTATGTTTCCCTTGTTTGTTCTTTTGAAATGCTTTGGAAATCTCTTCCAAGTAGATGAGTTCACGAAAGTCTAACAACTGTCAACATTAGGAAAGGCCAGGACATAGAAAGACATATAGTGTAGATTCTATGACATCAAACTATTTGCAGGGTTAAAGCAAGTTCAAGCAAGGTCGCACCTTTCTCCTGAAAAGGCTTTAAAAAAAAATCCACCCCACACCATGCTACCACAAACTGTCACAAAATCCACATCAATCCATTCTGTGTAATGAAAGCATCAATTCACAGTCTGAGATTCTTTGTAGCTTTCTCTTGAAACCTGAAACTGAACCCACAAAACCAGCTGCTGAGTTGGCATGACAGTTTGAGAAGAGCCAGAAGACCACAATCATGTATTAGTTCTGCTTTTCACAAATTTGTTCAAGATATAGAATTTCTCCTGATTGTTGAATCATGACATAAGGTAAGAAAATAGGTTGGGTGTGGCTTTTTTTTGTTGTTGGTTTTGGTTTTTTTTCCTGCTAGGTTCTTGTCTGTGAAGTGAGAAACCCATGACTTGCTCAGTGCAGTGCAATCTGTGAAAAATTGTATTTAAACGTTTTTCTGCAATAGCCCATTTTCTGGGATGGCTCAAATCCTCATTTTTTTATCTAGGCAGCCTTCACCTTTATTTTCTGAGTTATAAGTGAAAAGTATATAATTCATTACAGTCACTAGAAGGGTGCTTTTGTGTACTAACACCAATTTTGTTCTTGCTTCACCTTCCATTGATATGTTAGCACACAATTCTGTTGATATGAGGCACAATCCATAACAGTCTCTTCACACTGGCAAGCAAACCACTTCTTTTCTTGCAAATCCCACATTTGCCTCATTTTTCAGTGTTTCCTCAATTACAGCACCTCTCATCCCAGTAGATCCTAAAGCACTTGCCAGATTAACACCCCTTGATGTACAAATGACTGCATTTCTCATAAAAGTAGCATGAGGTCTTAACTCACTCTCATAAGAACCTTGACAAGGCAACTTTGTTCTTTAGCTAATGTCTTTAATTGGGCATACACTAGTTGTTAGGGTAGGATTAATTGTGAGCATATGAGCATTTATTTATTTACTCTTTTTTTTTTCCACAGACAGAAAGAATCTGAAGTATTTGCTATGAGAAAATTCACATAAAGACTTGGCACATACCTTGAATTTGTAAAGGCCTAAGAACCCTTAAAGGAGGATTACATTTCAACAGTGTCTCTTTCAATTTGTGCAAGTTGTGTACATCAGGAAACAGTAGGTTTGTATGATAACTGGACAAATAAGACCTTCATTTAACTCCAAGTGCTTGTGAAAAGAAACTTGAAAAAAAGACAAATGTACTATCATAGTTAAGTTTTATGAAAGGGAAGGACAACCTCCTGAAAATGAAGGCTGACCTTTTGTTAAAGGGATGCCTGACATTAGTGTTTTCATTATTGAGGAGAGTTGTCTCCCAAAGCTTCTATACTCAGTTAAGTGCCACAGGGTAGGTCTGTAGGACAGAAGTTCTACAACAGCAAGAGGAGACCGATGTGAGACACCAGTGTCTGAGCTGTGGTCAGCAAATGAGATATTAAAGCAGCCATCTAGGTGTATTTTGTATAGGTATTCTTCTAGTTTCCCATTAGTGGACTGAAGTCATCCAGGAAGAATCAGTGAACTACAAACATGCTGGTACTAGTAATAGTGTTTGGCATGAGGAAATGACCAAAGATAGGAAGGATGAGGAAGTTTTCGGTAAGACTGGTGATCAGGAAAACTCATAATCATTAATCAATAGTGTACCTAGAGATAAGAAAAGAGCTGAGAGACAAGGAGGACATCTGTGTTGCCTTTTGAGGATTGACAGTGATAATTTAAGCGTATTCCCTTTGCAATACAGTTGGAGATTCCCAATCTGCATACTGGAAGATGGCATTCCCTACCGTACAGATATGGGTGGATGCTCCTGATTTGCTTCAGCATGGGGTCAGTGGTGTCAGCTTAAACACCACAAAAAGGTGAGTTAACTCAGGGGCTGCTGTAGTGAATAAAGACTAGTTCATCTACCCTAAACTTCTGGCTGACATAGGGGGAACTGTTTTAATTCCCCAGACAACAACATCCACATAAGTAGAGTGACTCCTGTAGCTACACAAACATCTGTCCATGTCTTGGCTCTCATTGCATGTAAACCATGAAAGATGTCAATCCACGGTAACCTGTAGAAATAATCTTAACTTCAACATAAGTGTTAAGCAAAGAGTGCTTTAACTATGCTTAGAAAATATTCCAGTATCTAGTCATAATCAAATAACAACACTTTCTAAATGATTACCAAAGCATTCGTCCATTTTTTGTAAACTTGGTCATATTAACTTGTTCATTAATGTTCTCTAGACCAGAACACATGATCCTAAGTCAGGAATATGGGCTGTAAAAGGGCAGAAGTCCTGGGATGGAAAAACCTCCAGGAAAAAGCTGTAGCTCTTTCAGTAACGCCTTCCTTGGCTTCCATCTTCAGAGAGAAAGTGACATGGATTTGTGGAGCAAGCTTCAGAAGCCCTTAGCAGTAGGCTAGAAATCCTACTACATTCTTCAGAAACAAAACTAATTTATTTCAAGAATGAGATTATTGAACATACCAATGAAAGAAGGCTGATGAGACTCTCCAGAGCATCTGTTTGCTAATTTTGGATGATACCTCAGAGCCAAAGAAGGGACTGATGTAAAGTTTGGAAACCCCAAAAGGAATGGTTTCTATCAGAATGCCATAGACATACATACCTTTGTCTGAAACAGTGGGAAAAATTTCCAATTTTTTTTCCATTGTTATTTCCCAGTGTAACCCATGTGTATCTGTCCTAAAAGTGAACATTCACCAATTACATAAAATTAACATTTCCCTTTAAAATCCCTTGACCATATTAAAACCATTTCAACAGCTATATTCATATGAGTACATTTAATAAAGTAATTAAAATTGCTTGGGATTAACAGAACAAAATACTTAAGCTTTCAGGAGAAGTAGGTTGGCATTTTTTATATTTTTATATTTTCCTAAACAAACGATTTATGTGAAGTTATTTCTCTAAAGATAGTTTTGGATATGTTTGCTGTATTTTAATAGTCATTCACTTTGCATCAGGTGTGATATGCTCTTTTCTGATGAAACTTGGAAGTTTTCGCTTGAAAAATCATGTGTCTTATAGGTAGCAGGAACTAAGCAATTTTAGCTAAGGCAGAGTAATAAAAAACTTTCTTAGCATGGATTCATTGAAGATGCAAGGACAAATAATAACCTTGGTAGGTCTACTATGGCACTTAGTTTAAAAAAAGAGAAAATAAGAATAAAGGAAGGAAAGGGATTCATATTTGAATTGTCTCTATGTCTTCATATGAGGAAGAAAATTTATAAACCTGCATGGTTAAAGGTTTAGGAGTAGGATGCTGTTAATATGTTTAAAAGTATTTTAAAAACAAAATATGAAATTAATTAAGAGCTTGCACAATTTCCAGAAGCTTCTTGGTCATTTTTAGTAATAAAAAGATACGCATCGTATATACATATTTGAGCAAAGATTAATTTTGTTTTGCTAATTTGCTAATGATTCAGAAATTGGCAATTAGTAACACTGATTCTAAACAAATAATGAATATAAAAGACTTGTTTTCATATTTACAGTAAGAACATAATTGACTATATAAAATGTAATACATAAAGTCTTTGCCTGTCTATAGAAATGACATAAATGCAAATCCTGTTCACTGTAAGCAAACATGAAACCTATTGAAACTGATGGGACTATTTCCCAGAAGAAATGCAAAAAGGGTTTGGCCCAGGCACATAATTTAAAAATGAGCTGAATCCTGCCTATGCAGGTGCAAAAGGCAAATGAGTGCACTCAAATGTAGACACCCAGTCTATACTTCACAACTCGTCCATGCAATATTGGAATTATTATTTACTATTTAGGTTTTTTTGTGGGGCGGCAGGGTGAGAAAGAATTTAACAAATGTTTTCACATTGAGCTAGGGAACCTGACCATCCTGTCAGTGAAAGGAAGCAGTAATGTTCCAGTAGTCCCTATTTCCCATCCCCACTGGGATTTCTCAATTGCTAAAAGCCTATGGACTACAATTTTAGATTTGTTTTCTTCAGCCTGGACTTCTAGTTGATTCTGCTTTTAGAACTTATGTGCAGTATTTAGAACCTGGCACAGAGCCAGTGATATCATAAATCATCTCTGCTAGCTCTAGCAGAGAGCAGTTCCAGGCTAGGAACTGTCTTCATGTTAGCACAGTTTCTTAAATACTCACAAGATGGAAAAAAAGGAAAATAAATGAATTATTCGGGAATAAGTTTGGTAATCAAAGACTGAGAAGTTTTACTAAAACAGGAACAAAGTTCTTGTTATCAATTAAAGCCCTTTCATCTTTATGTAAATGCTAAACAGAGAAATGATGCTGTTTCCAGTCCTTCCTGAAATGCATGGAGGATATCATGATGAGTATGCTGAGCTTTCAGCCCTGAGGGTTGCTCTGTATGGAGCACCTGCCTAGATGGAAGCCATCCACTCTCACCTGTGGGATCTCAACATCTGATTTCAGTTTGTGTTCATTACTTTAAACTCCAGTTTGGCACCAGAAAAATCACCCCCAAAATTTGATCCTGCTTTTGCCTTGACCTGGGGACAATGAACAGAAACAAACATAGTTCTCAGAAGAAAAGCAGAACTATTTTATCATCAATACACTAATTTAGATGTCTTCTGCTGTTCAGAGCTTATTTTCTAGGTGTGAGTTAAGACCATTACATTAAATTGAATGTATTTTACATTTTTAGGGGAAAAAAATCATAATATGCTGTTTATTTGCTGCATTTTCTATGCATATATGCTTGAAAAGATAAGAAATAATGGGCTAGTTTATCACTATACGTATGAAATTCACAGATGGCACTGAGTTATTGGTTTCTGAAGGAAATATTATGAGGTCACCATAATGCTAAGCAGTATTATATTTTAGTACATAATTTCTGAAAAGTGCTTACTTTTGGAAAAAAAAAAACCTGTGTGAAAGGAGAAAACCCTGGCAACAGTTCTGCTGAAAAAAAATATTTATATTTATATCAATCCCCTCATCTAGATTCTTAGACACATCACTGCTTAAAATGCAGTCACCTGACAAAAACAGTTCTAATTATTACCCCCTTGGGCTAACATTTTTCAGAGTGACTGGCTAAAGTGCACTCCAGCTCATAATTTTTATCTCTGACAGTGGAAGACATAACCTAGTTTCCTCTAATGCAAAAGTCTCTAATCTAGAGGGCAAGACCCTTTTCCGTGTAACACTGAAGGGAGAAAATGCAATTTGAGCACAGGGAAATTGCCCACATAGTTTGATAGTTCTACTGTTCTCATTTTTTTTCCCCAGGATTAAATGTCTTGTTTTATTTTATGCTAAATTATGACCTGGCTTGGACTTGTATATATTCTTCATCGTATACTGGGAATTTTATACTGTAAAAACAAAGAGACTTAGAAATGTGGTCTAGTTTTCTTATTCACATTTTAGCCATTAAAATTTCCAGATTTCCTCGTGGGACTAAGGATATTTTTTTTCTTAATAGATAGTCCTTGCTTTAGCAAGTGGCACTTGCAAACAATAAGCTTCATTCACCTCTGGGTTAATCCAGTTGTGTATCAGCACAAAGTGATTGATTTCGTATTGGTGTAATGCAGTAGTGAATCAGGCTCCAAGGTTTGAAAACAGAGCACTACATTAAAATCTACATTTGTATCCTGACACACCGGGGAGCAGACTTTCAGATGGGCTTCATCCCAATGTTGTTTCCTTGCAGCACATTTTTCAGTACCAAAAATAAAATAATAATAAAAAAAATCATCCACAATTTTGTGCTCATGAACACCACAGGGAACAAAAATTAGAAAGTCTCTTGGATAGCGAACTCCCTGAATTATACATGTACCTACCTGAATTATACATGCAATTGAGTAGTTAGATGCTTAACTACTAATATTTGCAATAGAGGGTACCTGTCAAAATCTGGGCCTCGATGTGCAAACTCAACTGCTAACAGCCTCTCAGCTGAGATGAGCAGATTTACTGGTGTGCACAGAGGGGGCTGCCTCACTCCAATTAGCACCACCCAAATGGTACAACCTCCCCTCCCCCCTGACATCAGGGACACTACTGCATCTGTCCCTGGCTGAGCCTGACCAGAAGGATTTGTGGCAATATTAGGAGAAATGGATTAACCTTTTTTTCTTTTTTTTGGTTCAGTTCACCTAGGTAGTGGCTGAATAATAAATTGCCCCCAATCTTATATAGCCAAAAATGCTGAAGAGTTTCAAAGAAGTGAGTCAGGAATGCTGGAAGAGATACTTTTTGCACTGTGTTTTTATTAACAATTTTATTTCACCCAGCCTGAGAACCACCTTTTCCTTTGTAGCTTGACAGCTGCTGCTTAACACCTTTTTTTCCAGCTGGCAGGGCATCAGGGTGAGCATGTTTGTGGTTAGTATGCATTGCTTTTGTGAGCAGTGGGGGCACCAGTTCCATCCTGAAAATGTATGTCACCCTCACAACTTGTACAACTTCCATCACTTTGAGGGCTACATAGAAATACCAGTGGCAAAAGTACAGTCCAAATAAAGGAGAATCAAAGCTATCTTCTGTTATAAACCCCATTGCTGCAGCGTTTGTGTTACCCTACATTCTTTAAGTTGGACTTCATTTTTTTTTTAATATGGATGCTCAACAGAGTTTTCAGTGAATTATAGTACTTTGTACTGGTGAGTCAGTACTGGATGAATGCTCTCCTTTGCCTTTTTTTAAGGACAGAGAGTAAGTGAATATGAGCAGGGCAAAGAGGTGCCCGAGGCCATAATAACCAGAAAGCCTAAATCTATGAAAATCACTTGGGTTCAGATTCTGGGCAGAGATAATTTTTTTTTTTTGGTACACATTCTTTTCTGTGTATGCACATCTGTTTGCAGGATCTCTCATCCTGCACTTGCGTAGAAGATCACAGTATTTTTTAGCATCCACGCTGCAGGCTGAAATTGTGAAGGGAACAATGGTTCTGAAGGGTGACTTTGGTTGCCTGGCTAGGGCTTCATAGGATGTGGTACACGGTATGTAGCTACTACATGAGACCATAAAATGTAGGATACTTGGTGAGTAGATTCTTGCTGAAATGAGTTTGCCCTCTACAATCAGAAGAGACAACTGAGATATTGAGTACTAAAGAGGAAGCCTGAGTTTAGCTGAGCTGTGCAATCACAGTAAAATGGCATTGCCCCAGACATTATTAGGAGGTTTCCTTGTATTTGTGTAGTTAGTGAGGCAAACAGGGAAATACAGAGCAAACTCTTTATTTTCTACCATCAACTATCACAGCATTAACAATTAATATCTAAATTACCTTGTTTTCTGCATTTTTTTTCCCTGTCTGCAAGAACTTGAGCTCATAAAACATCAGAAGAATCCTAAGGGATTTCCAAGAAAACTTCTATTCTGAAACAAGCCCATCAATATTAAACATATCTTATACTACTGCAGTCAGGCATATCAGTGATCCTTACTCCTGGCTATGGTGGACTCCTGCAAAGGTCAAAGAGTTTTCCATGTCACCCTGAACCATCAGTCCTTAGGCATCCTTCTCAGACAACTGCATGCCAGCCTCCCAAGGGCAGGAGAAGCCCAATTCCTCTCAAATGCTGTAGGAGACACATGATTAATAGCTTTTAGTCACTCCTGGTGAGTGGGATTATAGTCAATGAGAAAGGCTTAACACCTTTTCAAGAAGACATCTGTCCTCTGGTAGCTAGGTTTCATAATGGTCTATCCTTTGATATAGATTAACTGATGGCTTGTCCTTCAATGTGGCACAGCATAAATACTGAAAGATCCTTCATAGCACTGGTGCTTAAATTCAGACTGACAAATGAGCTGTAACCACTACCTGAGGGAATAATCGTACAGCAGCTCTTATGCAGCCGATGAATTGGCAAGGCAAGAGTTTCCTGTGGGCAGGTCACTCAAATAACCTCTGCTGAAACCCAAGCTCTGAGCAGCAAAGGGCTAAAGCATGCCTAAACTCCTGAGCAGAGCCACCCCAGAGGCCAAAGGATAATGCAAATTCTGTAATGCAGAACACAGTACGGAACACATCAAGGAATGCACATAAAGAGCAAGAGATCCATAATCAGCGAATGCTGCTTGAGGGTATTTCAGGTGGTGCTTGGAAAGGACAGTGAACAGCATTTGAACCTTCTTGAGGTGAATCCCACTCCTTTGTCTACAGGCCTGAGCCTGCCTTTTTCTCACCTTCTGATGCCCTCAGTTTGGACCCTGTCACACACTTCCATGGTGCCACAGACTCGTCACTCACCAGTCCCATGTGAGAGGTGTTGCTGGTCTTTCTGAAAACTTGCTATTTGAAGCCTGGTGCTTCTCTGACATGACGTTGTCTCCCTCATGGAAGAGGACAGTTGAGCAGTCCAGACCTCAGCTTCATGTAGATAATTTGTTAGAACAGAATGATTTTGGCACATATCCAGTATTTTATAAGAAAGAAGCTCATTTATCAGGGCAGTGAAAAAAACCTGATCTTTTTTCTTTTTGTTTTTGTGAGAGCTGTGTAGATGAGAAAGGAAGAAGCCTTTACAATCATTTGGGCTACAAGTAGTTTGATAGAGTAGCTGTGATGATGAAGTGTTTTTGAACCAAGCCTTGATAATATGCTGTTAAATGATTGCAGATGGGAGAAGTGGGGAATCAGCTGAAGTCAGTGGGAGATCTGCAGTTCACTTCGCTGAAGCTAGGATTGCATCCCAAATCTGCTGCTGATAGCAGTGTTGATGAACATCTAAAAAACACTGTAGTATTATGTCATTGTTTAGTTGGGAATGGAGTATGTCTGTGTCTTGGGAGTAATTCACTATTTCACCTAAATAACTTAATCATCTAAGTTTTTCGTGTGTATTGGCAAGAGGCAAACCCAGATATTTGAAAAGGAAAAACAGTCTTAATACCTTTGAACACCTACTGGAGGATACAAAATCCCTGTATTTTCCAAGGGAATTCTTCATTTTAGCTGCACTATTTCTGAATCGTAGCCCTGGCTTAGTAATTTTCAGCCTGCTACATAATGAATTTCACTGTTACAAATTTTCATATTCAAGAGTAGAAAACTGTAAGGAACTGAAAGAGGAAAGCAGTAACAGTTTATAGGCACAGTGCTGTAAAATGGTCATATTTCTGCAGTAAAGTTACTGATTTGATTTCCCATCTTTCAACAACTTACCAGCTTTCCTTTAATATAAATTACATGCATGAAGAAAATAACCCTGTGCATGTTTCATTTAGGTATTTGCTGTCCACATTCTCATGAAGGAACGGGAAAGGTTCAGGAAGACAGAGCACAAACATTAAGTCTGACTTCTTCCAAAAGTAAGCAGAAGTAAAACAAAGAGAAGACCCATGCCTAGTTAAGAGTACAATATGAACTTTTACTCACCTACATAATCCTTATTTAGGAGTGCAGTGTAAGTAACATCGCACTTATTCATTTGCATACACACTGCCTGAAATACTTCAGAGTGGTTTCGCAGAACAATCTTGCAGACTGCAATTTTTTTAAGCAGTCCAAACATCCCTATTAAACAAACCCAAACAGGATTCAGAAAGTGCAGGGTTCCAGCATTTCCCCCCAGGATCAGAGAACCGCTGAGCATTCTCGTTCAATTTAAACAAAGTAAATGGCAGTTAGTATACCCTCCCCTAATGGGCACCCCCACTGGGGACATTGTTCAGGCACCACCACGGACACGTCCCAAGTGCAGCTGGATATGTAAACAAGGACATAATCCGCCTGAAAGAATACTCACAGTTTGGCAGAGCGCGCTCTGTTGTTAATGTATTTTGCCAAAGCAATAACAAAGCCGTTATTTTAAAGTTTATTTGTGAGATTTTATTAATCAAGAAATTTTCTAGAAATTACTTCTGGAGGAAGGGCCTTCCATAAAGTCACCATACGGGGGGAGAATGTTTCCAGATGACTTTTTTCCTTATCTGTAGCCTGTCCCTCAGAATAAATCACAATTTAGTCTATTTGAGACAGAAATCACATTGCTGTTATACAACGTAAGGGAACCTCCTGGGTTTTTATTTTGAATTCTCTCCACTTCTTGCAAGACCAATCAGGCTTTGGGTTACAGTTCTTCATTAGGCTGGAGGTAGTCAATGTGCTGTACCTTGGCTTATTAGCAATGAATTGAAAACATTGGTAGTTATAAATTCAAAGTCATCCTGTGCATGCACAAACCAATATTTCCAAGTTTGGTACTCGAAGGAAAGAAAGTATCTTGGCATTTTTTACAGTTTTATTGGTTGATAGTCTGGATTTTTAAAGTTTTTCTAGCATTTTTGGGACAGTCATAAAAATGACAGAATAATGCTGCAGGAAAAGATGACATTTTGAAAATCAGATTTCCATGAGCTTTCAGTCTGACAGGATCTATGGTGTGAGGTAAAAATGTACCCAGAAGTACTAGCAAGATTTATTATGGATATGACTAATCAAAAATAAATGCTAAACCTGTTTTTTTATTATTTTTAATAAAGATCTTAGAAGTTAAGGAGGAAAGTTTTCTAGGTGTACTTCATAAGAAAGAAGGCCAGAACACAACAGGGAAAATTATGTCTAGTTAACTTTATCATTGCATATCTTCATTATAACCAATATTCACAGCACTTACACTGAAAAGGATATATTTTTTAATAGTCAATTGGCATTAGAATAATTTCTTGTGGTTTTTTTTCTTTTTTTTTCCTTTCTTTTGCAGTTACATCATATGTGCAGTACATTTTGGTGGCTTCAAAAAAGATATGTTTATATTGTTTATGTGTACTGTATTCAGCTCCACTTAAAAGTCATTGTTAACCCTATATTTGTGGGTAAACTTTTGGCCATTTGCAATGCTGCTACACTGGACACTGCTACAGACATTTTACCAGCATATTGGATCCCTGGATATTCCAGCTAAATTATTATTATTCATGCACAGAATACATGTGTATACACAGAAAAACTCAGTATGCTCCTTGCTGCATGTAGGCCATTGGCTTGTCCTGTCCCATGGTGAACTCACCACAAAGGTTTGGTTCGACTGAGTATGTTTGACAGATCCTCTGGCTCTGCATTGCTATACATGTGCACTCCAGATGCAACACTTCAATTTGTCACTTTGATACCTGTTGAGCTCAACAGGTGTGTGCTTAAGTTGTTTTTCAATGAAAGTATAACTGGAAATGCTTATCTGCCGTATCAATCTAATCAGAACTAAGAATTGATTAAAAAAACCTGTATTTTGGTCTACCTTGACCCTGATTCCTTTGCTGGAACAGTTGAGGTCCTGCTAATACTGCTGCATATTTACCATTCCACTGTTTCCTACAGATCTGTGCTATGGAAAAGATTCCTGCACAGGGTGTCTTTTACCTTAAAAGACTCTTATACCTCAAACTCTGCAGTTGCTGACTGTGCTGATATTTTCAGAGGAAAGTTCAAAATTCACTGCAGCCCATGCTTTCAGACCTGTTGAGGAATGGCTTTCAACATTACAGCCTGTGGCCAGAAAAAGTAAAACCAGAGCAAAGCCTTTAATTTCTCAGATGTGATACCTGTTTCCTTGTGCTAAGGTGCATAGCTGGGAATGGTGAGCCTCAAGTTAAGTATATAGATGGGCTTGATTTTTACAGCTGTCAAACCTGTGATTTGACTGAATGCTAGTTGATCTTCTTTCTTCTGGATCAAACTCAAAGAGCCAGGTAAAAGAATTCTCTTTTGTCTAGGATGTTTTCTTAATTTTTGAGATATATGGATTGAAAATACTGTTATCACTGACCACAAAATATAGATGTCCTTATGTCACAGCCATTTTCATTCCACTGTGGCCGTGAGAGGTTTATTATAGAGTATTTGTGACAGATATCCTTTATGTGATATTCAACTCAACGAGAAGGCACTGGCTTAATACCAAATAGAAACATCTCTCTCATTTCAGATGTTGCTGGCTTTGAGTCCCCAGTTTAATAATAATAATTTATGGGTTTTAAACTTACAGATATTATAATTTTAAACCAAAGAGCTTGTGATTTTTCACATCCCTGACAGTTTTTGTTCTATTTCTCCTGTGATCATGGTTCTTCTACCACCACATAGAGCCACCTTCATAACCTCACAAACTCCTAACACGATGTTATAGTTACATATTAATTATCTCAATGCCAAAAAATAATTCCGTTTTGGTCAAAGAATTGACAACATTGTCTCAGCTGACAGTGACATTCTGGGTCAATACCTTGCGAGAAAGTGAGCCATGAGTGAAGCATAGCACAGAACTTACTGCAGCTACTTGCAAGCATAGGCTAGGATCTCTGGATCCTTGCATCAGTCAAACTGACCCTCCTCTACTTTAGAGTTGCCAAGCAAGATGTCATAAAGTTAAATAGGGAAGAAAAAAACCAAAACCAAAACCAAAACCAAAACCAAAACCAAAACTGCATGTTTAAAAGGTCTGTGTTCTAATGCCTTCCATCTGGAAAAGCCAAAACTCAGTAAAGAGAGGGAGATTTAAATTAAAAATGGCCCTTTTTTTCCCCCCTTCAGAAAATACTTGGTGAACCATGAATTTATACTTTTTTTTCATGAGGTACTACAGAAACCAGAGAAAAACAGATACTCAATTTCTACAGCTACTCTTCTTCACCAATGTCCGTTCTTGATGCATGTGATGAGGATTGTGGTCTGTCTGGCTTGAATCTCTGAAGCAGACTACTTGCAGATGCTATGTATAAGACTGCATTGACTATTAAGTGAACATGTTCTCTTTTTCCCCCCAAAACTGCATGCAGGAAACAAGCATTTAAAACTTTTTTTTTTCTGTTAAAAACAGTGGAAGGGTCAAACACAAGCATTAGAAGCATACCAAATTTCTGAAATAATGGATGCCTTTTATTGCTTTATGTCGGTACCACAGAAGTGAAACAGTTAAATAATTTTGCCTTCTATTGAAACAATATATAACGTTTTCATTATTATACATTGCTTTCATGCATACTGTTGGAGGATATAGTGATTTATCCAGCTGGTTGCTTATATAATCTTGAGGTATAAATTTATATAGTAGGAGTTTTTGTGTATTTATGATGCATAGTAAAATGTATTTAAAAAATACCTTGTGCAATATATTGTACAGACTTGCTCAACACATACACAGTAACTTAAGAACTGATCCAGATTTTCTGTTTGGAACTTCAAAAATAAGTGAAAACATAAGACATTGCCAAAATCCCTAATTTCCTCTAGACATGACTTATATTGTGAAACATTTTAGTTCTATATGAAAAAAAAGACTTTTGGGGGACCACTCTAGCTGAAATTAATGCTAAAATCTGAGAATGTCTATAAAATGGTTATATGTGAGAAAGGAAGTAGTACAGGAGATCAACTTGGTTTCTATGGGTGAAAACCAAAGGACTGTTAATCTAGGTGCCTGATTATTGTCTGAGTTGACCTCTGACAACTCAAACCTTTCTCTCGAATTCACTGGAAAAGCCTTGCATGTGTTTTGGTATCTTCTGGTGTAATGGTGGCCAGTTGTTTGATGACCTACATTTCCATAAGTACTACTTTAGAAAATGGGATAGCTTTACAGCAGTTGAAATAATTTAAAAAGCTTTTTTTAATGTAGCTTCCACATACCATTCCTCTGTATGCTCCTAATCTGAAAAAATCTCTAGAGTACCATTGTACACACAAGTAACATTCTCCAAATCACTAAAGACTTTCAAGTGTATAAACACTTACATTTGGGCCATATGTAAAGCTCAGAGATATCTAGCTCCAGAGATGCTTAAAGGTTTGGTTCACAATGAAGCCCTGGGTGGGAGTCTTAACTGAAGTATTCCCTTGTCTGCCTTGCGAACAGAGAAGAAAAAAAAAAGTAACGTGGATTACTCAACTGTTAAACTATCTATGCAGTTTTGAGGATGAGCAATCCAATCCTGCCAGGAGAGATGATTTTGCTCCGCTAATGACTTATTAATAACTGACCACTCAGGTAATGCAGAAGCATTGAAACCTGTCACCCATATGCTCTTGGTTAGATGGAATTTACCTCAAGCACAAAGATTGTAGGTAGGGATTTGCTGCATTGCTTACAAGCAACAGAGCTGATACGTGCTTTTGCAGCAGTGCAGCTCTTTGAAACTAGCAAGGGTTCATGGTATAGTCTAGAACAGCACACGATCCACAGAAGAAAAACAAAATTCAGCCTTAAATTTTACATGTTTTTCAGCCAATGGCTTATCTAACAAATTTCAGTAATGGATGTGAGGAAAAGAGAGAAATGAGCCCTTCACATTTAAATTCAAGATATAAAGATACTGAGTCAGCTAAAATGCAGTTATTAAACAGTTAGCGTGTCATACTTGCTGGTGAAAAAACCTGCCGATATGCTGAGAAATCCTTACGTACTGTGAACTAAGGTTTCTATCACACTTCACTGAAGTCCAGGTTAGACATCTGTGACTTTCATCTCTGAGCAGAGATATCTGTGAGGATGTGGAGTGGTAATTTTTGCTGCATGCTGAAGAGCAAGTGAAAGAGCAGAAGCAGCAGATCCTAAAGGATCTATTCAGTGCTCTGAAAACCTCATTTATCAACATCCGTGAAGGCGATGGTTGGAGCAGTGCTTGAAAAATCTGTGACAAAGCAGATATGATCCTCTGAAGTAACTTGTGCAAATTACGTTGGTTTAATTTTGGAAACTGTTAAAAGTAGTCAACAATTAGTACAGCAGGCTGGGAGTCTGATGTGCCTTAGTATTGGGTGGGATGACTAGTTGAAGAGAACTGGGCACACAGTTCAATGTTTTACCTGAAGCTTTTACAACATAAGGAATGGGAATAAAAACTAGATTGTTTTACATGGGGTTTTAGCCCTCCTAAAACCTGCATCCCATGCCTTTCCTGTGCTATCTCAGCATGTCAAAAGCTAAGACTTTTTCTGATTAATTTCATAAAATATCAAACTTAGTTGAGATCCTCCTGCCTTGTCTGAAAAACACCCAGTGAATAAAAGCAAATCCCTCATCTGGCATACAAAGGTCTTTGGAATCATACATATGCTTCATTCTTTCTCTATAGATTATAGAGCTGTGTTATTTTAAGGCCTACTTTGGAATTATTTGGTCTACAGATTCATTATCTGATCCAGTTTGGGCAGACATGGTCCTATTTGGTTAAATATATTTTGATCAAAAGGACCAACAAACAAAAAATGCCCCTAACTTGGTAAAATGATAATCATTCTTAGGGTTCAGAAAACAGATGGTCGTGTATCACCACAATACCTTTTTTCAACCACTTTAAAAATTTGAGATTGGGGATAAACAATTTAGTCTTTCAATTAATAAGCACCTACTGAAACAGAAAGTCTAAAAGCAACAAGGTAAGTAAACTGTGTTGTCAAATCCCCGCCAGAAAGAATTTATTGTGTGTCTTTTATTCCTTCTGAATAAATCTTGCTGACCAATTATCCTGAAATATAAATAAACAAACAAAAGCACAAGGAGAACTTCCATCAGACTGGCTTCATATTGAATTATAGTTAAACTCTATCTGCAGCCATTGCTGGCCACAAACCCCATTTAATTGCACAGGAACATATTTGCCACTATGTCAAATAAATAAATAGATGCTCTTACTCAGTGGACATGGATTGGGAAATTTGCAGAGCTTTCATTTTCAAGCTCTTTTTCATGTCCAGTGGGTTCAATTGGTCTTGTGGGTTTTTTTCCTTCCCCCTTCCTGCCCCCCCCAAAGCGCTAATAGTGACTACTACTTACACGAGTCTTTTGCTGGTTTAAAAGAGCTGAATTGTTACAGAAATTTTAAGCTGCCAACCTCATCTCAAATACCATTTCAAAATATGTTTGGATGAAAGTTCATAGCTTAAAATACACGACAAATAAAAGCTGCAGAAATGTTCACAAATTTTAGGAAATTTGGGCTTTGTGTCTCTGTGACCTATTTTATTTCTTATTTAGCCACACAAAACTTGGTATTCCACCTAGGCACATTATTTTTTCCTAGACTGGAAAGGAGAGGAGGACAGAAAGGTGTGAAGGTTTAGTACTTTTCTGATTTCTTGTGAGATGCTTTCCATTATGATTATAGGGCCAGTTTAAATAGCTAGAACACCATGGCAGAAGAACAAAATGAAGATAAACAGAAATTCAAAAATAATAATTAAAAAACCATATGAACTGTTACTGAAACAGAAGACTTCTTGTGAGAGAATGAGGTAACAGCTTGTGATGAAGGCTGATTGTTCATCTGATAGAGAGATGGGGACCAAGACAGCTGAGACCTACTTGAGACCTACTGTCTTCCTTCCTTCCTTCCTTCCTTCCTTCCTTCCTTCCTTCCTTCCTTCCTTCCTTCCTTCCTTCCTT
>VZRJ01010012.1:107817-143900 GCA_013397565.1 Ptilonorhynchus violaceus
TCTTTCTTTCTTTCTTTCTTTCTTTCTTTCTTTCTTTCTTTCTCTCTTTCTCTCTTTCTTTCTCTTTCTCTCTCTCTTTCTTTCTCTCTCTCTCTCCTTCTGTCTCTCTTTCTCTCTTTCTCCCCTTCTCCCTTTCTCCATTTCTTTCTCTTTCTCCCTGTATCCTATCAAATAATATTCAGTGTGTTTTGCAAATTTACTCCCTCAGTTTACCTTTAGCATTTCTTCCATTTGTATGGTCCATTGTTTTTTCAGCTGGCATCATCCATTTTAACTCTTCCCTCTAACTTTAGACTATTGAAAGATCAACAAATTCCTGCAAGCATTTGAGTCAAGCTGGTGTGAGTCTGGCGGTTAACTGCCTGTCACCTCTCACCAAACACGGGAGCTGTGTTGCATGCTTTCAGACCACGCAGACCTGGCAAACAGATTCTGCAAATCCTAGTTAAGAGACAGAAAAAATCGCACACTTAGAAAGGATTAAGGCTTCATCCTCTTGGAAGTCTCCTAGAGAATGCTTTAGTTTTGGCTCCTTTAGATCAACAGAATACTACTAATTCACAAAAGCGCATTCTAGAAACTTAAGTGTCTTTAGATTTGAATTTTTATACTTGTAACCACCTTATTAAAACAATTCACCAACTTTTCTAAACACGAACATATACAAGTTGTAATAAAATGTTTGAAGTTTATTAATACACAATGAATACCTAAAGAAAAAGAAAATAAATCCAAAGAAGCTATTTATTCATAAGATACTGGTATTTATATGAAAAGAGGAGCCAAACAAAAATAAAAAATAATAAGGCTGTTCTGTCTCCTCCTTCTCTTTAAGCTACAGTCAAAACATGTGATGGATTACAGTTTAAAGACAGCAAACAAGGTTGACAGTTTTTAGGGGCATACCCAGTTGCTTTCTATTTGCATATACAATGCCTGGCATGTGAGGACTCTGATGCTGTAATTCTCTTGTGGAAAAAGTGGAGGATGATAACAAATAAAATTGGCTGTATTATTGATATGTGCTGTATGCACACTAGATGTGAAACAATGGAAAACAAGCAGATGGAAATAAGGAAAGTTAATTATTTGCACGTTTTAGGTTAGAGGTTTCCATGCTGAAGGTATGTGGGTGCAAACAAACTTGACAGTTTTAGTCATTGTTTTTTTTCCTGACTTTTTAACCCAAAACAATAGCCTATAGCCTGAACCTTTGATATCTGATATAGAAATAATTTGGGAGGTCTGTCCTTCCAAGAGACACTAATTTAAATTTCTTCCACAAGCCAATCATTCATGTTTCCCCATCAAAGTGTTTTAGGGCTGCTATCTTGCTTCTGCTTTAGAATTTATCAATATTATGAGTGGTTCTTTGTAGAATGTTTTTTTCCTTTTGCTATTTCTGTATTTTGAAAAATGAAATCACTATTCTTTTCTCTGAAAACAGGAGAACAAATTCCACTCATTGCTACCACCCTAGATGTTATAGTTTGTGCTGCACTGGACTTAGAGTGTTCAATGGTAAAAGTAAAAACTTTTTATAATAAATATTGAATGGATAACAAAATCATCACTCACTTTTCTTAAGAGTTATAATATTGACTTCACAAAAGTCATAACTCATGTAGACCCATGAATACACACCCTTGAATAGATTTTCAATACATCATTATATAGACAAATATTTTATGACATCCAGGATAGTTCCTAGTAAACAGAAGAATGAAGAAAACAGTGCAGAAAAAAAAAAAAGGAAGAAATTATGTTCAGAGAGTTAATTAAATTGTTGGGTTTTTATTTTAGCTAAGTAACCGACAGTACTGTGGTTAGTTCATTCTTTCCTTCAACCTTTTTTATCTGAAGCCATGTATCGGAATTAAAGCAAAATTATGAACTCATTTCTACTAAAAACACAATCAGTATCCAGCTAAAACTTCTCTCCTCTCTCCTTATCTATGAAGGTTATTGTAACATTTCCACATGAAGTCATAGCTGGGAAGTAAGAATTTTATATAAGCTTGTAAGAAATGCAAACAAAATCTGCAATTTAGCTGCTTCTCACTGCAACAGTTGAAACAGTGCTAGCCAAGGTAGGAAATTTTATGGAGCCTCTCCTGTAAGATAGATATCTTTATTTCTGCTATTTCTATGTCCCATTTAGACTACATTTTTTGCCGTGTGTACATGGATTCCATCTGGGTATCTAAGCGTCAAGGGAACCAAAACATTTGCTGCCAGTCCAAAACCTTTCTACTGCCTTTCACAGTTGCTCAAGTGCAATATTTTGAATTTGTTAATTATTGTAAATGAGGCCATAGCACTAACTCTTTTTTTTTTTTTTTTNTCTACCATTCAGGCATTAGCGTTATTTCCATGTGGAAGGTGACAATGAGGCACAGGCCTCCTCTTGCTTTTATATGCATTATAGATGAAGAATGTGTCAAAGCTTCTCAGTCTCCATTGTCTCTGATGTGTATTTGAGAGATACCACAACATGTGAGACAGTACACAACTTCTCCAAGGTCTTTGCCACCCTCCTTGACAGCACACATTTTCAGAAAAAACTCCCCAACAAAACAAAAGGAAGAAAAATCCCCAGTTCTGCCTGACAAACAAAAAAATGTGGTGGCTAATGGGTGGTGATTATACATTACTGGAGTGTGTTCATTTCCCATCTTCCTTGAAGACTCACTATTCAGAGTCTCAAATAACAATACTCCATCTGTGAACCCACACATCTTGTAATTACCAGCTGATTGATACTTCTGCCTATATCCAAAAACATTAACTCAAAGAATTTTCAGCCTCTGCACCATATCAGCAACACTTTGCCCAATGGATTTAAAAGAAATCTTCAAAATGCTTTTCTATTTAAGTTATTGATTAATTTAATTCCTGTTAAAAGGTAATCCAGATCTATTCCTGTTGCACTTAATGTCCTCTCTACTTATGATAAATTCCATCTGTATTAACACACCTGTGTGAGAGAAACAGCATGCAGAGGTTTACATATATTAGATAAAGTGTAACAGGAAATGTTTCAGGTGGGCTTTATCTTGATAATCTTAACAGCTATATTGCTCTCTCAAGATAGATGCTCCATGCCAGTTGAATGCTTCATGGCTGAACATTGTTTCTATAAGAGAGGCCTTTTTCTAGTCAGTTTTTGTTTTATATACATACTCCCACATTATTTATTTGACCTTTTGGCAAGTTATTGACACCATGCAGTTTCAGGATTTTTTTCTTTTTTCGGAAACAAAGTTTTTCCTTTTATTCTGAGGAAAGGTCATGTATCTGATTCTGCTTCATATCTCAAGTGGGGAGCAGAAGAAAGTCTCAAACTCCCAGTGTTTGTGGGAAATCCAGAATTGTTGTAAAACATCTGATCAGCATAGAAAAATATTTGGTAAGACTCTTGATCACCATAACCAAACTAAATCCTGATTGGACCAATGTGTATTGATCTCAGATAGGCTAGGCATGCAAATATATGAGATGCTGGTGCTGTAGTGGGTTAGTTATCTGTGAAGACCAACAGATGAATCTCACACTCAGGGTATGGGAGTTGACAAGGACTTAGTTTAATTTAAGAGGTTTCTGATGTAGACTATAATTTGAATTTTGTGTCAAGACACTTTGCATTTTGACTCTATACTGACCTGGTTCTTTTACTTTTTTCTTCACAATCATGTCTGGATAGCCCATCTTCAAGATTTTATCTAAAAATTAGAAGATAGCAGAGGTTTTTCTTTCTAATAAAGTTCAAGTGAATGCTGTATCTTTCTACTAATGAACATAATAATAATCAGCTTAAAAATCTCACAGATATGGGCAGACTGCAGTTCTCCCATGGCCATTGTAAATCCTTGAGAATGTGAATTTGTATTATGAAAGATATCTAATATATTGAATATAATTGTATTATGAATCATGGCAACTTCTCTTGAAATAGTGCACTGCCACTGATAAAAGCAAAAAATTGTTTTTAAGAAGCTCCATTCCTGCCTAGGCTTAGGCAAATGCTCCTAGAAAATAGCAAAGTTTTGTAAAGGACAGAATAAGTAGTAAACAAAAGTCAGAAAAAACCAAGGAAATACTTTTCCCGTTTCCTAGTGTAACTTTTAGAAATAATTGCATATTTGGCATGACATAGCAGAAAAAAATTAGTGTAAAATCTATTTTGTAGAAATAATTATTCATATTTGGCATTTATGAACAATTGTGCATCTAGAAGTAAGACTTGAAACCAGATTTATTGTGGAAAATTTGTTTTGAGTGAACTCATATAATTTGGGGAGTTGAGTTTTCATAAATTTTTATTAATTATTGGTCTCAGACTTTAAGTAAAAGTGAATAATTCTAGGAAAAATTGTATCCAGCCTTTCTCTGAGGAGTTTCGTATCCAGAAATGCAAGATTGTCCAGTGAATATTGACAAAAATTAACCACAGTATCAGACCTTCAAATTGTTAAACCATGAAATTAGAAGTTTTGGAATGGGCATATTCAGCTCATTTTTTTGCACTTAACTATGCAAATATTCTCTACAAACTTTCCTGTAATGTGCTATGCACCAAAAAGAAACTCAGAAGTCATTCTGAGCAAGAACAGGCTAAGGTATCAAAGCACATTGAACAGCTGATGTTTCCTCAGAAAGCTGAGAAATGGAGATTCATTACTCATCTCCAGTTCATGTTTACCATCAATGTGGAACTTACATGAAAAAGCTAATAATGCAAAGCTTAACCTTGCTTACTTCTCTAACATGAAGAGCATATCTGGTATATATCTTTTTTCTATCTGTCTCATAAATATTGAAGTCTATGGGTGGACATAGGTGTTAAGTGAATGTTAACATCTATCATATAATTAACTATCTCATTTTTTACAATAATTCTGATTGCCTGTTACCACATAAAGAATCACCAAACCAGGACAAGGGCAGATTTCCTTAATCACATTTTCATATGAGGAAAATACAGGAAAAGGGTGGGAAGAGAAATTTCCTGAATGTTGTGTGTGAAACCATGATTTGAATGCTTTATGATGATGAAAATGACCCTTCATCTTCAGTAAAAACATTTGCTTTTTCAGAGTTGTTGACTACTCAGATTTTTTAACTAACCTCAGTAGGAGCTGAAAGAATCAAGGCCCTTTCAAAGTCAGTACCATAAGAGTACAATACCCTCTAGAGGAATGGAAAGCAACTTGCATAACTGCAATATTTCATGTCTAGAACCAGTTTTGTTCTGAATACATACTTATAATTTTTCATTTCTGAACTAATTACCAATAGTGATCCAAATACATTGTATTACACTAAATGCCTTACCCACCCCCACTTTTCTGCTTCATTTCCTAAACATGGTGGAGATTCTTTTGCACTGGAAATACCAGATGTTGATTTTCTAAACTACCCATGACTCCTTCTTTATTCTCCCAGCATTTAGTTCATTCCTTTTTGATGGGCTTAACTCTCTTGTTACTACTCAAAGTCTCTATATGATCAGCTTGGACTTCTGAGATTGGTATCCTGCTCCCCTGAGAAAAAGAATAACCTACAGTTTCAGAATTGTAGCTTTTTACCTCCAAATTCCATTACCTTTTCCACTGATATTTTTCTTAACCTCAAGAGTGATTTCTCTTGAGACGTGCGAAACTGCACAATCACAGCCAACGTAGAGCCAGAGGCACACTTCTTCCAAGAAAAGACTGATGCCTTATCTGGGATTACCTAAAAAGAGAGGCTTGACAAAATTAAAAGGGTAAAAAGTGGTTGTGTTTATTTGAAGGCCTTCACGTGCATCCAGGGCAGTCAGAGCTCACTCAGGGGGCTTACACCCTAAGGTGGACCCCCAAAGATCAGCTCCCCAAGGTGGACCCCCCAAATGGGACGACCAGTCATGAGTTCTCCATACTTTTATAAGTTTGGTCCATTGGCATATCGGGGTTAATTCTTCCAACTACAGCTTCAGGTAATGAAGTAATTTACCCCAAGCTTGCTCCACCTTCCCAACTGTTGTTTACAGTTCTCGGGCCTGAGGAAGTAAGTTGTCCTTGAGCTTCGGGCCTGAAGATGGATTCTTTTGTCCGAATGCAGAAGCTAACATTCTATGTGGACTTTGAAGTTACACACTAAGAATTGCAGGGTTACAAATATATGAAAAATATAAAAGCTAAAATTCTAAGGCATCAATACTATCTGATTTTTTCAATCTTCTCCATCTTTCCATATGGCCTGTTTTTCCTGCCTTGTAATTCTTGTGCTTTACATGTTTTGCAGAGCACTTAAATATCTTCTACACAGCTGAGTCTTAATTCTTTTTGTCCAGCAAGTGTAAGAGAGATTTTCCTACAGACCTGTGCTCCTGCACAGATACTGACAGAAATTTCATTGAGGCTGTAAGTCCTTGATGGTTTTCTACAATACCATTAACTTGTACTTGAGAGAGGTTCTGTCCCTGGCAGCAGCAGACTTGTCTGGCTAAGGATTACCTCCTCAAGGATGATTTTAAAGTTACAACACTTACAAAATACCTGTGAAAATACATGTGGAGTTCAAACTTGGCACTCTGGAGATGCAGCTCTTCTCCATCTCTTCTGTACCTCCCTCCACAGGCTTATTATCTCTGCAGACTTAGCCTAGTATAGTGCCTGAATTCATTTATTGTTTAGTGTACATAATTAAAATAGGGTGTAATGTTCCCTGGTATTGAGTTGGCTAAGGAAAAATTTTGCTAGCTATATCCTTGCAATATTTACCAATACCTTTAACACAAAATGGAGAAAAAGGATTATGTGAATCCACATTTGATCAGACTAGGCCAGACACTTAAGAAGCAGAAAAAAGAAAGTCCAAGGATCTGGTAAGGCAGAACACAAATATTAATATTATTTGTATAGTGTTGAATATATCCTAAGTGAAAGAATGTTATGCTACTACAACAGTAGTTGTCTATCTCTATTTTTTAAAAATAAGAGAGAAAGGAAGGAGTTCTTGATAGACCAATGCACAGATTCAGAACTAGTTCATTTTTCATAGGAAAAAAAAAAGCTTTTTTTACATTGATATTATTTGCCAAATTTCTTTCATCTAAATTGCTAAAGGTTGAGGTGTATCAGGAGAACATTTATTCAGTTGGTAACTATGAATACCATTGACACTCTAATATAGGTGTTTGTAATTTATTTATGACAATAAACAGCAGCAAAAAAAGTATTGTAAGCAATGTTTAGGAGAGAAAAGGACTAATGTCAGCGCGATAGGGTACACGCAAACTAATATTTATTGGCTCGGGATACTTAGTCCAATTTGCAATTATGTTGATGTTGATAGCATAACTCTTGAGCTATTCTTAAGGTTTCTTGGCTGCTCAAAGTAATGGAGACACCAGTAATTTCCTCAGAAGTGAAAAATTGTGTCTTCTGTAATTAATAGTGCATGAAAATACTGTTTTTGATATTTACTCCTACATCCTGACTGCTAAAAAATGGCACTAATGAATGAAGAATTTCAGTTTGTGCAGTTTCTTAAACTTCAGTAGAATCGAATGCGTAAGAGAAACATCATTCAGCTCTCTTTCTTCTTGAGCAGAAATTAATAATTTTTAGGAATGCGTCCTGAAATCTCAAGATGGTAGCAAAAGCCTGATGAGTTTTGGGCAAGATTTTGTTGCTGAAGCCTGCCCAGCTTCATCAAGAATAAATGGCTGACTGTAATAATGTACTGAAGATGTCTT
The DNA here is from genome assembly GCA_013397565.1 of Ptilonorhynchus violaceus. Classification (NCBI taxonomy): domain Eukaryota; kingdom Metazoa; phylum Chordata; class Aves; order Passeriformes; family Ptilonorhynchidae; genus Ptilonorhynchus; species Ptilonorhynchus violaceus. Next base: position 115,559 of record VZRJ01010012.1, read on the forward strand.
TCCAGATCAGCTGAGGTACAATTAGTGTTAGTTCCATTTGCCTTCCTCCTCTTGTCAAGAGAAAGGAAAGAAAGGAAGCCTGAATCCTCAGTCTTTCCTGCCACTGCCACCACTACAGTGTAACAGGTGCGTTGGAAAACATTCAGCTCATATTTACTGGTATTTACAACCACAAAATGAAACTGATATTATAGGTTTCCTGCTCCACCTCGGTGGCCCAGCTGGTACATCTGTGGTAGAACAGAAGCATCACTGGCTGCCCACTTGTAGCGTGATATGGGGATTTTATAATCTCTTTTTCATTGCGTAGGAGTGTTTCAGGATTTCGGGATTACGATGAACTAACTGGATCTGAGTCAATACCTTTATGAGAGATAGCTGACAGTTAATCTCAGGTGTGTTTGTACATACCAAAGACTGATCTTTATTACCTCTCCCATCCCAATGTGCCAGAGGAAAGCTGTTCAAGGCAGTAACTTCAGTCTGGAGTTCTTATGGTGGCAGGTGTGGAAAAAGCTGGCATTTCTGATGGGATGACCTTCCCCTTCCAGTGCAGAAGGGCCATGGTGACCATCAGGAAATGCAGGGAAAAAAAATTCTAGTTAGTTCAATCTGTCTCATGGGTGTATTCAGTACAGTTTAAATTCAAAATATACTCGTTATGGTGCCTGTGTTGCACATGCCTGTATGTTCATCCATTTTAGTTTAAAATAGAAGTTACAGTTTCCTAACAGAGATTTGAATAAAATGAAACCAGAAGAAAAATATTGATTCATATTTTATCATATAATATTTTCCATATGATAGAGATTTGAAGTTGTCAGCTTAAATGCTTATAGAATTTAAACTTGTGTCCTAAGTTTCAGCTCAGTGCAAAGAGCAAGTAAATGCTGAAAATCAGGGTTTGTAATGACTAACCCAAGCCATCCTTAACTACCTACACCTCTATAATGTCCTATACTGGCTATGCAACTGTAGAAATAGACTTAAAGAAGTAATCTGTCCTTTTAGCTAATAACATCAAAATGAGACCTTTTTCTTCACTTTGCCTGGACCTCTAACCTTTAAAGGTGAGTTAGACAGCTGCACAAAATCTGATCTCATTTTCTGCCCCTGGCAAGATTTTTTCAAGTTCATCTTCTTTTTTTCCCCCTTCTCTCAAAATCTGATGAAAAATGAAATGTCATGAAAACAGGCTCTGAGGCTAAAAACCCTCTGTCTGTCTCTGTGACAGATGTCAGTTTGAAAGGTTTCAGGTCACCTGTCAGAACTATGTCAGTATGATCCATACAAACATCTACTCAACCTCTAACACTAACATTGAGTTCTGCTTTTTAAAACACCCCTTGAAAAAGAATCAAATGATTTCAAGTCACTGCCTTTTCCCCTTTCTTTTAACTCTGATTAATGAGCCAAACTCTCAGGCAAGAAAAAAAAAAAAGAAAAAGGGGTGGGGGGGGAAAGGAAAAAAAGAGCCTTTAAAGAAGGACAGTTTGACCTTTTTGTGCCCCTGGCAGTGAACCAATCAGCATTCTCATAATCCAAACACAGATGCCTGGAGCTAAACAAATCCTGTACTTGTGAACAAGAATTCAGTTTGCTGTCAAAATACAATGATGAGCAACAAAGTGCTGATCTTAAGAAAAATATCCCGAAATAAATTAAAATGTTTTTCATTAGTAAAGGGAGTAACATAAGTAATGTCATACATCACAGCATCATTTGGAAACAAATATGTTGAGATACTTATTTATATTTATTCTACATGTGTGTGCATTTGAACCACAGTACCTCGTCTCTACATGAGACATAATCTCATAATATTTTATGACACCAGAAACACTGCTCATCTAATGCTGCAATTTGGTACTTTGTAATGATTAATTAACAGGCTTGCATGCTATTTTATTCCTTGCTTAGTGTCATAATGTTTGCATTATTTCTCACAAGCATGATCTGCCCTTTTAAAGTTTAAGCCTCTGTTTTGTTAAAAAAATAATTGCAGTATTAAAGAGAAGATCCCAGCTGCATGACAGTTTTCATCAGCATGTTGTTTTAATAGTCTAACAAATAGATATGATTAGGGATTTCTTCCAATTTCTATTTTCAAATGTCCCACATAGATCCTATCAAGTAGGTTCTTGATGTTGATGGGCATTTTTTGGATGTTTCTTAAAAATCTGTAATGCCAATTTTAGGGTCCAATATAACAGTTGGGAAAAAAGATCTGGACATCACACTGATACACCACAGATGCACAAGATCCAAATTTAAATGAAATCACAAACTAATTCAGTACTATTATTTTTTTCAGGGCTAAATATGTGATTTAATTCATGCATGAAGCTGGTGAGAAAGAATATGTGGTCATTTTATGCATTGTTACTGTGGAACACTCTACTCACATGTAGAATCCTGCTTTTAACTTTTTTCTAATAAACATTTGTATGCTGTTGTTCACTAAATGTCCATACTCTTTCCTTTTCTCATATGTGCCTATAACAAATGTGGAAATCAGATTTCAGTTCCTTTTTTTTTTTTTGCTTTTAAATAATGATGGCACTACGCCACTCACCAGGAGTTAATTTCATTAACGTTGGGACTGAGTCATATGACAGGAAAAAAGTCAGCTTGATATCAAAGGGTTGCAGCTCTTACAAAACAAGTATCAACTTCATTTTGGGCAATCCTAAAGAGGCTTGGGAACAATTGGAGACAGAGTCATCCATAGAAAACTATCAGTATTGTTTAGCTGAAGATAGCCGCAAACATCCTGAAATACTCAACTGTATCTAATCTCTTAACGACTCATGTTTACACTGTTTTTTTACTTTAATATCAGTTTCTCCCTTTTTTATTTTTTAATCTTCCAGTTGAACATTATTGTTTAATACAGTCATAGTGTGGAAATAAGAAATTTACATGTCTTATTAGACTGCAAGGTGGACAGTATGATTATTTCAAAGCCCTGATGGGAATAGATAGTTTCACTGAAACCCTGCCAGCTCCACAATTTTTCTGATCACAGTGGACATCATGCAGACTGGACCAGGACTGAACACTTTTTTAAATACTTACTGTTGCAACTCCAAGTCCGCCTTACAAATGAGGGTAAACTACTTCAAAAAGCAATAACCCTTGTGTCTGCAGAACTATAAGCAGTAATTGCAGATACTTCCTTTCCAGTGTTCTCATAACTTCAAGGTTTGCAAATAAATCTGCAAGATATAATTTTTTTCTTGTGCCAAAAACTTATTAATACTATGGGTTAAATATTAAGAATGTTTAAACAGATGATAAACCATTTAACATAACTTCCTTGCCTTCGGTTATTTTCAGCACTTAGTTTGTGACACTCTGCTCCTCAGAATAAAACTGTCAACTAAAAGGTATACACAGTCCTTATCACACAGTAAGCCCTTTTACAACCTAATAAATTAATTACTTCTCTAAAGAAGTCTTTCACTTGCTTCCCTCCTTTAGCATTGACAACTACATCTGACCAGTCAGCCAGATACTGAGAGGGCATTATTGCAGATAACAATCAGAAATGTCGAAGCAGTTATTGGTGTCACGCTGGACTACCATATTAACATTGCCACAAACAGTCTTTCCCTTGTAAGAATAGTGTTGTGATGTTCAAACCCCTAGCAAGAGTATTAGGAAACAACAAAACAACAACAAAACCAACAAAACCACCCCCACCCCAAAAAACCCGTCCAAACCTGAAGGGACTTTGAGAACAGCAGTGATTGTGAAGATAGATTTCCCAGCTGAAATTAATAATTCTAGCAGCACTAAAATTAATTACTCTGTAGTTGTAAGCAGGCAGCGGATTTATGGTAAATGACAGAATGTGTGCAAGTTTTCCTGACTACTTGATTAGAAAACACACCAAGTACAAGCATCCGTTGAGTATGCATTATTTAAGTGGTTGGTGTCTGGTGACAATCTGGAAGCTGCGATCGTGGTTGCCTGTAGGAAAATTCGCACTTTCCGGGAGAAATTCTTTCACCTTTGTGTGCCTATAGCAAGGATCTCTCCTCATGGCGGCTTAGGATATACTGGAACTTTGTGACCTGGAAAATGTGGGACAACTGACACAAGGTGACCCCCTGAATGCTGGGGTAGGCCCAATTAATTTAAAATTTTGCTTGGCCTTGTCTCTTCCAATTTTCTAAATCCTCTGGAAAAATGATTAATGCGTACACTGCCAAAGCGAAAATATTTTTGACCCTATTAAAGTCGACCAAGGGTAAACCAAGTGTAGGCTGGCATTGTATCAAACTAGCTTTATTAAATTTGATTTGAGGTTTGTATGAGGAAGGGACAGACAAGGACATTATTTTGCACAGCAACTCCCTTTCAAATGAAAATACTGGAAGGAATACAAAGTACTGGTGTACTTTGGTGCAAAGCAGTATTTAACCTAGAAGAATTTTAACAAAAAGGTGGATATTTTTGAAAAAGCTTAGTTTCCTGACTGTGAAAGCATATTGTCAGTAAAGTTGATTCATTATACGAAGAGCATTGTTTCCCTTGAAGGGGAGAGAGATTCAGACCCTGCCTTACTTCTTGCCTTTTCAGATTTTTATTCCCCAAATTATTCTTGTCTTGCCAATTCCAGCAGCTGGGAGAAGTGATTGAGGAGATGATGTACAGCAGATGTAGGCACCTCAGACATAGAAAGTGCTATTTTCAACACTTTTCCCACTTTCTACAGCACTCCTTTTTGTTGTTGTTTTTGTCAGTGAAGTGCTTCAAAGTTCTGCATAAACTGAAAATCACTATGTTTCTCAACATTTATCCTGGTGCATTAATGATCTTTAAATAGAAGACCCTATTCTCAGCTCACAGGAATCTTTTAAGGCTGCAAAAGGAATAAAGTCCAGATGTGATCCCTCACTGCAATTACTGTAGCTGAAAAAAAATATAAAATAAAGAGCCAGAATTTCCTGAATGGAGATGAGTGATAGCTGCTCTGTTTTTCAGCCCCCTAATAGCCAACAGAGGATTTCAGATGCCATCATGTCCTGCTTGATTCTTCTTGGCCTGTTTATGTATCCTGTTGGCAAGTTTGTCTAGTTTAACACAATTGATCAGAAGTTTGTCAGCTCTCAGTCCACTCTTGCCCAGTTCCAGCTTGGAAACTGCTACTCCATTAATTTAATTTGGTGTGGCTTATTTGTAGGGAGGGCCTGCTAACCTCTGAAGCAAGATCTCCAAAATGACTCTTGCTTGTCCAGCAGCTGGACTGAGATATGTGCAGAAGCCACTGGACACCTTGGGGTGCTGATGATGGGGTGCAGATTTAAGGCTAAGACAATTAAACAGTCCATCAGAAGATTTTTCTGGTTTTGATCAGTTGATAATAAATCACAAACAAAATCCCTTTAAATGTAGTGGTACAGCTAATGCAGAGGAGAACATTCCAAGCTTTTAGTGCTTTTGAGCAGTATCAGTCTCTTAATTACTAAGTGTTCTGTACTGACAACATGAAATAATTCTTCAACCACTCAAGAAAGAACTAAAGTAGAAACCGCACAGCCTAGACAGCCTTACTTAGAGTGAAACTGCAACTACAGTGAAAAAATAACCAAACTACCATCTTTGAGGAGATGGACAAAATTACCCATGTGTATGACAGCCTTATTCCAGTAAGATGTGAGCTCACTGGAAACCACCAAGAAGCTGTCAGCAGATAAGCATTACATGTTTTTGATGAAATGACTGACATTTTACTTGCATTAAACCTGATGCTCTAAAATGAAGAGTCCCCTGAATGTCCTTATTGAACTTCCTCCAAATGGAAATTTGGCATCCTCAGAAAACTTTCCATCACATCTCTATATAGCGTAAATATAAATATATACATATACATATATATATGCATAAAGTTTTTAATTTGGACAAAGTTTTTTTGTCTGCACTAGTTTTAACCTACTTATCTAGAGTCAGAGAGATTTGTCTTCCTCTAGGCCTGTCAGTTCTTCCAGATACGTCAGTAAAAGATAGATAAAAATTAGGTATGATATGCAAAGCTTGGGTCTGACTATCAAATATGATTTTTTCCAAAAGTCAGAACTCTTATACAGGCCTCATTCATTTATAGCTAAGGAACCATTAATATAAGCAGATCTCTGAATGTCTACTTACTGACATAAATTTGAGTTGGCTGGAAATAAGGACAGTGTAAGCTTGATGTGAAAAAACTTAGATTTAGGCATGTGAAAGAGAAACATGATGGTAGCTCATCCCAATCTAATAAATAAAATGGTTACAAGGATTGTTGAAATGAAAAATACAAATATAGGAATGCACTACTGCTATACTTGAATTATTTCATAGTTTTGCCTGTGAGTAGGCTTGGTAACTTCTCCAGTAACTTAGTTTTTCCAGCACATAGTGGACTGCCTACAGCATTTTTGAGAACAGCATCAGATCCAAGTATTAAAAAAAAAAAAATTGTATGATTCTGAGCTACTTTTAATACTGAAACTTCAAAAATGGGTTCACCAAAGGGTGAGAGTACTCACAAAGTGAGCAAGTCTAATTTGCTGAAGAGATGCAGACAGTTTCCAAAATGACCAAACAAATCACAATTATTTTTTTTCTGGTTCTATTTTACCTCCGTGCTTTGTCTATTTATAAGACATCTGTCATTTTGTACTTAACTGTGAAGCATTTTGAGTCAAATTCTCATTAAATTTCTCCTTGGTAACTAGAAAGAGAAACACAGAGGTATCTGTAAACTGGTTCAACCAAACAGTTTACTTATCTGTAATATAAACTTTTGATTAGAGGGCAATATCTGTGTTTGAAGTTTTGCAAACACTATCCTGTAGATACATCAAAAGCACCTTTTATTAGGTTCTTTGTTTGGATTGCTTCTAGGGCTCCCACACCTGTGGCCTTTGCTATCACCTTGCTGTTTTACTTTTCCTTTCAGCCTTTTCTGGAGAAGTCAGCCCTTTTGATGACAATTATCCATACAAAAAAGAACTCTCCTTTCCTGCCAGGCTGTTTGGGTGTTGTTGAACTACATGCTTGATGATTACCTGCCCACTTTTAGAGACTGTGGGGTAAATAAGTAATGGAGGGATCTAATATCCTGTAAAGGGAATATGAAAAATATCTCTGTGTAGAGCAGGATACCTATTTTCATTTCAAAGCTATGTATTGTTGGACATCAGGGAAGACGGCTTTCTGTTTGACTGACAAAACACCATAGGAAACATAATAAGCTGACTGTTTTCTGGTGTAAATGGAAAATTGCAGGTCAGGTGTGAGTTTAGTTACAGTACTGAATCTCCTTGTCTCACAGGTTCAATCCCAGATGCTAATAATTACAGCTACCACATCATTATCCTTAGAGACAAAATGTGGATATGTGCTGTCAAAGTCATTTTGATGTCCAGTTTGTGGTGAGACTACTTACGATTTATGTGGATTCACGGGTCACAAAGTAAATACATGTTGACTTTAGCTTAGATGTTGTTGTGCTGATTTACTTCAACAAACAGGAGAGATGGTCAGGCATGAATAAGATGAACGCATCAAAAATATGCAGCACCATGAGTTCTTTTACTCTACATTTCTCCACAAACTTCACTGGAGCTGGTACTCAAGATGTTTTGATTTCAAGGCTTCTTTAAGCATCCAATTATGTGTTTTCTGTTTTTAGTTTCTTTTCATAGTTGTCTGTTTTCTGCAGTAGGCACCTCTGATTCTTGAGTGCATAAATTTTTCTTGTTTAAACCAAAATCCAGGAGATTCCTCTTTCCCTTAGGATGAGAGAATGAGAATCCTTTCACTCATCAAGATAAGTATCTTCAGATGTAGCCTTGTGGTGATTGTGTCTATCAAAACACCCCTATCAGACCAGATCTGTACCAGTAATAGTTCTCCATGTTCCTGCATGGACATAACTTCTGGAAGCATTTGAGCTGGCTCTATGTTATGGTGTGTTAAGCGCAAGCACTAGACTGGCAGTTTTTTGAAGACTATAGACAATAAGGGGAGGAGAGCAGCTGAATATCAGTTTACAGAGAAAACAGAGTAATTTTCATGGAAAAATGTAGTAACAGCTCATTTGAGCACCTGGCTAAATGCAGAGGCTTTAGTTACTGGGTAGGATATTAGAGATGGGTCTGTTCATGGGTAGCTAACCATATTCATTGTCTAAGTGGGAATGCATTCACTGTTCATGTTGAGAGCTGCTGTGGGGTGAAGTGAGATCTACAGGAGAGATAATGAGGAGTAGATTGATGGTGCTTCTGTGTAGAAAGGCCTGACAAAGACTAGTACAATCTTCAGTTCAGTTCAGCTTAGCTCTTTTATTAAATTTCAGTGAAGACCAGACATGGAGTTTTCCAAGAAAATTGTGTCTATAGGGTAGATGAGTAGAATAACTGCAGATAATTTTCTCTTTTATGGCTAAAGACACTTCTATTTCTATATTGACTAACACAGCAATACTGTAGCTAGAATGGTAGGTTTTGTGTTTTATCCTGTGTAATGTTGAAAAGTTTTCTAGCTAAGGATTTTGCAGAGGTGAAACCTGCACAAACTGGTGCCCAATTAGTATTGTAATTCCCATATTTCCAAAATTAAGTATAAAGGTTGAAGTGATTAGTAGCTATTTCCTGTACTAGGCACAGTAGAAATTAAGTCTTTCATAACACCACAGTTCCTAAGTGATTGAGGATTACCTTTTATGCAACATTTCCTCCCAGGTCTTACTGTGCTATTGAAGTTGCATGGTTCAGTCAAGATGGGAGTTAGATTCTCTGCATCCCAGAGATCCAGTTGCAATTACAGCATCTTTATAAGTCTCACCGTGGTATTGTAGCTGATTGGTTCTGGCTCAGTACAAGTTGCTGAGGGAAACACTATCTGGGATTGAAAGTTATTTAAGACAAGGATCTGCTCCACAGCTTAACTCTGATGGAAGCAATCTGTTTGGAATACTTTCCCTTTCTCTATTTCTCTATTTCTCTGTTTAAGTGTCATGACCCTTCCAATTTAGTATTTTGTGTATTGTGTGGGCAAGCAGGTATTCTGGTCATTATTAAAGTGTACATTTTTCCTGGTGTTTTCAATTCAGAGCAGAATTGTGACAACTTCAGGGTCAACAGCTTTTCACCCTCAGCTGTTGCTTAAGACCTTTCCCACCAAACTATTATCTACACATTTTAATCATCCAAAGATAACTCAAAAGATCAGTAGAATTTTATATCCTAAAACTTTGTATTTCTTTTTGAGGTACTGCACGACACCAGCACACTTCTATCATGTCACATTGTGTTACACAAACTTACAGTGAGAAGAAATTTAACAGGAAGTGACATGTTTTAAGTGATGCACTGACATGTATAATTTAAAGACTATAATCTTATTGGAAGCAGACACCTGCAATTAATTCAGATATTGGGAATTCAAAATGAAACTTCTTGAAGCCAGAAGAAACTTAGGATTCACATTAACTGCTCATGAACTGGTGAATTTATCTGTTTATCTAAAAGAACAGCAGTTACAGCTACTAAATTTGTTCCAAGAACTCCTCTGTGGAGTACCATTGTTGTTGCTTTGATGAGTCCATAAAATACTCAGAAATTAATGATTCTTCAGGTCCTATCCTATCCATGGAGAGAGCGTGATTTGAAAGCAGTTCTTTTAAAAGGAGATATCTTTGTTCTCCATTCTCTAAATATTTTCTATTAAATCAATATGCAAATTGGTGACTAAATTAATGTAGGAAATTACAGATATTTTCTATGGTGCTATGTTGGTGTGTATATCTGGATGCCAAGCAGAGATACTGTTTCATGGATATGACCAGAAGTCATAATTCTGTATGAGCAGTTTTGCAAACACGTGATGTTACATGTTACAAATACCTCTTCACAGACAATTTTAATACAACAAAACATGCAGGCCTTGACATATGCCTACCAATTCTTTAGATTTTTTTTTCTATAGTTACATAATTGTAATCTCAAATTCAGTATTTTGATCATCTCTAAGAGTGGGAAAATATTGCTTTGTTTAGCTGTGCCCTACTGTGAAAGCCCTAGATAAGCCAGCAGCTCGAGTCTTGCATACTAATAGTAATGAACACGGTGGTTGTAAGATTGAAAAAATGTTTGTTTTTTGTCTACTAAAATGATTCAACACATGGAGGATATATATATATATCTTTGCATATGTTTGCTTAAAAGAAAGAAAGAAAAGCTACTGGAACAGCTTTGAAACATACATAATGTGAAAAACATAAAAGAAGGGCAGCAGCAGCAGAAGTCATCCTACTATGACACCAGTAGTTTCCACTGTAAGTTTGTATTTTCTAATTTAATGGATATTTCATCGCTGATTAAATGCTAGCCTGTATTTATTCATAGTTTGTTGGTTTATAGACAATTAATCAAAAAGAGTCTATTGACAGACACCTAAATAAGTAAAGCAGAGATTAGGATTTCTATTTAAATCTAATCATCATGTGGATGTTAATGCTTAGGATTCTGTTAAAAGTTTTGGCTTTTTCTCGTAAGTGAAAACCCTTCTTTTCCTGAGACCATGAATGTTGACAGGAAAGAAAAAGTAAAGAAAGTAAGAAAAGTAAAACTTGGACTGTGCCCTGGCAATAAGAGATTACTCTGTCATCAAGTTATCACATGTATTGAGGAAGCCCAACAATTAAATAATAGTGTAGGTATACAAAATGTATAGCAAACTCTGGAATATCTCAAGTGGACTGAATGGGTCAAGAACACAAATGCAGGTAATCATTGTACTGCAAACTGGAAGTACCATTGCCGAGATCTGCCCTTCTGAGCTGAGGCAGCCTCACTTACAAAACTGCTGGAAAACGCCTTTCCCTGACATTGGAAGTATATATATATATATCTATATTTCTAAGAAAGCACTTAAGCATAGGCCATCTGTCTGATGCTCCCCAATTTGACAATTATTCATTTTTCTGCATCCTGTCATTTCTGAGACTGTTTGATTAGGCAAACTTTTTTTTTTTTTCTGGTTAGACTACTTCTATCAGCCAACAATGGGGTTTGAATTGTGAGGCTGGCCAACCTACTACAACATACTTGCTTAATTTTCCCTGAAGAGTTTGGCAGTCCTGAAAGACATGCTCAGTGTAAACGAACAACTGAGAATGTAATTAAGAGGCATGTTAAACTATAAAAAAGGGGTAGTAACCACAGTATGCTTTCATCAATTAAAGCACTTTCTAATATCAGCCAATTACATCAACCTCCTCTGGCCCTTATATTTCTTAGGCTTTGTGTAACTGCTCCCTTTATCTCTAATGGGATCCTTATAATGCTGACCATGTGGCTTTAGAAGAACACCAAAATGCTAATCTAATCCCCAGTGTTGCCCAAAGGCATTACATGGGCCCTGACATGGATCCAAGATTGGTGGCACCCTAATTCAAACAAAAGCAAGAATTAGGGTTGATCAGGTGTCTCGATGACAACAGTACAATGAGCGACTGGGGGAAGGTGGGGGTAGGTTGAGGAGGGGGAGATGGCAGCAGCAAACGATCAGGCACATTTCAAAAGTAATTGGTCTCCAGGGAGGGTGTGGGTTGCTTCCTAGACCACTTCTACAGAGCCCTTTGCACCTTGCCAGCTGGAGGGAAAGCGCAGCCACTTCCAGAGAATAGCAGTGGGGCTAATGGAACTGCACATACATGTGAAAATGAGGGGCCAGCAGCCCAAAACCGAAGGAGTAGATTAAAATGGGATTTCCTTCCAGATTTTCCTTTTTCTTTTTTGTTTTTTTTTAATTTAAATTTGGTCTTGTCATTATGCAGACTTCACACAGAGCTAGATTAAATACAGAAACTTAGGATCCTTAAAAAAACTAGTTTAAAATCACAGAGGTATACTCCGATTCATGTCTTGCTGCATATGTGTCATGAAATGAAATAAATTAAAAGGCACAGTAGAGATCTTCAGTATTTTTTGTGGGGGTTTTTTTCTATAACACTGACATTTGTGAAGAACTTTTGTACTGTAGATTTTGAGGCATTCTCCAGTTGTATGACGACACCATCAACCCTACTTTGGACAAAGGGGAAAAATGCCAAGAGCTGGTGTTTTATGCTCAAAGACAGTAGATGCAACCCCCAAAAATTACATCTTATGTACTCACCCCACTAGATTGCATCTAAACATTAATAAATAAATGAGATCTTTGCTGCAGTTCTAAATGGAGGAAATGAACATGCAGTAGAATAAGAAACCAGATAACCTAGAAAATATTTCAGCTCATTTTAGCTGTTAGAAACTCCCCAGTAATTCTCTTTGTCAGACCTTCCCTGGCTTCTTGCTCTGCCAAGTCAGGTACTGGCAAGCCTCTAACTTTAGCCTGTAACCACTATTCAGGCATCACTAAGCTTTTCCAATGTGGCTACACCACAGCATTTAGTTGGTGGAATTTAGTAGTCTCTTTCAAGATCTGTCTCTCTGTTGCTGTGTCCTGGGCAGCTTGTCCGATCTGATCTGAACTTTTGGGGAGTAGGGCAGAAAATTTCATGTCTTGTTGGGAATGCGAATGTAAGATTTTCCTTCAGAGAACTGTAAGAGGACCCAAAATTTTTATTACTTCATCTTGTATCTCTTTATGGCTTTGCTGGTGACAGAAACGTGCAACAGGTGATTAAGTGCTGATTTTTTCCTTTCATCTGCTGGAAAGATATAGAAAGATATTACAGTGCATTAGAAGACAGGCCTTGCTCATAGACTAGATTAACTTCTACAAAATCTTCTCTGAGTGGGTAGCAGAAATACATTTACATACTTAATTTTTCTCATTAAACTTCTTTGTTTTCTTTAACAATAAAATTCTTCAGTTTTTTCACTTCAAATTTTCAACTTAAGAAATCACAACTTTATTAATTCACCTGGAAAGCGGTAGTGTAATGCAGAAAATTTCTAGAAACAGAGAGGCAGTTGGTTTTTTGTGTTGTTGCATCCTCTGCAAAAACAAGCCACTTGTTGCAAGAACAACCCTGTTTTGTGACCTGGGATCACATCTGACTCTTACCAAAATATTTCAGCCTTACAGAACAATTTAATGAATACTCATCTTTGTGTCCCATGCTATTCTGATGAAGATTCAAATAAAAAGTATACTGTAATTTTTATCTCCTTGCTGAAAGAAAGCAGGATTATGACTACCACCAGACTATACCGTTTTTTAACTGTGATGACAGGGCAGATTAAATCCAGACACGTTGTCACCATCTTATGTTGACAGGAACAATAGAGACAGAGAGACTTTGGATGACAGGAACAAGTTTATGGTGAGACATCATTCCACAGTGGCTTCCTGCTCTTATACAAGTCAGTGGAGTGTCCGTTCATGCAGGGCAGAACCTCAGGCTACTACATTGTTGTTTTTTTCCAGCCTTTCTCAGGAGATGTCATTCAAAACAGAGGCACACCAGACAATTAGACACCTCCTCCCCTTGCACAGAATGCCTCTCCCTTTGCATGGAACAGTTTAAGTGGAGCATTACTGGGCACATCCTGCTGTTTGGCTTTTGTCCTCTGCTGAAAGTGCTTGCCTGTTGCTGTTGCAAATATATTCTCTTGATTCTGGAGAGTGTAACAACTCTGATTATATTTTTAATTGCTTTATGGATCACATAACAGACTATAATCTGTGTTCACAAAAAGACAACTAATTTTCGTTTTCAATCAGCTTCTCCACAAGATTTTTCACATAGCCAACCTTCACACCACTAATTTCATTTTAGACCTGCAATCATATCACGCATCCCTGTGCCTGCTGTGCTAACGTGTTTTCACATGCTTATCCTTTATTTATACCACCAGAGAGGCAAGACTCCTAACAACTATCACTCCTGTGTTTTGCAAAAGGTTTGAGGCGGGACATTGGTTCTACATTAAAAAATGTAGAGAGAGAAAGGGTTTGAGGTAAAATGGGAAGAGAAGAAAACAAATCAATTAAGAGTAAATAGAAGCTCTATCCTAAGCACACTCGAGGTGACTTCAGCAGCACTTGGCTATTGAGAAGAGGAACCTGGCACTGCAAATCTTCAAAATACCCTGTATGAATAGCTTTTCAAACAGGGGTATTTTTTAGTTGATATTCAAGCAATTTGAGTTCAGTGCAGGCAAGAGTCCCTTGTTAGAGTCCATCAAGATTTTCAGTTGAGCTGTTTTATATGAAAGTCTGGAGGCTGCTGTCCACATTCCAGATGCAGTAGTTGGTACATGCCCTAATTTGGAGACCACTTTTCCTGTGCAGTGAAAATGTCTGGTGGAGGGGAAGAGTTATGCAGTCAGGCAGATTCATCCCACACATGTAAGCTGCAATGGTCACCAGACATAAGGAGACTCTATACTCCCAATTTTTCCAAAATAGCAAAGCTGAGGCTTTTGTGTTTTATGGAAATTGAAAGTTCTATGGTGATGTCCTGAGGCATCTCCTTCCTCCTAGCAGAAACACCAGAGTTAGCTTTTAAATATGACCCTGGCTTTCCATTTGTGAGAGTGCAAGCAGTAAAGGGAGCACTTGGAGATCAAAGGACCGTTGTGCAGAGCAAGTGATTTGCACACCAGTGTAGTGCTCCTGCTCCCACCCTGAGTGCATCTTCACTAGCTCTGCACTCACCAGCTCTTGGTCTGTCACTCTAACAAGCTGTTATTTTGAAGAGGCCATCCACTCTAATTATCCTTGTGCCAGCAGCAGTGACACCTCTGCTGATGGCCACTGTGTCTGTTATGTGCCTTGCTGAAGTGTCTGTCTTGTTCCTTTGCATGCAAGTGTCTCAGAGCAATTGAAAACAGTGCATACTATTTAGCACTCAGAGCATACTATTGGGCTTCTGGACTAAAATAAGGATATAAAACATATTATGGACAGAAAGTTGAAAAGAATGGATCAACTGTTTTTGCAGGTTCACTGAGATTAGCTCAAGTGAAGACCTTCTCCTGCTCCTTGTCTTGAATTGGAAAAATCTCCTGTGTGTCACCACTTTTCTCAGCTGAAACAAAATTAATCCAGAAGAGAAGTGGGAACAAGAGGAATTTTTTTCTCCAAGTTTTATTGTTAATTAAAAACCCAATTACCATACATTTCTAATTACTTTATAAGAATAATTTAGCCTGTTCTCTCTCAAATTAGAGAGAAAATACTTGAAACATCTTATTAAGCAGAATTACTCTTCCTCCACACCCATTCAGGCTTCTGCTTAATGGTCTTTCTTAGCAACACCTCTGTGAAACATTATATGTCTTTAAGGTGTGTTACAGCAATTGATATTGTTCAACAGTTTCCATGTTTTTCTATTAAAGATGCAGTAAAGTGGTAAGATTGGCCTAAGGGGCAGTGTTGGAAAGACCTTCAAATATGTTGTTTATAACAGATGGCTCAAGAAAAGTGGCTGCATAACATGTTGAGCAGCTCAGGAGGAAGAGAAAATCACTTCAGAAAATCAATGGACAGCCTTGAGAGACAAACACCAAACACCACGGATACAGAGAGGAGAGGATGAGCGAAAACTGGAGACCGCCTTTGAGACAAAGTTAGAATAAGTCTGTGATCTGTGGTACAGTGAACAGAAGATCACCTCGGAATTAACCAAGTAAAAGGCAGCTAAGGATTGGTGATTTTGGGCAGCAAATACATAAGTATCACAGTTTTCCCCCCAGTGGTGCTGAGTTTTTTACATAAATACTTGGAATTAATTCCAGGCAATCAGAAACAAACAGAAAAGCAGTGACGTTATTAGAGGAATTCAGCAACAAAATACCAAAACAATGGAGAGATTAATAGTAATTTTCACTGAGTAACATGGAGTTCAGAAAAAAGAAATAAATTATTTGATAATTGTTCTCAAATATTTCAAAGATATAAACAGAGAATATGGGCCAAATCAAGCTTTAATGTGACCCTAAGAAGACATATTGCTATTTAGACATGGTTTAAAATACAAAAGGGAAGAAAAACCCCCAAAAAACAAACAGAAGGACCTGTTTGTCCTGACCAAGGTGTTTTAGAGTCTGGAGTGCTTTTCAAAGAGAAGCAGAAGAGTCTCATTGATTTAGGTACTGGACTTTAGCTAAAGGGCAAAGCAATAGCTAGTAAAGCATATAGGCCACTCAGCTCAGGACTTCTAATGATCTCATATTCTTTCTCAAATGTCAGTGGTGTAATTCTTTGTTTCATAGCCTGAAATCCTTGGACTACTCTCAACTATAATGAAGGCAACTGAAGTGAAATAGAAAATAAACCAGAAAATTTCACAACGGTATTGGTGATGACAGTGGGGGTATTACCATTTTCAACTGGGCTTAATGCATTTTAAGGTCCACTTTCTTTTTTTCAGTCTAATTAATTGGTCTCTTCCTGACATATACAGATTCTATAAACATTAATTAGTCGAGGTAATACTTGAGCTTCTTCCCCACTCTCTAGGTGCGAGTGTGGAACCAAGAATTTTCTGCATTTGGAACAATCAGCTCAGAGGCTTTACATTTTGCTTTTAAAGAGAACTTTCACATTAGGAATACAGTTTTTTAAATTTAAATTCTATTTTTTTTAGCATTGAATCAGTTACTGTTTGATGTCAAAACCCTAGCTGAATCTTTGAATATACAATTGTTATTTAGTTATTACTTACTGTCAGTATCTATATTTTATATTGTAGCTAAAGAATGACAATGCCAAGATGTAACATCTGTTTATTAGCAAATGCTTTTTAGAAATCAAAATAACAAGGAAAAAAAAGTGCACACTAACCTTGGAATACCTAGAATTGAAATTTTTCTCACCTGAATTCTTAGTTACCATATTTTTCAAGACTCTAAAATATGTGCTATGAATTTTTTCTGAGCATTTAAAACTACTTTTATATTTCTCTCCCCCCTGCCCCCACATTTCCATATACTTTGGAAGCAGAAGAAGTCTTTAAAAACTGAAAGGTCAACTTTGGCCCATAAAGCATATAGTTTGATTACCCCAATTTGCTGTTTGCTTATGAATTTCATTTAACCATTTGTTGTGCTTTGTTTGTATTTACATTCAGCACATGGAAACAGTTACACTACTTATGTAAAATACTTTTCTGAAATTACCAGTTAGTCTTAGATTTTCTGTACAATTTCCCTCTTGAGTAACTGATAAGAACAAAATCACGTATTGAATGATATTCTTAGAAAAGTATGTTTTAATTGGTTCCTGTGCACCATCATGTTTTCCAAGATGGCAGTACCATGAAGCAATATTAGTATCTATTCAAAGCAAAGCAGATCACAGCTGGCAGGTAGATTTTATTAGAGAAGAAGTAAATTAAGCCACAAGGGATAAAACTGAATAGGTTGAAGGCTGACTGAACCCTGAATGTTATCCACCTTCCTATGTTAAATTTGTCTGGCTTGCAACTTTAACTGCGTTGTCCTTGAAAACAGTACAATGAGCCACTGTGTTTGTTGTGGAGGACCTCTCTTCCAGAAGGCATTAACAGCACCAGAATTCATCTGGACTCTCTGTTTCTGCAAGGATACCACTTCATTGATTCACCTTTCTGTGCTGCAAAGAAAGTGTCGAGTTTTCATCCCGGTAACATTTTCATAAGTAGAAATTAACTCCTTAAAATTGACAGATCTACTTTTACTGTATGTGTGCCTGCCTTTTCTTTTTCCTACTGTATCAGCTGGCTTAATGAAAGCATGGCTTTTCCCTAAAAACCTTTCTCCACCTTGCAGCATATGTAGGGACTGAAGTTGAGTCATTCAAATCTAGTTTAAGTCATTACTGATGAGAAAGTATTATCATCTGATAAACAGTGATATATGGGTTTTGCTAAAAAACCCAAAAATATAGCCTATGAGATGCAACAAAGCTTTGATAATGACACCTATGTTTTGAGAAGAATCCAGTGTCCTTCTGTGCCAGTACTGCATTGTGATGCCTCTGGTTGTGTCCTCTGTTAGTCAGAAACCACACAAAGGAGCTGGATCATAAGACAGCTTCATCTCCTGTAGATTCTGATTAATTTGCTCATATAGACTTCTGCACACACCTCTCTTTCAGAGCTACAGTCCCCAGCAACGCCAGGAAGAAATAATTAAAAATTTGGTGATGCAACATCTGATTTGATGAAAATGAAACATTTTTTGCGAAAATGCATGTATTTAATTGACATTTTTCAAAGCGACATACATCCTTTCAGTAAGATCAGTTTTTTATTTAATCTTAAGTTATGTTAAAATAAAAAAAATAATAAAATTTTGCTTTAATGCAGTCAGGTAACAAATATAAAACTCTTGTGATCTCTGCAAGTGATATTACAATTATTTTTGGTTTTGCTTGAGATTGCTGAGTGCACGTGCCTAAGAGTAGTGTGAGACTTGAAAAGTTCAAAAGCTTGATTAATTTCAATTCCTATAGATAAGCATTGGAAGCTGCTTCTGTGAAAGAAAAAGCACAGTGTTGTAGAAATAAATTTTTTTTTTAACATCTCTTTTTAAATTTTTTCACATGTTTTTGCAAATCCAACTTGAATACAAATATAATTATGGGATGCAAATATTTCTTCTTGTTTGTTTTAAATTTTGTTGTGATATCAGTCAATTGTAAAACTTGGAGGAAAGTTGTGGAATACTTGCATCTAAAAAGAAGTATTTGTTAAAATATTAAATAATTTATTTTTGAAGTAAGTTCTTGGGGTTATTATAATGAGGATTATTAAATTATGTCTATTTACATTTTCATTTTCTTAAACCTGAAAGCACTTTGTGTGCATTTCATTACTTCCCTGCTGATAGGAAGCTCATTTGAAAGATTCATCTTCTAGTTGTGCAGGTACTCCACAATGCAGAAGTGGAGAGAGAAACATTTATCAAAAAAGAAAAAATGTATATAAATGAGTGAAAATTGGTGGGCAGTTTAAGGGACAGATCTCATTTCTTTTACAACACTTCAATTAATCTTTGCAAATGACTAAATTTAAAGTTTTTGCTGTCCCCTTAACTTTCAGGTTTTGTAAGGACAAAAGTGCTTTATGCAGAAGCTGACCTATTTTGTTTCTTTTTTCATGCGTATTTTAGCACAGGAAAGTTAGAGGCATCCTAATATATTATATACTGTAATTATGACATAGTTGTATTTGTGTAGTTTCAATGCAGATAAACTTTTTTTTATGTTCTGCTCGAACCAGTTGCCTTCAATAAGAACTGAAGTGACCTCTTTCTTTCAGAATCTATTTATTACAGTTGCAAGACCTACATATTCTATTTCCATATGCACTGCTGCTACTTATTGAAATATGCCGGCAGCAGGCTGTTTTCCTTTAGATGTGGTATGGCCAAATTTGAAAACCAGAACTGCTATAAATTCATTGAATCAGCAAAAAAACTTTGATAAAACTGGACAATAGGGGTGTACATTGAATTAAAGCTATGGAAGAAACCCTTGAAGGTGTAATAGTGTCTAGATGTAGTGATATAAGAATACTAAGAAATCAAATGAGAAGTATAATGTGAGGAGAAATGATATTTTTCATTATCCAGTTTATAAAAGTTGGAACAAATATTTCTGAAAGGTTTGTAGCTTCCAAAATTTGTTCATTTTTTCTCCTCATCTGTCTGACATGTCTAGCTTTCCATGTCTGAAAGTTTCCTTCTGTTTTACAAGTGCATAATTTGTCCTCGGAAGAAATATTTTGTCTCTTTTCAAACTTTTCCTTTTTTGGACTCTTCAGAAAGTTTAAAAGAGCAAATGTAAAATTATGTAAATGAAGGTGATATTGCAATTTTAAGCCTGAAAAACAGTCTGTAAGTTTATTATCTCAGCTTTTATTTTCTCAGTTTCTCTTTTATTTTCCACACAACTAACACACCATTCTTCCCAAACTGAATCTTGGCTGCTGGCATCATTCTGGAGATGATTATCTAATTTATTTAGATTAGATGTTAGGAACAAATTCTTCCCTGCAAGGGTGGTACCTGGCACAAGTTACACAGGGCAGCTCTGGATGCTCCATCCCTGAAAGAGTTCAAGGCCAGGTTGAATGTGACTCTGAGTAACCTGGTCTAATGAAAGGTGTCCCTGCCCATGGCAAGGGGGCTGGAACTAGGTGATTTTTAAGGTCACTTTCAACTCAAGTCTTGAGTGTCAAGTCTATGATTCTGTGTCAGATCTTTCCCAGTCTATATGTCTCTGAAGGGCTAGAACCTGAGAAATTTTTCAACTTGTCTAAATTAAAAAGGCCCACTATTGAGCTAACTCTTTTGTCAATCCTCTGCTCTTTCTGCTATGCCATTTTCATGTGGCACTAAGCAGATATTGACAGAGGTTCTAGGAAAGCAGCCAAGATAGAGAAAATGGCTTGATTTGATTAAAAAAATTTCAGTAGGATTATTTTCCTTGTGATACGGGTTTGCCAATAGCATTTTTCTTCACTCTACATTTCTGCTGAAATCTCATGACACTGTATGCAACAATTTGCTGGGATTTGAAACTGGTTTGGCTAATCTAATCTGTGTTTCATTGAGGCGAAACTCAAATCATTAGGTTATCAAATCTGTCTCCTTCACAGAATTCAGTGCTTCTAAGTATCTGACAGTTTTAAAGATTGAATATGTTTGTATTTGGTATGCAATATCTTGCTGTAGAAATTATGGCCATATCATGTCCAGGTGTCTATGTGTTCATGGCACAGTGCCTGACATGATAGAAGCTCTTCTGTGTCCCACAAGCCTGGCCTCTTCTGAGGAGACTGGGAAAGTGTTTCCTCTAAATTTCACCTAAGTATTTGCAAAAGTGGTCCGGAAAAGTTACAAAGCCAAGTTTGTAACATACAGAGGTGCTAAAACTCCAAGAAGAACTGCCTCTCTTTTTTTTTTTTCCCCTTGAAAATCTGTCCTATTACTGAAACATTGGTCCTTCAAAGAAAATTTTGGTTTGAGCTCAGAGAAAAGCTGAGCAAAAGAAATTATACGTTGACATATTGGATTGCTCCTGGCCATGGAAAGTGTGAAGGATATACAACTTTTTGTAGGTATTATTTTGTATTTTCTGGATCTGTTATTTGCAATATTCTCCAAGCTTGTATTTGAGCAGTGGACACTCCTGGCTGGTCTTTCAATATCTCTTGGTCATAACTTTCTTCTTGGAGTTTTCCAAGCTTTATATCTGTGCCAGCAGCTTCCTGGTTTGGCTGAGGAAGCTGGTTAGATGAAGAAAAATATCCTGTGACAGGATTACAACTGGTCCAGGTGTAAGGGAAGAGGAACCACACACAGAAGTGAAGTTCTTCTTGCAGAATGACAAATAATGTGGTAGATTTACAGGACTAATAAGGACAGCTAACCAGTTATTGTAAATTATTTTCCATGGAATTAAATTTCTGAGTGCTTTTTGCTTCAGTTAGAAGAATGGGAAGATGCTACACTTATTCTCTTGTTAAGAAATTCTGAGAAATACTGTGGTATACCTCTCACCTATAGGTATATTCCTAGCACGGGTAACTCTTCTATCTGCACTGTTTTTGAAAAATTTTCAAACACTCTATTCTTCTAGTCTTTGTAGATATTTCTACCAAATGTTGAATGGCTAACCATTTATTGCCTGTAAAAATAATGCAATAAAATTATTTAGTATATTCTAAACTAAAAAAAAAATGGTAAGCAAGATATTTCTATAGCATTACATTGAATTTACCAGCGTTTCAAAAATTCCCATAATTTTAAATTTTTTAAATGGAAATTTTGTTCTAAACATAAAAGTGAGAAACTGGAACATTATATGGTACTGCTAATATTTGGTATGAGCTTAGTCAGCTTTCTTTTTCCTCTGAAACCAAGGTTTATAGAAAAATCAACTATACCAAGATATGAATTTTGTAGCTGATTATATATTCTTATTATCTGGAACTTAGAGTACAATAATTATTTTCCTGGTGGGTCTGTCTCCTCAAAGTATGGCTCTTGCAACCTTGGAATAAAATACCTTCCAAAGTGTTTTTTGACATAAAATGTGATACTTCTATAAAATGATCTGTGCTATTTGCCAGGTGTACTTTTGGTTGTATATAAACTTTGAAATTATATGGGTTTCATGTTGCTTTAATAGTCGTAATCCTCTAGCAGAAGGGAGAGCTTCCCCAAAAAACTTTGATTTTCCATCTTAGTTTGTTCAAATAGAATGCTCAGCAGGGCAAAAGCAATTGTGAAGGACAATCAATATTGGAAAGGTGGTGCTTATTTCATGCCTGTGTAATAGAGTTTGCTGCCATTTGTAAGGATTTTTGGTGCTTCTAATCAAACAAAATATTGTAAAAGTAGAAAAAAGTCAATTAAATAGACAGAGGGACTGAAAAATATTGAGAATTCCAAAAACCATAAACTCAATGCCCAAAATATATGAGGGTCGGCTGAAGTAAAAACATTTAATCTCTACACTGTGTTATTACTTTCTCTGCTAGGTCCTTCTGGAGCATGTGTACCTATAAGAAAAGCAATAGGCACAGATAATAATCATGTTGCTGGTAAGTTGAGGTATCGTACCTAGGATTAGCCGGGGCTTAGCAGAAGGACAAGGTCACTGCCAGGGCTCTCCAATTACTCCTAGTATCACTACCTTTTCTAAAGTGTCAAATGACAACAAGATTTTGAAGGCTAAATCCAACAACAGCAGCTTCTAGATGGGCTAGTGGTAAATGAGTGACACTGAGTCTGAGAATTTGACATATTTTGGTGTGATAAATTCACAATGAAGATGACTTTCATTTCCAATATAAGCTATTTCTGATTAGGATTGCACCTATAAACTGTTCTGCAAAATGCCTGACCCTGATGAGGGGGAGGTTTTAAATAAAATTAATGAAAAATTCCCAGGAGTATTTTGGTAATTAATAATGGTTATTATGTTACATTTTCAGTAGCTTTTGTTTCACTTTTTAGAATCATAGCTAAAATTTATAGTGTTCCTTTAATTAATGGGGATTTGGGGTTCTAACCTGTCAAAGGGCTGCATGGTTTAGTTCCTAGCAATGAGGTGCAGTGAGTGGAGAGAAACCCTGTAATCAGAGGGCTCAGAAAATGAATGGTATTTGTTTACTCTTTAGCACAATGTGATTCCTGCTTCCTTAATAAACAAAAAATTACTTCCTAATTATCCCCTTTTTGGGGAATGTGGAACTGGAGAAAAAGGAGAGTTTGCATGCAATATGGCAGTCTCACAAGTAAAATTCACAGGATTCCCTTGAATTTGGCTCAAAACACTTAAGGAGACTTCAGGGTATTCAACCAGTGGGTCATAGAGCAATTAATTTCTTCAAGATTTGTTTATTCTTCAATATTTATTCAATATTCTTCAATATTTATTTCCTGTTGTTCATTAAGCTGATGGATTACTTGTTCTTACTGACCCTTAAGTTTTAGGATCTGCAAAGAAGTTGATGAAATTCAGCCCTTTCTTAGGGTCCTTTAACCTGGCTGCAAAATATGTGGCAGGGCATGAGTGCCCTGTGCACCTGTGTGGTGTGGCCCATGCCTGGGTATCATACCAGGGAACACACCGTTGAATGGGTGAGATATCCCAGTCAGTGAGGGATGCTGCTAGGCTGTAGTGATCACTGTGAAGTGCAGGGCTGGAAACTAGATTTACTCTATGAATGGTATGGTCTGAAAATTTTGAAGGAAGTTTTCCTTCAGGAAGTTTTCTAAATGAAATGCAAGAGCACAGCTCTGAGGATTTGGCAGTGTCATGGTTTAGGAATGGTACTCCCCAGTTTATTGTTCCCACTGAAACATCCCAGAGCACACGCTGCTTGCTCACTTTCACCCCTTCCACCGTGTCAGGATGGAGAGGAGAATTGGCGGTATGAAACGGTAAAGATTACGGGTTGAGACTGGAAACAGTAATAAGATAAGAAAAACTGACAGTAACAACAATAGTAATAACAGAATGTGCAAGATAAGCAAATGGTTCACATGCAATTGCTCACCATGCGGAACCTGGTGCCACCTGACCGCACACTCTGACAAGCTGCAAAAAGTCCCTATCATCCTGTGCATGGTGTGAGGTAGTATAGAATAACCCTAGAGTCTGGCTGTGTCCCCCCTGGCTGCTGCAAATGTTAACCCTGTCCTGGCCAGAACCAGGAGAGGTAGCAAATTTGGCAAGCTCTGACTTGTAACTTGTAAATGCTTGAAGAAAAATATACAACAAAAAACCAGCAGTTGAAGCTGCTCTTTACAAAGCAAACTGAAGCTTATGAAAGCAGTATAAAGAATTTATAGCTTCCAAAAATTGCAAAGTGCCATCATTTCCTTGCAGTCCTTCAGAAAAAACATCTCAGTGCTGATCCCCCTGCTATTCTCAACCCATTGCCTTTCTGCAGTGAATGCAGTAAAGTGTCTTAAAACCCTCTGCATTTAACCAAATGTCAAGCTGCATTTCTTGCAAAGACTTAAACTGAAAGGTGAAACAGTATTCTCATCCTCTGCTTAGTCTGTTGGTATAAATAGCTTTTGATAATCTGTTACCTTGTTTTTCTTATTTTTCATGTGAGTAATTTTCTTGTGAGAAGGTCCAATATGAATACAATATTCTAGAAGATGTATCAAGAATATTAAGAAATAAGACTGTCTTCAAACATGCACTGACTTATTTAATAGAATTTGTTGGTTGTGATTTAGATTTGAAAAAATCCACCTACTCAACCCACCAAAATGCTGATTTGCTTCCATTCACATTCAGAAGTTGATTTTACAAGCAAGTTTTCATGTGTCCTATGAAGACAAGGGCTTTTGAAGACAAATCTTGATGCTGAAGTTGATAGAAGTCTCATCTTGGTATTTATAACAGTGAATAAGAGAAAGACCTAATTTCCAGCAACAAGTGATAGCATGCCAGTTCTATTCATTATAGTTTTAACTTAGACACAGTGATTCAGAAGAAGTAGCTAATAGTAGTTTTATGTACTAGGACTACAGCCTGTCACTGGAAAATTAGTCTCTCAGGCGAGGCAGGGGGTTTTGTACTCTCATGTCATACTCAAGTGCTGCGCCTGTAACTGTTTGCAGAAGCCCAACGTGGAAAATTGAAATTGTGTTTTGCTATAGTGTCCAATATCCCTGTTATCAAAAATTCAACTCTTTTGAGATGGGGTTTTCACGTAGCTTTTCACTTGAACAATTTTGGTGAATGACTCAGCACTCAAGTCTGGGCAAAAACACACAGAAAAACTAAAAAAAAGCCCCTGAACCAGAGTTTCAATCTAAGTTTCTGCTCTCTTGACAGGGATCCTGTGTGACTCAGGTTCCTTTTGTTTTTGGCAACTCACAGTTGTTCTCCTTTCAGGACAATTTGTATAGCTGTGAACTGGGCTGAGATGCAGCTGAGAGCAACAATATTTCCCAAACTCAGACAGAGAGGAAAGTGTGGGGTTTTTAGTTGCATTTCTTGCCTCTCTACTTTCAGATAGTTTACTAATCATATGTATTGTGAGTTTACTGTGCTGTTAGCAGATTCCTTGTGGGATTGTGTTTTGTTTCTTGTCATCTAAGTTATTCCTTTTTTACAACAAAGCTGAGTCTTTCTGTCTTTCTTCAAGGGAATAGAGTGTGTTTTGCATTTTTTCTTTTTTTTCTTTTTTTTTTTTTTCCCCCATAAGGGCTCCCATGAACTCTAAAATTAAGTCAGTCCTGAGATGGTTCTAGGTCTGTGCTCATCTCAAACCAAACAAGATTGTGTTTGCAGGAGACTGGTGACCTGGAGGCACTCAGTTTGAAGACACCTACTTTCTGCCTTTCTTGGAGATGTTCTGATCTCAGGTAACTTCTTTTCCAGGATGTATTGTTTTCTGACATTATTGATATCATTCTAGTTTGTCATGAAAATAGATGTCTGATCCATAAGATTTTAGAAGATTCATCTGCCCTGGTTCTTCCTAGTTCTTGTATTTTTTATCTCTTTCCTTTGAAAACATACAGAACGTGTATGCTTTACTGTACAGTTCATTAGATTTGATCCCCCAACATCAGTTGCTACTCCCCCAGAAACCTGCATGTTAGTGCATCTTGAACTTTGCACAACAAATGAGTAATTAGCAAACTAGATGAGAAGATCATACATCCATCAGAAAAATATCAACAGATTCTGAATACTTGTCCTGAATATTAGTAGCCTTCAACCTCACCTGACAGTGGCACTGGTGTTTACTTAATGTTCCTTTGAGTACTCAAACTAATAATGTGCTAGGTAAAAGCTGCCATAGGTTGACATCTAACTGAAACTCAACAATGCATATAAATGATTAAAATATTTATATTAACTCCACTGTGTTTAAGTGCCTTTTAAAGTGTCTTTATAGGATTTACGAGCAGTCTTTCTGTTGTGAAGGTTGGAAAAATATCCACTTCACACTACAGAGTGGTCGTTAGTTTAACAGCTCATTGACCACTGCTGCTTCTGTAAAACCTGAACTGCCTCCCTCCTTCTTACATTAAACCATAAACAGATTCTGCTGTTCAATCTTTATCATGGTGCAAATGGATCACCATGATGGAAAACTCGAACTAGTTTCTTAGCATTGTTGCAAGAGTTTTGACCACGAACGAGAAAACTCTTGGTGTTTTGGCTTTGGGTGCAAGCTTGGATTTTAAAGGTCAAATTTAATCCAAAGCCACCTTGAATGAGTTTCTTATGGGTTTCTGCAATTTTTTTTTTTTTCTTTTTAATAACTTGGACATCGCATTGCTGCGATTATTGAATGATGAAGAAGAACCAAATAGCACCGGAGACAGGGAAATTAGATTCCCCTAATTCAAACTGTGCTTTGAAGCTGAAAGCAAATTTAAAAGTAGTTTGAATTAACAAGGTAGAACTTGCAGAGGACAGGTACTTTTCTATCCAAAATGTGTAACCACATTATGAGAAGCCAGGCTAGAATGTATACTGGGGCACAACAATACAAGTATAATACATAAACTTTTTTTTAGTGTGTTTTTGTTTTGTTATACTTTTCTTTTAAATGATTTTAGAGCAGCTAGATTCTGTCCTTGTGGAAAGGGCACAATTTTCTCATCTTTTCTCATTTGGGTTTATGTAAGCTGACATTTGCCATGCCATTTGTCTCACTCTTAGCTATTTAGAGGCGCTTGCCCAAAGAATCCTTTTGGGAACTGGCTTTCTAGACACGGGGCTGAGGTTGCTTTCTGGGTAAAACCTTCTAACCTCTTCAAAGAAGAGACAGATTTGACCCCAAAGCCCTTATTTATAACAACCAGTCACAAGGTGACCATCCTGCATGACCTGTGGAATATACTACACACTATTTTTAGACAGCACAGAATGCACCGAAGGTCAAGTGACACAGTCCATGATTAACAAATAATTCTTGCAGAATTATTATTCAATATTAAGCCACATAAATGGTCCCAAAGAAAATAAAATCAAGAGAAGGTAGATAGAAGTTTGGCTAGTATCTGCGCTCTTCTTGGCCATCTTGAGTTAGTGACCTTTTCACTCTAAAAAGAATAAAAAGCAACTATAATTGAAAGGTTAAATGAAATGCCTTGGTTTTGTGCTTATAAACATGTGCATATATATAAACTTACATATTCTATCTGTAATACTGTAATTTTATGGACATACAAATATGCTTTGTCAATCTTTGATTTTCTGCAAAAAATGGTCATTCGTATCCTTGAACTGAATACTAACATGATTTAGGCAAAAAAATACACACCTCAAATCTGTGGTCTAAATGTGAATTGAACACAAATATATAAATAAATGCACGTTGAAGATAAAGAATGAAAAAAAAAAGCTTTTTACTTTACTACATGGAATTTGAAAAGATTCTCTATAAATAGTTCATAAGAACACGTGTAACAGAAAAAAAGACAGGGGTCTGTGAACAGCACAGTGAATCAGAACCAATTTCAATATTTAAACATAGCCTACTCCTGAGTTTGGCAGATCACTTAAACAAATTCAAACACCTTAACAATTGAATAACTGGTAAATAAGATTTATAGAATACTTTAAGCGTTCAAAATGGTTTAGGAAATTTTTTTGTCAGTGAGATTTTAAAAATTACAATATATATCTAACTTTTAGGTTAGATATATATTATTAATAATATAATATATCTATATATAAAATTATATAATTATTTATTAGAAATAATTTGACGATCAAATATAGTGCTGCATGGTTATTTCATCTGACAAAGAGAAACTCTAGTCATTAATTTAATATTTTTTTTGATAGTGAAATATTACATTAGGTCTTGAAAAATTCACACTGTTATTCACAGTGGTTAACAGTTTATTAT
>VZRJ01010013.1:0-49590 GCA_013397565.1 Ptilonorhynchus violaceus
CGGCGCCATGAAGTCCCGCTTCAGCACTGTCGACATCCGCGCGGTGCTCGCCGAGCTGCGGCAGAGGTACCGGCACCCTGCGCCCGTGCGGCCCCGGGGAGCGGGGCCCGGCGTCCTGGGTCCTGGTCTTGCTCCTGGTCCGGGTCCGGGTCCTTGTTCTGCTTCTGCCCCTGGTCCTGCCCCTGCTCAGGCTCCTGGTCTGGCTCCTCTGCCCGCCTTGGCCTCAGGGCTGTGGGGGCTCTGCCCCTCCATCGTGTCCTGCCCGCACAGCTCTGCCGTGCCCGGGCTCTGTATAACCCTCTCACCCGCTCTGCCATCCCATTCCACCCCGTGCCATGAGCAGCGACACCTTCCACTATCCCGGGTTGCTCCAAGCGCCTTCCATCCTGGCCTTGCACCCTTCCAGGGATGGGGCAGCCACAGCTTCTCTTGGAAACCTGTGCCAGGGCCTCTCCACCCTCACAGGGAACAATATCTTCCTAATATCCCGTCTAACCCTGCCCTCTGGCAGTGGGAAGCCATTCCCCCTTGTTCTGTCCCTCCATCCCTTGTCCCAAGTCCCTCTCCAGCTCTCCTGGAGCCCCTTTAGACACTGGAAGGGGCTCTGAGGTCTCCCTGGAGCCTTCTCTTCTCCAAGCTGAACAACTCCCACCCAGCTGGGAAGCTGCTCACATCCCTGTGGAGCTCTGACACATTCCTGGTGTCCAGGGCAATCTGCATGTCCAGCCCAGCTCAGAACAGAGTGACTGACACCCCCCAGGCCATTTCAGTGCTCATACTGGGAACACTGGTGCCCCGTGCTGGCAGAGAGCTCCCCAAGTGCTCCAGTATAACCAGTACATTTTGCATCCCTGCCACAAAGAGGAGGGCTGGCAGAAACTGGCAGCTTTCTGCAGTTTATCCATTAATAGCAATTTCTCCATCTAATTTTCTTCATCTCTTAATTGCTGTGTCTTAATAGCAGTTTCTGCATTTCTCTGTGGTTGTTGCTTCCAGCTCATTCCATTAATCTTCCTTTGCTGCCTCCTTGGTTACTGCTTGGTAATTTATCATAACTTGGTAGTTTGTTGTAACTTGCCCTTCTGTGTGTTTTAATTGCCACTGGGATTTTTTCAGCCACTTGTGTTTTGGATTCTCCAAAGTGTTTTCCTTTTGGCAGCTTGTTGGGAATGAGAGTGAACAACGTTTATGATGTGGATAACAAGACCTATCTCATTCGCCTGCAGAAGTAAGAAGTTTGAATATCTTTATTGAAAAAATTCTTTAGAAGTGCTGTTACTATGTGAAAAGTAGATTTATTTTGTCTGCAGTAATTTCTGATGAGTTTGCAGTGAAATTCTGCTGTTTTTCGATAAATGCAGTAATTTTTACCCAAAATATTCGTAGGAAACAGGATATGGGGTGTGAAACACTCCAGAAAATACTCTGCAAACTGGTGGGTGGTGAGGGATGGCTGCTCACATGCCACATGGAATCACAGAATATCCTCATCTGGAAAGGATCCACAGGGATTTTGGGGTCCAGCTCCTTTGTTTTGCCCACAGGCCGGACTGCAAGGCCACGCTGCTGCTGGAATCTGGGATACGCATCCACATGACGGAGTTTGAGTGGCCAAAGAACATGATGCCATCCAGCTTTGCAATGAAGGTAAACTCACCACAGTTTCTTTTTTTGATAAAATGCCTGGATATCAGAAAGGAATGTTCCTGTTCTGTCCTTGGAGCAAGAAAATAGTGAAGGATTTGCTTGGTGAATCCTGATCCAGCGGGTGATGGAAGACAAGGGAAGAGCAAATGTGGACATGGGATCACATCACTGATGTTCAGTGCCTGAAACAGGAAATATTTAAATTTATAAAAACTACTGCTAATCTGCTGGATGCCTTCTGGACCATGCAGACCTTTTGGAATGTTGCTCCAGCAAAATCCTTGTCATTCCAGTTGGATTGTCCGAATTTTAGGGGCTGGATGCAGCACTTTGTGTTACAGAGTCCTGCTGTTCAGTCTGCTGAGCTTTGGAGGTTCAGACCTTGCTCCAGGCTGTTAGGCTGTGCTCCTGCAGATGGATCCACAGGGATACAGCCTGGGTGCTGACTCACATGGATCTGTTTATCCACTGGGTGCAGCCCCATGGAAATGGCAGAGATTCTCCAGGGTGGCTTTCCATAGCGTGGATGGATGCAGGGATAATCCCAGTTCTCTGCAAAACAAACCCTTTGGATTTGAACTAGCTGCTCCTTTGGGCTAATCAAAAACAGGTTTTAATGGGAAAAAAGTCTTAATGTTAAGAATTGGGAACAATTATATTATTTATAAATACAAACGTGTTTTGCTGAGAACCAACATTTTTGTTCTTAGATTATTTGAATTAAGTAGGAATTGGTTGGTGCCACAGGAGGGCTCTATGGCCCAGCCCTTTCCAGGTGCTTGCAGCATATCCCAGACATTTTTCCCCACCCCTGGCAGTGCCGGAAGCATTTGAAGACCAGGAGGTTGGTCAGTGTGAGCCAGCTGGGCATCGACCGCATCGTGGATTTCCAGTTCGGCAGCGACGAGGCCGCTTATCACCTGATCGTGGAGCTGTATGACAGGGTGAGTGCTGAGCTCCAGGAGCGTCCCCCGGGGGCAGGGACACGAGGGTGGCCTCTGCTGATGGCCCCTGTGCTCCCAGGGGAACATTGTCCTCACTGACCACGAGTACCTCATCCTGAACATCCTGAGGTTCCGCACGGACGAAGCGGACGACGTCAGGTTTGCGGTCCGGGAGCGGTACCCCGTGGACAGTGCAAAAGCTCCTGTGCCTCTGCCAACCTTGGACAGGTAATTTCAATTTTAAAGCTTTTAAATTGGGTGTTTATTGGGATAAACCCAAATTAGTTGGAGCTGTGAAAAGCTTTGGATGTTTTTTTGCATATTACAGGCCAGTTTTAGTTTCTGTTTTTAAGGCTGAGAATGTTTTGTAGTTTCTAAGCAATGCAGCTTTGTTTTGTTGTTTTAAAACACATTCTTCTTTGGAATTGTAACTCTCTCTTGTGTTCTGCAGGTTAACTGAAATCATATTAAATGCACCCAAAGGGGAACAGCTGAAGAGGGTTCTTAACCCACTTCTTCGTAAGTAATTGGGCTTTGCTAGAGGATGAAACAAGGTCAATCAATGTGTGTTTTGTCATGCTGAAAATATGAGTAACTTATCATAGAATCCTGGAGTAGTTTGGATTGGAAGGGACCTTAAAGCCCACCTCATTCCACCCCCCTGCCATGGGCAGGGACACCTTCCACTATCCCAGGTTGCCTTGGAAAACAGGGATTTATGGATTCCAAGCCAACTGCACAGAGCTGAGCCTGCCCGTGGTGCTAATTACTGTCCCCCACTGATCCCAGTTTTGCTGTATCCATATGGGAATTTGATATTTCTGATCCCATCATGTAGGAAACCTTGGCCTCACATGGTGTTACTGATCTGATTACGAGGCACAGCTGCTCCACTCTCTAAAATCCCCACCATTTTTCTCTTCAGTTACCATGGGAGTTTGGCTGTTTCTCCCCCCATTCCTCCTTATCCATGAAATTCAGCCATCCCTCCTGCCCCTTCTCTGATTTTTGGCACTTCTCATTCTTCTCACACTCTCTGTCCAGCAGTTTCTCATGTGTGTCCTGTAGTTCCTCACATCCCATTCCATGTGCTTAGCCTTGGGTCAGCACCATCCTCTCCAGCCCTGACAGATTTTCCCAGGAGAGTCTCAATCCCAGCATTTTGACATTTTAGAGACTTCCATGACTGAGCAGGAGGCATCTTTATATTTCATGGCTTGGGTTGAATTTTCCTTCCATGTATTTACCAAATCTCTTTCTGAACCTGTATGAACTTCTGGCATCCATGTTTTTTCCATGATGAGAAGTTTCCTTTGTTTTTATGTCACATGAGAAATCACCTTTTTTATTTTGTTCTGAAACTCCTCTCACCACTTTCACCTGGTGCCCTCCTATTGGATTGAAATTGAACAATTGCTTTTTATTTACCAAGTCCACACCTCTCATTTTATAAGTATCAGTAATTTCCAGTCCATTTCTGCATAGCCAAGTAGTCTTTCCTTGCATGGAATCTGTTCCATGCCTGTGATGATGATCCTTGTTGCCAGCCATCCTTGGAATTTTTCTGGAACACTCTTTAATAAGTTTTGAACCTCCAAACCAGCATCTTAGAACAGCCTGCAGCTTGTTTGCAGACATTGCCTTTTATTTATTATCCTTAATTTCCTTCCTTCTAAGAAGCTTCCTTGCTTCGTGTCATCTCCCCTTTGGAGCTGGGAATGCCTGTAGGAGATTCCTTGGGCTGTTGTGGTGCCAGCAGGGATCCAGGTGCATTTTAGTGACACCCTTGTGCCATGACATCTATCCTGAATTTGGGACCACAACTCCCTAAGGATTGGCTGTAGTTTCACAGCCTGAAATTGTTGAAACGCTTCTTAAAATTAAATTTAAATGCAAATTTCATTGTGAATGTTTTCTACAGATCATCATTAATTTTTTTTAACAGCTTATGGAGCCACTCTCATTGAGCATTGCCTTATAGAAGCTGGATTTTCTGGAGCTGTCAAAATAGATCAACATCTGGAAAGTAAAGGTATGAAGGAAATAATATTTTAGAGGTTGTGCCACATATATGATCATTTTTATGGCCATATAGTGGTTTTTTTCCCAAAGAATAATCCCTAAACCTGTAGTTCTGACCACATGGTTATATTTTTTAATGTTTTTAGCTTGGGGACCAACCTTGTTTACATTGAAACTCTTGATTTGTGCCTGTATTGGTGATAAAACATCAGGTTTTATACATTATGAATAGTTTTATAATGAGATGCAACCTCACCCAAGAGCTGAATTCTGGTTGTGCCAAGGGATGTTTGACAAGAAGATCTAACATTAAAGTCTTTATTTATAGCAAACATTGGGGATTTGGTGAAGCAGCAGCTTTACATTTATTGGGAAATTAAGGGTTTGGGTAGTAAAGTCAAAATATATTTTCCTGCAGTCTTATTTTTCTCATGTGCTTTATATTTGCCATAAATCCAAAGGATTTTTTACTTCCTGCTGCATTATGGTGCTGTAACAAACAACTCCTCACAGCTTCTGGTTTATGCTTTGCCTCTGCAGCCTTAGTTTTATAAAGTTCTGGTATTTATGTGGTCTTTTTTTCACCCTGAAACTTGAATAATTACGTCTTAAAAGCACCTAAGTAGATTTTTATATTAAAAATTTCCCAGATGTAAAACCCGTGCTGAGATTCCTGTTTAAAACGAGCAATAATTGCTGGAGTGAAGCACCAGGGATGAAATATTTCTACTGTTTAATTTTTCTCTTTAGAAAACCTTGAAAAGGTGCTCTCAGCTCTAGAGAAAGCAGAAGAATATATGGCCCTCACTGACAACTTCAGTGGAAAGGTGGGTCTGGGGTGGGTTATCAGTTATTTGGAATGGCAGAGCTAAACTGGCAAGCAGGAATTGCTCAGGATGTGCCTGTTCCTGGTGTTCTCAGCTGTGGATTTTATTCCAGGTGGTGATGTGGAATAAAAATCGCTTCTTTCCACAAGTTGTGCAGCAATTAAAAAATGCACAAGCAGTTTCTATAAATCCTGGGAGATTTGCACTTGGGCTTTAATAAGTTCTCTGATAAATTCTGCACATAAACTCTGCATTTCTGGGATAGTCCTGAGGGTTGGAAGAAGTTCACCTCTTTTTCCAGAAGAAATTGGAGTCAAGACAAGCCAGTGGGTCAGGGATTTACTCAGGCACAAGGTTCCCTGCTGGAATGATTTACTGTCTCATGCTGCTCAGTTGATTACACCTAAACCTTTCCACAGACAAATGACATCTTTGTATTGTTTTAGGGTTATGTTATCCAGAAAAGGGAGAAAAAGCCAAGTCTGGAACCAGATAAACCAGCAGAAGATATCTACACGTAAATATTTGAAGTATTTCTTCCTTTTTTTTCTACTGGTCTGCATAACAGAAATTAGTTTTCAGGTGATAATATCAAATGTGTATTTTACAGATATGAGGAATTTCATCCTTTCTTGTTTTCTCAACATTCAAAATGTCCCTACTTGGAATTTGACTCATTCAATAAGGTACAGTGCTTTTGCTGATACTGTACTTAAGTGCTTTAATTGACTGGTGCTAAAAGGAGTAATTAAAACATAGTGCAGGGGTTGTTAATGAAAACATAAGAGCTTGGAAGAGATGATTCATTTTATGGATAAATATTTGATGAGAAAAGGCCAACTCAAACAGGGCCTTTAGGCTACAGCTGAGCAGTGTTGTCTTCCTGAGCTCAGATCCTGGAGCTGTGTGTGCAGCCTGTGAGGAAGGTGGATGTTTCCAGTCAGAGCATCCCAAAAGTTTTGTTAGTGGAGAGCTGGATGCTGAGTTGTCTCTGGAGTAAAAAGTTGTGACAGTCATCACATTTACACTCTTCTTGTTACTGCTTTGAAACCTCAGGCCCCTGATTTGGTGTTTCCTTGAGCATTGACCTTCCTGGTCCTTGATTCATTAACGTCTGGGATCATTAATTGCCTGTTGTTTCTGACCTTGATCTCCAGAATTCCCATTTCACATCCCTACCCTGCTTCCTGGCTGAATTTCTGTCACCTCCTTCACGCACTGATCCCAGAATCCCAGAATGGTTTGGGCTGGAAGGGACTTTAAAGCTCATCCCATTCCATGGGCAGGGACACTTTCCACTATCCCAGGTTGCCCCAAGTCCCATCCAGCCTGGCCTTGGACACTTCCAGGGATGGGGCAGCCACAGCTTCTCTGGGAATTCCATTCCAGGGCCTCACCACCCTCACGGCCAAGAATTCCTTCCCAATATCCCATATATCCCATCTAACCCTGCTCCCTGGCAGTGGGAAGCCATTCCTTGTGTCCTGTCCCTCCAGGCCCTTGTACAAAGTCCCTCTAGTGCTCCAAACAGCCTAAAACCTTCCCCATCCTGTGTTTTAAGCACAGTTGGAACACCAGGAGCAGTTCTTAGGTATTCTGGATCTTTGTGGGTGTTTAACTGACCTGGTGAAGCAGCAGGAATTCAGGGCAGGCAGGTCTGGCTTTGCAACCATTGGAATCAAACCAGCTTCTTTTCCATCGTTTTTTAGCAAAAAATGTGGGCCATAATTTGGCCACTTATTTTCTTGTGTGTAGCCCCTGGTTTGCAGTGAGGACACATCCATGAGTATCTTGCTGAACTCATCCCATGGGAAGGGAAATGGAGAAAATTCCTGGATGTTGTTTAAACCTCTGTCACCTCTTTTAGT
This sequence comes from Ptilonorhynchus violaceus, assembly GCA_013397565.1. NCBI lineage: Eukaryota > Metazoa > Chordata > Aves > Passeriformes > Ptilonorhynchidae > Ptilonorhynchus > Ptilonorhynchus violaceus. Next base: position 7,309 of record VZRJ01010013.1, read on the forward strand.
GCTTTGCAGCCACTTCTCTGGAGGGAACCTCCTCTGCCTGCCCTAAATCAGGCCAACCTGGAGATTCTCATTCCTGATTTTCTCTTGCAGGCAACAGATGAGTTCTACTCCAAGCTGGAGGGGCAGAAGATTGATCTGAAGGCCTTGCAGCAGGTGTGTCCTGATCCAGGACTGGGAGAGCCGGGATGGCTCCCAGATTTCCAGAGGCTTCACTTGCTTCTTGCAGTGATTAGGTGATACCACTTGTATTTATATTTTTTTTCCCCATCTTATTTTGGAAAGGAAAAACAAGCATTGAAGAAACTTGAAAATGTCCGTAGGGATCACGAGCACAGACTGGAAGCTCTGCAGCAGGCTCAGGTAAAACAGATTTTGGGTTTTAATTGAGAAGATGCAACATCACAGAACCATGGAATGGTTTGGGTTGGGAGGGAGCTTAAAGATCATCTTGTACCAACCCCTTGCCATGAGCAGGGACACCTTCCACTATCCCAGGTTGCTCCTGTCCTGGAAAACTGCCAGGGATTGGCAGGACTCAGGTTGGATGTTATCCTGTGCCGTCACTCCAATCCATTCTTGGATTTCTTCTCCACTCCTTCCATTTTTTTAAACTATTGCTGGGCACATGTTCAGCTTCAATGGGCACAACCTTCTCCTTTCCCTAAGGAAGCTGATAAGCTGAAAGGAGAGCTCATAGAGATGAACCTGGAGGTGGTGGACAGGGCCATCCAGGTGGTCCGGAGCGCCTTGGCCAACCAGATCGACTGGACCGAGATCGGGGCCATCGTGAAAGAGGCCCAAGCCCAGGGGGACCCCGTGGCCACTGCAATCAAAGAGTTAAAGCTCCAGACAAACCACATCACGATGCTGCTGAGGTGAGTGCACTGCTCAGTGTCTCTAAAAAACCTCATCTCGCACTGCATCAGAATGTTAGAGATAAAAGAAACCCCAAAAATGTCTTTTTTAGAGCCAGAACTTTTGGTATGAAAGCTACGTGGCAAAGTTAATCCATGAATTTTTAGTTACCTCACTTTCAGAAATGTCAGTGTATAGAATAAAGTTGTTTTCAGTCAGTTCCTTGGATTGGAAAAATTGGGCTTTTTGTCTTCTGCTTTTTTCTTTTTTCCCCCAAAATTTGGCTGACTCCAAGACATGAAAAGGCTGGAATGTGAGGCATCCCAGGGCCTTCCTCCCTCTGCACAGTGAAAAGGGTTTAAGGGCTCCTTAGGCCATTTCCAGACTTCTAAGAGAATTAAATGAAGAGCAAGTTGCACTAAGAATTAAAAATTAACCAGTTCTCTTAATCATCTGATGTCATGTGTTTTTAGGAACCCATATGTGTTATCTGAAGAGGAGGAGGAGGAGGAGGATGCTGATGTAGAGAAAGGAGAAACGGAAGAACCAAAGGGAAAAAAGAAAAAGAATAAAACCAAACAGTTGAAGAAACCTCAGAAAAACAAACCCTCATTGGTTGATGTTGATCTCAATTTGTCTGCCTATGCCAATGCCAAAAAGTAAGATTTTTCATTAAATGTGTGTTTTGGCAGGAGAAATTCCTGTTTGCAGTTGTTGGTGATAGTATTGCAGGGGGAAGGGCTTTGGGATATCTTGTTTAAAATAGGAGTTAAAAATTGAAGTGGCAGCTTGCCCTGAGCTCTGGGATGGGCGTTTTCCTGGCCCACACCCCCTGGTGCAGAGCAGCTGCTCTGTAGCTGTCACATTGGTTTAATTTTGAGTCCAGTTCTGTACGTGGAACAAAATGCAGAGGCCTGGGATAAGTGGGATAAGGATAAAGGAGTGGATCTGCTGGGATCTCGGGAACAAACACCTTTGTGTTTCACAGGTACTACGATCACAAAAGACACGCAGCCAAGAAAACTCAGAAGACAGTGGAAGCTGCAGAAAAGGTATTTTTTCCTTGGCTTTTAGAAGATATTTAAAAGCAAAATCCCTGTCACTGATAAGTGGGAGATCTGACCTGGTCTAAGCAGCCCTAATGAGACATGAAAGGGAAAAACCCTTTCCAGGGTGGTTCCAGAACCACCCTGGGTTGTTCTATTCTTGACATTTTAAGCTCAGTGGAGGATTGCAGATCCCTGATGTATCCTCCTTTTCCAGCAGTAGCACTGGGAATACTCAAGGCAGGTGAAGATACTGACAGGCTAGGATTTATGGAGGGAAGAGTGGAAAATCAGTGGAAATCCTTCCAATCCAAGAGCTGATAATTTCAGGGAGCAGCTCTCCAGGGTGGAATTTTAGTGGGAGCTGTCTCACAGGAGCAGGGCTGTGCACAGCTCTGTGTGGAGCCTGAAGTGTGATAAAGTCCAGAGCCATATCCTGTCAACTTTCCCACTGTTCAGTTGGGAATTTCATGATTCCTGCTGGATGATGATGGTGTTTTCTGTCCAAACAGGCTTTTAAATCAGCTGAGAAGAAAACAAAGCAGACCCTGAGGGAAGTTCAGACAGTCACCACCATCCAGAAGGCCAGAAAGGTCTATTGGCAAGTACAGCTCCATTGTCCTCCTCTCATGTTCCCTGTCAGGATGAATTTTCACTGGCTTAAAAGTGGAGCTAATTAGGATTTCTGAGCTGTGCACTTTGTATGGAGTCTCCTCACAGCTGCTTCTCAAAGTCAGAGAATCCCAGAATGGTTCCCAGGGATAGAAGCCCTGAGAAGCTGTGGCTGCCCCTGGATCCCTGGAAGTGTCCAAGGCCAGGTTGGATGGGGATTGGAGCAACCTGGGATAGTGCAAGGTGTCCCTGCTTATGCCAGGGGTGGGATGGGATGATCTTTAAGGTCCCTTCCAACCCAAACCATTCTGAAATTCTATGATTTAGAAAACAACAAACAAATGAAACAAAACCCCAAAGCTTTTAATCATCTAGTAACTGAATTATTAAAATAAAAATAAATAGCAGGACTGTGGTGATGATATTTCTTGTTTAATCTCAAAATATCACTGGCAGTGATGGTGTAGCTGTCCCATGCCTTGTTTTTGTGCCCCAGGCCTATGGATGGAAGTCAAACTGTTTGCAGTGTCATAAATTGTAGATGGGTATTTTCCAAGTTTGGTATAAAAAACCACCTGTGCAATGTCCTGTTAGTTCCAGGTGTTTCTCACACAGTGGATTTGCTGGACTTTGGCAGGTTTGAGAAGTTCCTGTGGTTCATTAGCTCGGAGAATTACCTGGTTATTGCTGGCAGGGATCAGCAGCAGAACGAGCTGATCGTGAAGCGCTACCTTAAACCAGGTGAGTCCCTCGAGTGGATGTGTGGGTTTCCCTCCTGTTTTCCAGTTTTGGGGATGTCCAGGAGTGACTTGGGAAGGTCTCTCTGCTTTGTCCTTGAGCTGGGTCTTGGATCAAAGGGAATTTTGGTGATGGGTGAGGTTGGATGGGCTCCCCTCACGAGCAAAGGAGCTGAATCTCCTGGGAAAAGGATGGGCTAAAAGCCTTCTGTGTCCTCTTCCCATCCTGCTCCTTGCATCCAGCCCAGCCATTTCCCACTAGTGTTAGAAGCTTCCCCTTGGCTCGAGGGCTCTGTGGTTCTGACGGGAGTCTCCCGTTTCCCAGGGGACATCTACGTGCACGCGGATCTCCACGGAGCCACGAGCTGCGTCATCAAGAACCCCTCAGGTACCTGGCGAGGGACCCGTGGCACCCTGGGCACAGGAGCTGGCAGTGCCAGCCCAGCTGCCTTCCCTCCCTTGGGATGTGAGAGCCACCAGTCCATCCTGGGAAGCTCCCAGGCTGGATTAGGGAAGTGTAGGATTTCATGCGTGCTGGGTGTTCTCCCCAGGGGAGCCCATCCCGCCCCGGACGCTGACGGAGGCCGGGACCATGGCCCTGTGCTACAGCGCTGCCTGGGACGCCCGCGTGGTCACCAGCGCCTGGTGGGTCTCCCACAGCCAGGTGAGGACACTCAGGCAGGAGCTTTCCAGGCACAGCATCCCAGGGAATTGGGATGTGACTGCAGACGGAGCGCCTCGGTGTGGGAGCTGATGGATGCGGGTCAGTCGTCTGTGTAAGAGTGTGGGGATCGCACCAAGGTTTTGGTGGTTTTATTCCCTGAATACTCCTGAATATATCCTGGGTTTATTTCCTGAGTTACTCACTCAGGACTCCTAAAATACAGTGCTGGTAGAGTGTGGTTGGATTGAAACATCCCTTAGGAAAATTCCCTGCAAAGAAGAGGAAGAACCCCTCGGATACAGAGTCCTGCAGAGCTCTTCCCAGGAGTTCCACATGTTTCTCTTGGTGCTGTTATTATGTGATATTGGCCTTCTGTCACAGAGGGTTTTTTTATAGTTTATCATGATTTTTTTTAGGTTTCTAAAACTGCCCCCACGGGAGAATATCTCACTACTGGGAGCTTCATGATCCGAGGTGAGGCACGAAGGAACAGTGGGAATGGGATGTTTCCTCTGAAGGGGCTGGGCTGTCCTGCAGTGGCAGCCACCCCCTCCCTGTGAACAGCCAACAGATCCCACTCTTCTCCCAAAAATCTGTTGGGAGTGGTTTAGACTGAGTATCAGGCAGCTGCAGCAGCATTTCTAGCTGAGCCCTGGGCAGAAGTTCATTAGCTCAGCTGCTTTTGAGTTCTGTTCTCATCCCAGAGATAAAATAAGCTCCAGTGTAATTTTTTGGTAGCCTAAAGCCTCTAATAAAAATGAGTTTTGGAAGTACATCCTGCAGCATGGCTGCTAAACCTCCTCATGAGACTCTGCCTTTGTTTTTCAGGGAAAAAGAATTTCCTTCCACCTTCCTATCTGATGATGGGCTTCAGCTTCTTGTTTAAGGTACAGCTTTTCCAATGCAGCTCCTGCTGGCTTTTGTAATCTGCTTTGAGCTGTAGGAGGCTTATTTTCTGCATCTTGCTTATCACTATATTCCCAATTACTTCTTTTCCCATTGGGACAAATCCCATAAAAGGCTCCTTGCTGATAATGACTCTGCTTTCATTTCCATCGTAGCCCCGTGTGCACTGTCTGCATTTCAAACAGACTCTGAACATTCCTGCCTCTGCCAGGGTGTTATCCCAGCTCCATTTGGAGCACGTTTAGGGAATGTGGGTGTGCAGCTCTGTGTGCCACCCTGACTTTTGAGATTGTCAGACTTGGGTTTAAATGGGCTGGTTTAGTTTTCCTGCCCTTTGATGGCAAAAAGGCTTAAAAAGGGAAGAAAAAGCCGAGTGAGGTGTTCTGTGAACGTCCCTGGGGCTGGTCCAGGCCTGACACAAAGGCTTCTCTGTTCGTAGGTGGATGAAAGCTGTGTCTGGAGGCACCGGGAAGAGAGGAAGGTCAAAGTCCAGGATGAGGATCTGGAAACAGTTTCCAGCAGTGCCAGTGAGATGGTGGCTGAGGATGTGGAGCTTTTAGGTACAGTGGGAGAGACTGGGGGCTGTGTGTGCTGCTGGCAGATGGGGCCTCTTGGGGTCTGGGTGGTTCCTGTGGGATTCTGGATCACTGATAGAACAAGGGGCAATGGGAAGCCAGAGGGCAGGGTTAGAAGGGATGTTGGGAGAAGAAAATTGTTCCTTGTGAGGGTGCTGAGGTCCTGGCACTGGTTTCCCAGAGAAGCTGTGGCTGCCTCATCCCTGGAAGTGCCCAAGGCCAGGTTGGATGGGACTTGGAGCAACCTGGGGTAGTGGAAGGTGTCCCTGCCCATGGCAGGGGTGGAATAGGATGATTTTTAATGTCCCTCCCAGCCCAAACCATTCTGGGATGCTGTGATTCCATGATGGATCAGTTTGGTGTTTCTGTGTTTTCCTCCCCTCTGTGCCCCAGATGGAGGGGACAGCAGCAGTGAAGAGGAGAAACCTGAGTGTGAGGAAGCTCCAGAGGATGTGGAAGCTCCAGAGGATGTGGAAGCCACAGCTGAGAGTAACCGTGACGAGGGCGTTGCTGACCTGGAGCAGGGAGGAGGGAACACTCCTGCTCCAGAGGCTGACTCCGAGGAGGACGATGGAGAATCTGAGGAGGAACATCCAGAGCCAAAGAGGGAAGTGAAGGAGGAAGAGGTGGATTACCCAGACACCACAATCGACCTGTCACACCTTCAGACCCAAAGGTGAGAGAAGCAGCAGCTGTGGGGCAGCTCTGAAGGTCCCTGTGGTGCTCAGACACTGCCAGGACAAGGGCTGGGATGAGTTGCCATCCCTTTTTTCCATGCTCAGCAGTGGGAATGCTGCCTCATTTTCCTTTCAGGGCTGTGCAGACCTGAGAAACTGAGCCCTGAGCTGTTTCTGCTCTGCATGAGGCTGTGGGATGAGCTCATCCCTGTGTTATCCCTGGAAGTGGGATTCCTTAGAGGGTGCAAGGAGGTGGGATTGAGTGGGTGGAGATGGGGCTGTGTGCCTGGGAAGCTGCACATTGGGATTCCCTTGGTGCCCAGGCTGTGTTTGTTGCTTGTGTGTGCATGAGATGAGCTGGCAGAAATCTGGAACTTGTTTTGTAAAATGAATCCCAGTATTCCTGCCTTTTCCACTCACCACAGCTGGGATTTCCAAGAACTAGAAAGCTGGAAGTGTAACAACCGAGTTGCCCAAGTTCGGGCTGTGGTTGATGTGTCCATGGCTGAGCTGCTCTGCATCTGCTGATGAGCTCCTTTTCCATCTCCCCACAGATCCCTGCAGAAAATCATCCCCAAAGAGGAAGAGCCCACCTTGGTAAGGTCCCAGCTGCTGTGTCTGTCCCAGAGCAGTGGGAGCTGCTGGGCAGGGTGTGCTCTAACCTGCCTTTCCCTCCTCAGAGTGACAGCAAGGCCCAGGGCCGGAGGCACCTCTCTGCCAAGGAGAGGAGGTGAGAGCCCGTTGGTGTTTCAGGGAATCACAGAATCCCAGGATGGTTTGGGTGGGAAGGGACCTTAAAGCCCATCCCATTCCATCCCCTGCCATGGGCAGGGACACCTTCCACTAGCCCAGGTTGCTCCAAGCCCTGTCCAACCTGGCCTTGGACACTTCCAGGGATGGGGCAGCCACAGCTTCTCTGGGCAAATGCCTCCTCCTCATTCCCTCCCCAGGTCCTGGGCACAATGCAGGTCTCACACCTCCCACTCTGGGCTGATCCATGCCCATTGTCCATCCTGCATTTCCAGTGTGGGGTCCTGCTCCTGTCCTTTGGGAATGCTGGTAGTGAACGGTTTTATTCGTGAGCTGGAGAGGTTTTACTGAGGAGGGGTTGTTCCCAGAGTAGGTTCTGGGGTTCCTCCGGAGCCCTGTGGCAGGGAAGCAGGGTGGGAATGCTGTCAGGAGAGCTGCAGCCTCTTGTCACAACAAAGCAGGATGTTGTGGTTGTTCTCCTTAGAGAAATGAAGAAAAAGAAGCAGCAGAACAACTCTGAGAGCTCAGAGCTGCCTGAAGAGAAGCAGAAGGAGACCGAGACAGAGACCCAGCCTCCGGCTGCTCCCAACAGCCACAAGGCTGCTCCTGCCCCTCAGCCCATCAAGCGGGGCCAGAAGGTGGGCAGGGAGCAAGGGTACCCCTGGGCTGAGCTGTTGGCATGGAAATGTGGACAGAAATCCCGTATTTCCCAGGCAACCATGGCTGCCTGGTGGTTTTAGGCTCATGGAAGTGCTTTAAGTGGCTTCAGGAGGATGGTGGTGGGTGTTAGCAGGGAGCTCACTGGAGCCAGTCCCCTCCCTGAAAGAGTTTGGGATACTGGGAAGGAAAGTGCATGTGGGGTCAGCATCCAGGTGTTTGTGGGTGCAAAACTACAAAAAGTCCTGATTTCTGAAGCTGTTGGTGTTTCCTTCTGCAGAGTAAAATGAAGAAGATGAAGGAGAAGTACAGGGACCAGGACGAGGAGGACCGGGAGCTCATCATGAAGCTGCTGGGGGTGAGGGAGGGGAGTTGTGCCTTCCCTGGGGTGTGGTGGCTCCTGTCACAACTCTGACCTCCTGTGTCACCACAGTCTGCAGGCTCCAACAAGGAGGACAAAGGGAAAAAAGGGAAGAAGGGGAAGACAAAAGAAGAGGCAGCAAAGAAGCAACAGCAGAAACCCAAGCCCCGTCGAGTAGCTGGAGGGAGCAAGGAGACGCTCCCAGCAGGAATCCTGCTGCACGAGGCACAGGACCCGGCCCTGGATGAGCTGCAGGATGAGAAGGTGAGGAGTGGGATGGGCAGGTGAGCAGCACTCTGCTCTCCTCATCTGTCCCTTGCTGGGGCTCTCCTGGCTCTGTAGCTCTTCCACCCAGGAGGCTGAACAGCTCCCTGTGGATTTTGGGCACTGTGGAGAGCTCCGTGCCTATTGCCAGGACTTGGGGAGCACCTTGGATTCCCAAAGGCCTGCAGCAATCCATGTGCACGTCCCGTTCCCAGCACAGCCAGAACTGGGGCTCGGAGCAGTCCCGAGGATCCAGCTCAGCCAGCACCTCCCCCTCAGCTGAGATGTAACCGAGCTCCCAGCTCTGCTGGGGGGAATCGCTATCTCTGAGCCTCATCTCCCTCCTCCCAGCTCGGCGTGTGCCAGGCACGGTAGAGGTGGGGAAGAAACACTCCACCCCCGCCCACGGAGAAAGGCTGCTCTTACCTTTGCTGTGAAACGAGTTCAGTTCTCTTTGGAGGGAGAACGGGGCTTTCTGGGGCGTGCTGATGAAAGAGTTTGTTGTCTGGGGGGTCAGGGGAGGAAGCAGCAGCTCTGTGGTTTCTGCAGCTCTGATGTGTCCTTTCTTTGTGTGTGCAGGAGGAGCAGGACCAGGATCAGCCAGGACTGGAGGTAAATGCTCGTGTGCAGCTCCCTAAGTGCTGAGGTGAGGGCTGTGTTCCTGCTGGGACTGGGGCAGGGGGGAGCACTCCAGGAATTTCAACCCTCCTTAATTGTATTTTTAAAAATTAGCCTCCTTTTCTTCCTGCCCTGCTCATCTCCCCATCCTCCATAAAACCAGAGCTGGCTCCATGGATGTTTGTCCCTTGTTTTTGCCTCTGGAGGTGCTGGCACTCCCAGCCTTGCTGGCTCTGGGCTGGAGGATGACACAATGAGCAGTGCAGGTTGTTCTTTAGTTTAGTTTATTTACATACAGATTTGCTTCAGACTTTTCTGTAATTACAGGCTGTGGGTGTTGCCCAAGGCTGGGAATAACTGAATTCCTTTAAATTCTTTAATGGAGGAAGATAACGGTGTCTGCTGGGGGGAGTTTTTGGTGACCCTGTAACTGCAGTGGGGGGGCCCCAAAGCTAAGATCCATCAAAGGATGTGATTTTAGTAATCAAAGAGGATGAGTCATGAATCCTGGCTTGGTAATTCGATGTCAGTGAAGTGATGATGGAATCATGGAATGGTTTGGATTGGAAGGGACCTTAAAGGCCACCTATTCCCACCTCCTGCCATGGGCAGGGATGCTCTGGTCCCCCGTGACTGCAGCAGTGAGGGCTGAGGACAGGGCCTGGTTCCAGTGGAGCTCTTTGCCCCCCAGGACAGCGAGGCTCTGCTGGACTCCCTGACTGGGCAGCCCCATCCCGAGGACATCCTGCTCTTCGCTGTCCCCATCTGTGCTCCCTACACAGCCATGACCAACTACAAGTGAGTGGCAGCGCCTTCTCAGGAGGGCAGTTGGTGACAGTTTGTTTTACTTACACAAACCTTTTCTTGGGGCAGGTATAAAGTCAAGCTCACTCCAGGCACGCAGAAGAAGGGCAAAGGTACGGTCTGAAAGCCCTGAATCCTTTCCCCTGCTCTGCTTGGTGAAGCCAGTGTGGTTTTCCAAGCTGTTTCACTCTTCCCTGTGTTTTTCCAGCTGCCAAGATCGCGTTGCACAATTTTATGCAGTCCAAAGAAGCCAGTGCAAGAGAAAAGGACCTGTTCCGCAGCGTGAAGGTGATGCTTTTTCTGCAGTTGTCTCCTGGACAAAATAACAGCAGCAGCAGAATGTTCACAAGGGCCATTTTGGGGGGAAATGCTGCCAAAACTCAGTGTGCTGTTGGTTTTTTTCCTAGCAGTGGTGTTTGTACTGCTGGGGAAGGTCTGAATGTTCCAGAATGGTTTGGGTTGGGATATTAAAAACCATCCCATTCCATGGGCAGGGACACCTTCCATGATCCCAGGTTGCTCCAAGCCCTGTCCACCCTGGTGTGGAACACTGCCCAGCTTCTCTGGGCAAGCTGTGCTGCTTAGGCTGGGAAGAACCATTAGAAATTGAGCCTCAGTGGTACCACTGGGCCTTTTGATTCTGGGTGGTGTCACTCTCAATCTAAAATAACCTGTCTGACAAAAGCAGCATCTTCCAAGAAATCCTTTGGTTTTGGGAGTGGGAATTCCTGGGGCAGGGACAGGTGCTTGCACTGGGAGTTCAGGTGTGTCCTGTGCCCCTCCCCATGGGCTCTCCTGCCCCTCTCCCAACCAGGTGCTCACCAGGGGCTGAGGAAAGGGATCACCCCTGTTCTCCAAGGCCAAGGAAGGGCTTCAGAAATGTTTTTCTGCCCTGTTCACTTTCTCCTCTTCCATGTTTCCTAGGACACTGATTTGTCAAGAAATATTCCTGGGAAAGTCAAGGTGTCTGCACCTCACCTCCAGAACATGAAGAAGAAGTGATTCCATGCCAGGGGTTCTCACCCCCGAACCGGACCCAGAGCTGGGACAGACAGACACAGAACCAGGACTGGGACTGAATTCAGGCACCCAGGGCCCTGCAGCCTGGTTTAGATGGACTCTGATACAAATAGCAGATAAACATGGAAGTAAATTGCTGGCATTTGGTAAGGAATGTCTTCCCATGCTGCTGATTCTCTTGTTCGAGTGCTCATTCCCTACTGCTGGGCAAAGGCTCTGGGATTTGGGGCAGGAAAACTCCGTGGTGTTCACTTCCTTCCTGTCCTGTGCCTCTGGCAGGGGCTGGAGTTTCCACTAGGGCAATTTCAGTGGAGAATGCTTCCTTGTATTGTATTTCCCCCAAACATTCCCTGGCTGTGGAGAGAGGGAAGGTGCAGGCCCAGATCCCCCCAGCCCAGCTATGTCAGAACTGTTACCCTGTGGGAGGGGGGAAGGAAGAGCAGGGGGATCTATCAGGAACTACAGCACAGGAATTGTTCTAGAAGTCGAACTTTTTAATTGTTTTTTGAAGACAGCTTAAAACATGATCCCCCCCCTTCCCCACAGCAGCACGGCCTGTCCCTGTCCCCCGTGTCCCCTGTGGCCAGAGCTGGGTCAGCTCCATGTCCCTGCATCCAGGGGAGCTCCACAGGCACGGACACGGCCGGGAACAGGCACAGGCACTTTCAGTTACACTCTCAGGGCAGAATATCTGCTACCTAAGGTTCACAATTGAAGTTCCACAACATAAAAATTCCAAAAAAACCAAACTACAGCCAAGCAGAGAGTAGTGGTGCTTTAACATCTCAAGGTTTACGACAGTTTATCGACCGACAACGGGACAATTCCAGATCCTGCTTCTCTGACCTTAAGCATTTGTGGCAAAACGTGAAGCTGTGGATACAACACGACCTGCAGCTACACTAAAGCAACACTCCAGAGTCGTGGCGTGCTCAGCATTCCCTGCTCAACCTCCCCAGCTCCTGGACTGGGGCTCCCCACCTCGGCTCTCCACGCACACCCCCGTGCCCGGGGCCGGCCTGACCCCCTCCAGCTGCACGACCCCAGCACTGGGTTCAGCTTAAGCTCAGGCTCCGTCTCCGCTGGCATTAAATACATTTATTGCAAACATCTCGACACAAAAATAGGTTCTCTCTAGGCCATTCACATGCAACGGGAAGGCGAGAAGCGACTACCTACGACACAGAGGGTTCACCGACACACCTTTAATGTTCGTCACGCGGGGGCGCCGGCCCGCCCCAGCTGCTCCCGGCGCTCAGGAGCCAGAGGTGTTGTTGCTCCCGAAGCGCTGGTTCACGCTGTGCAGCAGGTGCTTGGGCAGGCAATTCCAGGAACTGGCCAGCATCTCCTTGAAGCAGATCACTGCCTCGAGGCACAGCCTGAGCACAGGGAACACAGGGATGCTGTCGGCAGGGAGGAGGCTGCAAGGGGAGCTCCTTCCTTAGGGCTGTTGGGGAGGGGTTGCTCTCCAGCAGTGCCAGAGGTGCTGAGAGGAATCCTGCTCTGTCCTCTCAACTGGCTGCTGCTCTGGCAGCACTTGTTGGAGGGAGAAATGTTTTCCAGTGTTTTAGGAATATCAAAAACAGGTCTGGTGCTAACCCTGCTCCACTTGTCTTAAAATCACAGAATGGTTTGGGTTGGAAGGGACATTAAACCCCATCCAGTCCCACCCTCTACCATGGGCAGGGACACCTTCCACTATTCCCAGGTTGCTCCAAGCCCCGTCCAACCTGGCCTTGGACACTTCCATGGATGGGGCAGCCACAGCTTCCCTGGGGAACCTATGCCAGGGCCTCACAGTCAGGAATGTCTTCCTGCCCCCTGAGCTGGGGACACCCCAGTTCAGTGTTGAAGTGTTGCTTTCTTACCTTACAAGAGATCTTGGTTGTAGGGAAAACACAAGGATTTCGTTACTGTGAGCCTGGAGGGTGGGGGGGAGAGAGAGAGAGAGAGAGAGAGAGAGTTGCTTATGTGGGTTCACAGCAGGAACCAAAGCAGCCCAGGCTCACACAACAGGATCATGGAATGGAGGAATCCCAAAATCGTTTGGGGCAGAAGGACCTTAAGGCCCATCTCATTCCAACCTGCCCTGGGCAGGGACCCCTTCCACTAGAGGAAGCCTTCAGGTTTCCAATCCTTCAGGCATCTGCACTGAGGGACTGTGGACACGAGCAAAGCTTTGTTTGTGCACCTTTGTGATCCCCAGGAGATCAGGATGCTACAACCACCCCACACTCATGGGAGTGATCCTGCACCATGGATCCCATGGGAAGGGAAAGCTCAAAGTCAACTCACAGCTTTAGAATGGGCCAGAAGGTTGTTGGCACAGCCCCCAAAGATGATCACCTCGCCCTCCTCGCTGGCACAGGCCGTGTGCCACAGCCTGGGAACAGAAGGCAGCACTGCATTAACCCAAAATCCCAGCTCAGCCTTGTCACCACCCCGGGAAGGTCCCTCCTCCTCCCAGCCAGGCCAAAGAGGGAACCAGGAAGTGTCACTGCTTTAACCCATTAACCTGGATCAGGTCACTTCCTAAACCAGATGGAGGAAGACACATGTTTTCCATGGCACACTCGGGCACCACAGAGGTTTTGGTGCTTTGAAGTGCAGGGCATCAGCTCCTATTTCCTCAGCAGGAAGCCAAGAACACCCTGGCTGAGCACAGGATGAGCCTCCAGCCAGGACACTGGTGACACCAGTCTGTGCCCACTTTGCTGGCAGAGCAAGGACACTGTTCCAGTTAGCTCTGGTGCTGGCACTCACAGCTTAGAGGCCTCTGCAGCCAGACCAAACCCTAAATCCCAGGATCAAACCCTAAATTCCAAGTTTCCTGATGTTTCACAAACACTGAGCTACAGGCTGCCTCCAGCACCTACCCTGTATGGTGCTCATTGGGAATTCTGGGAGCACAAAACAACCTGCACCTCTGGGACACATGGAAAAGGAGAGCTGTGAGGAGGAACGTGTGTTCTCTCTTTGACAGCCACCACCAAGTGCTTCCACACCCCTTTTATAACAAATTTCCAGGAAATTGTCTGCCATACCTTGGTTTTTCAGAGTAGTTATGCTCAAACTGTACCCACTCGTTCTTGCTGATGCAATAAATCCAAGCATCACCTGAAAAGAAGCAAAATGCCAGATATAAACAGGATTCTGTTAGTTCTGTCACATTTGCTGCAATAAACAAATACTCTGGTATTTGTTTGGTAGCACAACTCATTTCTGTTCTTAGATAAATAAATTTTTTTAGGAAAAACCTTATAAAACATTGGCTCCTGTTTGACAAAAGGTGTTTAATGTAATAGATTTATGGGAGTGAAGATGGAGAACTGTAAAGCTGTTACTAAGTGCCATTTGCATTAGATACATTTTTAAAGCAGATGAATTGCTGGAAGTTATGGTGTCTCCACACACTCAGCACTCCTGCTCTGTGGAATGAGCTGCTGGCCTTGAGGAATTAGATCACAAGTGCACAGGAGGAATTTAGAAGCAATTCAAGGTAATAAATCAAGCTCCTGTGCACAGCTGTTCAAGAGCACAAAGACACCACCAAATCCCTTTGGAATGACTTACTCAGGGGCTGCTTGTCAGTGGTGAACCCTCCAAAGAGGAAGAGGTGATCCGAGGAAATCGGTGTTAAGGAATGCCACGATCGGCCGACGGGGCAGATGCCTTGTGTGAGTCTGCATTGCAACAAAAACACCCCAAATCACCATGAGGGACAACAAAATCCCACTGCTCTTTTCTGCTCTGATTAATTTCCAGCTATCTGCAGGATTCAGCTCTGCCCTATGCAGTGACCCAAGGACAACTTTAATTTCTTACGACACAACAAAGAATTTTAGGCGGATCAAGTTTTAGTACCCACATTTCGTTCCACTCCCACGTGTCCAGGTTCAGGTAGTAGAAGTCGTTCATTCTGGACTCCTACAATAATAAAGATCATGGTTCAACTACCCTGATTAGGTTTGGGGATCTCAGAGTTAAACTGGGCTGGGCTTACCCTGTATCTGCCTCCAAACACGTAGCCCCTGTTCCCAACTGTGGCACAGGCGTGAGCAGCTCTTGGAGATGGGGTCTTACCCTGGGAAGAGGAACAGGGACATCACAAATCTGTCACCCGAGGAGAAGAAAGGCTCAACTCGACTCAGATTTAAGGGAGCAGAGTGAAAAAAAACAGCCAGTAAGTCATCCTGTGTGCTGACTTTTTTTGATGGACGGAAGATCAGAAAACTCATTAAAAATGGGGTTTATTTTTTCCCTCTTGAAGTGTGTAAATTTTGCTTTTAGCAGAGGGTTCAGGCAGCCACAGAAGACAGACTGTAAATATTATCATCATTATATTCATAAATCATTAAGTGACCAAGGCCAGGTTGGATGGGGCTTGGAGCAACCTGGTTTAGTGGAAGGTGTCCCTGCCCATGGCCAGGGGTGGAACAGGATGAGCTTTAAGGTCTTTTCCAACCCAAACCATCCTGGGATTCTGGGATTCCATCAAGCAGTATTTTTCTTGAGTTTCTGAAACACTTGAGACCTATGTGCAGTAAGACAGAGCAACTCTTTGGCAGTCTGGAGTTACTTGTCTCAAATTTCATTTCCTCCAATTCTGTGGCAGTATCACCCCACTTCCCTGTTCCTGAACACTCCTGGGACACTCCTAATGTGTGTGTTTGCAATTAGGAGTGTTTCATTCTCTCCTGACCACAATTCAGCACCCAAGGGACATGCACCAAACATCACATGGCAGGGAGGGTGACAGCAAACCACACATTTCATTGTCCCGAGCTCTCCGTGAGAACAAGGCAACTCAAGCGTGAACAAAAGCAAGTCACAGGAAAAAAAGAGATGAAGACAGATCAAAATAAAAGGCAAATTTCCTCTTTTTGAAGAAGAGATGTATGTAAATGAATGGTTTAAATTCAGTGTAAATGGCTCCAAGAACACTACTAAATAACATTACTGAGCTATAAATTGATTAAAAGACACAAGACCATTAATTACCGTAGTTATAGGCTGGCTCCAAGTAAAAGTTTCAAGGTCCAGAACATGCACGTGGTCATTCCACCCTCTAGGAAGGCCTGAATTCTTTAAAACACATAAATAAGCAACAAGTTTTAGTAAGCACTGATTAA
The DNA here is from genome assembly GCA_013397565.1 of Ptilonorhynchus violaceus. Lineage (NCBI taxonomy): Eukaryota > Metazoa > Chordata > Aves > Passeriformes > Ptilonorhynchidae > Ptilonorhynchus > Ptilonorhynchus violaceus. Next base: position 22,987 of record VZRJ01010013.1, read on the forward strand.
ATATTAGAAGTTGAAACAGAAATGGCTCCCAGGGTTACTCACCCAAAAAGAGGTTTCGTCGAATTCAAACGTTCCGCGTTGTTTCCCTTCAGGAAAGTAGCCATAGCCTCCAAAAAATATCAGCCTGGAAGAAGACATGGACCAAGGTCTATGAGAAATTCTGTCACATCGGTTATAAATTAAAGCATAAATATAAATCTAAAGGCTGTGCTCAGACTGGAAAACCAGGGAAGCTCCTCTGGCTTTGCTACTCAGCACATCCACAGTGCAAGTTCTCCAGGTGTGGGGCTTCGTTTATTGCCTCATCGACCCCACCACCCACACTAAATCCCTCTGGAGCTGTTTTCCAGCCTCAGGCTTCCAAGCTTTGCTTCACTTCCAAATATATGAAGCTACCAGGGTGTGCTGTCTGGTCACTGCACTTCAGCCTCTGCCACTGGGGCTCCCACACTGTTCTCCTGGAGTTTAAATGGGATTTACCTTCAAGTTTCATCTTTGGGGTTTAACCTATATTGGGAACTACTGGCATGGCTTTGCCAGAAATTCCTACTGGATTATGGAGTGACAGAAAACAATCTGCACCACCTAATTAAACACCCACAACTCCAGCCTTGCACAGATTTATATCTGAACTGATCATATCAGGTGTGGTAATGATGAGCTCACTCTCCACATCAAGAACCTGAAAACCAGCACTGAGGGCAATTCCACAGAATCACACAGTATCCTCAGCTGGAAGGGACCCACAAGGATTTTCCCAGCTTTCCTGAGTCTCTGCAGCAAATCCCACAGCCAATATCCTAACTGGGAGCTCCCTCTCCGTGGAGTGGCCAAAGCAGCACAAGCTGCCCTAGGGTTATACTCCAAAATCACCACACAGGGTTTGGGTTGGAAGGGACCTTAAACCCCATCCAGTCCCCCCCCCTGCCATGGGCAGGGACACCTTCCACTATCCCAGGTTGCTCCAGGCCCCGTCCAACCTGGCCTTGGACACTTCCAGGGATCCAGGAGCAGCCACAGCTTCTCTGGGAATTCCATTCCAGGGCCTCCCCACCCTCACAGCCAAGAATTCCTTCCCAATATCCCATCTATCCCTGCCAACTGGCAGCAGGAAGCCATTCCCTGTGCCCTGTCCCTCCAGGCCCTTGTCCCAAGTTCCTCTCCAGCTCTCCTGGAGCCCCTTTAGGAACTGGAAGGGGCTCTAAGGTGTCCCTGGAGCCTTCTCATCTCCAGGTGAACACTCCAAACAGCACCACAGAGACTGAAGGGAGGAGGAGGAGGAGGGTTCAAGCCAACAGAGAGCAGAGCCCTCCCGTGGGGCCTCACCTGTTCTTGTACACCCACACCCCCAGCTTGTCCTTGGACGAGGGGGGCACCCCCTGGCACTCCACTCTCACCCACTGCAGCACTTTGTCCGTGGATCTGGAATTTAACATGTAGAACTGGGAAAATAAAATGAACTCACATGAGTTTTTAACTCACATGGTCAGCTCAAAGCCTAAGTCTGCTGTTAAAACAGTAACTTTTAATTAGCATGTGCTGGCATAGAAATACTAATAAATGAAAAGTTCTCTTCCTAGCATGAAACTACAACACTGAAAACATTTGGAACAAAATACGGATTCACAAATCTAAAAAAACCTGAAAAACTGTTTGCAAAAATTGCATGAAATTCCTAGTTTATATTTACATACGAAACAGATAATCTTATATTCAAATATAAAAATATATATTCATAAAGACCAAAACTATTTAATTTAATCCACATTGACAGAACATCAGAAAGTATTATTATTTCTAGTTGACAAGGCAGTGATTGATCAAAGGCTGGACTCCATGATCCTGGAGGACTTTTCCAACCCAAATGATTCTGGGATTCTGTGACTATCACAGACTACAGAGAAGAAAAACGTTTCAAGACAGTTCCAGATCACCTCCTGATATTACTTCAGGCAACTCTGGCAATTCCCATCTTTTAAAAGCAGCAGACTCAGAGGCAGGGATACAATCCAATTCATAGGGTGAATTGCACAAGAACAGAACCAATGCCAGGCTGGGGTGTTCCTGCAGTGCTGCAAAGCTTCCAGGGCACAATCCTCATGGGAAAAGCTGAAATAAATGAATTCCTGACCTTGTTTGTGTTGCCCCGTGCGTGGTGCCCCCCGAAGAGATAGACCACTCTGTCCACACACACGGCACAGCTGCCACTCATGGAGGGGGGAACATCTCCCTCTGTTTTGCTCTTCTTCCTGGAAAAACAGTGGGAAATGTTTTAGCTGATCACAGTGAACAAGGATGGTTTTATTTGGAGTGGAATTTTATAATACTGCCAGTGTTTTAATTATAACAGGTCACTGGGGTCATTCAAATCTCAGTTTTTCCCACCTTTGCAGGTGTAATAATTTACAAAACTAACCTGTTATGATGGAGGGGGTGGGGAAAAGGCAGTTTAATTAATGTATAATTTTTTTGGAGGGAAGGAATCCCATCTGCCCAACTCAGGAGCTTGGAATGCTCAAAAACCTCAGGCAAAGAGGATTCACCTCTGTAAACTGCAGGTTTCTACATTGCTCCTGGATTTTTCCTGTTTGTAAACGTCATAACCACAAAGAAGAGATTCCAGCCTGTGTCCAAGATTGTCCCTAACATCAGGGAGGACTGGAAGCACGGCTGGAATCCCACTTCCTGCAAAGCACTGAGGAGCTTCTTTGACTGCATCAACCTTTAAAACAACTCCTGAAAAGGACAAAAACTCAACAGGGATCCCCTGACCACCACCATAATCAAAACTGTACAAATACAATTTCCAGCTGCTATATCCTATCCCAGGAATCCCAAAACACTTCACACACTCCTATCCAGGCTGCCTGTCTGAGCTGCCTCTCCTACTTCACCCTGGGAAAACATATTTGATGTTTTCAGAGGAAAAAAACCCCAAACCTGAAATATTTCACACATTTTTGCAACAGTTTGATAGGTGGGAACGAAGAGATCAGAGAATTCTTTCCCTGCTCATCTCCTCAGAATGTTTTCTACACCAATTTAAGGATCTATCTATTTTTTTTCCCAAATTAACTAAATTATTTACTGTACCATCTTCCAGTTTCCATGTTGTAGATCCATATTTCATCCCGAGGCAGGTAGAAGTCATAAAATCCCCGGACTTGAGCGTTCTGCAGAACAGGACAGAAAAGGAAAAGTAATGTTAGAAGGATGTTTGACACATGGAATTACAGACTCCTGGGAATGTTTACACTCCCACTGGGACCTAATCACAGGACAGATCACAGCAGGAGCAGTGCCTGTACTTTCCACACTGCTGCAGCTCCCACCCGCATGGAGAACAGGAATCAGCCTAATTTAGCATCTGCTGGGGACCAGACCAGCTCCCAGCAGAGCTAGATGAGGGTGAATGGAAGATAAAAACTCTGTTTTACAGCCCAAGCCAGGGAGAAGAAATGAGCCAAAAGTTCCTTTCTCATTCCCCCACCCCCTGCATGACAGGAATTTACTTACCGAGTTCACCGACAATTCATCTTCCTGTTTAAATTGTAAAATGAATTCGTTGTGCTGCAGCACACACACCCCCCAGTGTGACAACCACCATCCCGGGATCCTCAACACCCAAAACACAGTTGTGTAAATAAAATCACCCTTCCCACGGTGTACAATTCCAATCAGACAACGTTCCCTTCACGAGCTGCCAAAGGCAAACAACACCCCAAAAGCCATGTATTTGCCAAGGTTTAACACTCGTGATTTATCTCAACGTTGCAAAACAGCCCCATGTCAGATTTTCAATTCGTTCACTGGAACTCCTGCGTGCCGGGGGAGGAATAACATCCCAGCGTCACTCCCAAGCTAATGGGACACAATTCCCAGCGCCGTGGGTGGCGGGAGGGTTGTTCCCGAGGAGCTGTACCTTGTATCCTCCCCAGACGTACATGCAGCGCCCGTCGGTGACGGCCACGTGCCCGCTGCGCTCGGCGGGGCTGTCGTTCTCCAGCTGCTCAAAGCTGTCCTCGGCCGGGGCCGGCAGCTCCTCCTCCGCCTGCAGCTCCTCGTTCTCATCGGCCATCTCGGGACGTGCTGCACACACGGGAGCAGGGAATTCCCTCAGCTGAGGGGCTCACAGGGATCATCCGGTCCAACCCCCGGCCCTGCACAGATACCCCAACAATCCCACCCTGGGCATCCCTGGGAGCGTTGTCCAAACGCTCCTGGAGCTCCGGCAGCCTTGGGGCCGGGACCATTCCCTGGGGAGCCTTTTCAGTGCCCACCACCCTCTGGGAGAAGAACCTTTTCCTGATACTCAACCTAAACCTCCCTGACACAGTGGAAAAACAGAGGAAAAAAATCAGGAGAAACTACACACTATTGTTTCTGTCATGCTGATATTTCAGCGGGAAAAGTCATTCCATGAGTCAAGAAAGTTCCAGGTGGAGATTCCTCAGTGGTGCATGATTTATAATGGTTTCAGTTGCCAATTTGAGCCAAGGTCTCTGTTTCTTAAAAAAATTAAAATCTTATCTATAAGATAGATTGGCACTGGATGAGCTTTAAGTTCCCTTCCATCCCAACCCAGTCCGTGATGACAAAAATCCAATCCACAGGGGAATAAATTTGATAGTTTTGCCTACAGTAGTGGCAACTCTTGGAGCTTTTCAGTCTCCCCCACACAAACCTTCCCACAGTGGCTCAATGCAGGACGTGTCACCTATCCTACACAAAATCCCACGGAACCAACGTCCCTGCTCCAAATCCCACCAGCACGCAGAATACAAAACCCAGACTGTTCCCGGAAGACACGGATCCAAAGCTCAGGGAAGTCAAACAGCCGATGTTTGTGCATCCAAAGCCACGGAAACAGGACCTAACTCGGACAACCAAACCCTGCACTCCACGGTTGGATATTCTGGCTTTGATATTCCCCTACACCGCTCCTGAGGGATTCCTGTTGTTTAATTCTAATCCCTCCCACGACGGAGTCACTGCACCACCTTCGGGGGGTTATCGCTGAGCTTTAATTACGATTTCTAATTTAGATTAGACAGCCTTGCCCACAGCTCCGTGAAACCCGCCTGCGTCAAGCTAGCGGGGTTTTCACCGCCTCAGAGAGATAATATACACATATAATATATACGTTATATTATAGTATTAATTTTACCCCTCGGACACGCCAGGCCGTGCCCCGCTCAGCCATTTCCCCCTCAGCTCCCCGCAGCCCCCGAGCCCTGCGCGCTCTGCCCACCCCCCTCACACACCCCGGCGAGCAGGCGGGGGGTCCTCACGACACGTTCTTCTGTCGCGACATGCCCGAGCGCAGGACGGGCGCGGCGGCGGTCTGCTCACGACACGCTCAACTGTCGCGACATCGCGCACGCAGCGCCCGCCCGAGCGCTGCCCGACGCCGTTACCGGCCCGGCCCGAGCCCGCCCCGCGCCCCTCAGAGCCCACAGAAGCCCCTCAGAGCCCGCCCGGCCCCTCACTGACCACCCAGCTCCTCAGAGCACCCCTCGCCCCTCAAGAGACCCCTCAGAGTCCCCCCCAGCCCCTGAGAGCCCCGTCCCGCTCGTACCGTGGCCCCGGGGCTGCCCCTCCGCCGTCCCTCCCTCAGCCGCTGCCTCCCCGCAACATCCGCCGGGCGGGCGGGACCTTCCGGCAGCGCCGCGCAGGCGCGGGGAACCCGCACCCCCAAAATTAACACCGGGACCACTCGAATCCCCCAAAATTAACACCGCGGGCACCTGAGTTCCCCCAAATTAACACCGGGGGCACCTGAACCCACCAAAATGAATACCAGGGGCACCCGCACCCCCCAAAATTAACATTGGGAGCACCTGAATCCCCCAAAATTAACACTGGGGGCACCTGAACCCACCAAAAATTAAGCTTGGGTGGCACCTGAACCCACTAAATCAATCCTCAGTTCAAACTTTGGGGGCACCTCAATACCCCCCGAAATAAAACCTTGGAGGGCACCTGAACCCCGTCAAAATCAACCCTTCGAGGGCAGCTGAACCCCTCCAAAACTCAGACTGGGGAGGTGCAAAGATCAGACTTTGGGGCTGGGAGGGGGGACCTGAACCTTCCCCCAAAATCAAGCCTTGGGGGGCATCTGAATCCCCCCTAAAACTCAAACCTTCTGGGGCACTTGAACTTCCCCAAAATCAAACCCTTGTGGGCACCTGAGCCCCCCCAAATCAGACCTTGGGGCCTGGGTGGCACCTGAATCCTCCCCAAAAATCAAACCTAGGGGGGCCCCCCCAAAATCAAACTTTGGGGGCACCTGAAATCCCCCTCCCCAAAAATGGAGGGGAGTTCAGCACATAAAATCAGGCTGTTACAACACCCAGTCAGTAAAGTTCCTTTTTGATACAAATTTGCTCCCAAACCTCTTTCCCCCAAATAATTAAGTTTATAGATTGCAAAAACATCAGAAACTTGTCAAAATGGCTTTTGCTTCAACTCTCTATAAAAGTTTAATGACTGTGCTCCTGTTAACTAAATATTTGAAACAGAAAAATAACTGGTACTAACTTTTTTTTTTTTTAAACAATAAATAAGCAACTTTGTTGGTGTTTTTTTTAACAAGAATGAAATAGAAACTTTGCACATCCAAAATACAATATACAACTTATTTCCAAATGGACTTCCTGATGACAGAAACAGTAAAACCAGATGATGGCCTGAAGTTTTCCTATAGAGACCAGGTCACGCAGCTTTTTCTTCAAGTTCCACGGTTCCCTTGTGGAATTTTCCTACTTGGAGCGTGAGGTCTGGTGCTCCATGGTTTGACTGGATGGTCAGAGGCTGGTGGAATCAAGTAAGATTTGGTGGTGGTGGTGGCAAATTTGTTACCTTTAAGACTGACAAGTGTGAATGTCCCCAAGACACAGAGTTGAATTTATCGTTTCAGGAAGGCTGATGGGATAAGGCCAAGGAGGATTTTTAGACTTTTGCCATATTTTATCCAACTGAAAACGTTTTGTATCACGTCCCCTTCCAAAAGAACAAGTTGTATGGGCTGTCTGGTTAAGACCACAACAGCAGAAGTGAACAATATCTATGAATGAAGTTGTATCAGTCTTCCATAACGCAGAAAACAAGAGACTTCCATAAAAAGGATTTGTTCTCAAACTTCACTTAGAAACCCAGCTTAACACAGAGCTGTTCTGAACAGCAGTAAAGTTCACTAACAAAACACTCTGAGGTGTCCCAGTGTTTCCCTGCACTTGTTCATGTGGAGTTGAGCTGGCTTTGTCTTTCAGTCTCAGCTTTCCTCTCCTGCCTGTGGGTCATGGCAGCCCAGAAGGTGATTTTTTTCAGCACTTCCTGCAGAAGTTTGGATGGCAAGCAGGGAATTTGGTTCTCCAAGAGAGCTGCGTTCTTGCCAATGCAGTCAAGACACAGCCTGAAGGAGGAAAACAGAAAAAAGAAAAAAATATTTAAGGAAATGGTTTATATTATTTAAGGAAATGGTTTATATTCTAACGAGTGACTCCTACTGGAAGCTGGTGATGTGCATTAATTACAGGTGCTGTGGGTGCACGTGCAGGGAATTACACAGCACCAGTGGTTAAACTGCTGTGGGGCATCACACATGGAATGGTTCAAGTATTTCCCGAGGAGGTAATTGGATATTTTACCTCCCGTGGTTAAAACAACACTTGGAGCAGCCTGGGATAGTGGAAGGTGTCCCTGCCCTTAACAGGGGGTAGAACTGGATGGGCTTTAAGGTCCCTCCCAACCCAAACCATTCTGAGATTCAGTGATTCTGTAACTCCAACTCACCTGAGGAGAGAATAAGGTTGAGTCTGAAATATCAACAAGTCACTGCAGTGACCCTGATCAAGAGAAAAAAAAGAACCATTAAAATGGGAAACAACTCTTCTCAGCAATGGTGCTATTCTCTAGATTAATGTCACATTTATTACCACATGCGTGATTTAACACTGCTAATACCTGACTAACTATAAGGAATCTGAATTACAAATTCCTTTTTATTCTGTCAGTCAAGAAAGCCTCAGGTGGGGATTCCTCAGTGGTGTGTAATTTATAATGGTTTCAGCTACCAATTTGAGCCAAGGTCTCAATCTGGTTTTTTTGTTGGTTTTTTTTTTTTTTTTAAAATTAAAATCCTATATATAAATACTTTAATTGATTTACTCAGAAAGGTTTTGGACTCCCCATCCCTGGAAGTGTCCAAGGCCAGGCTGGATGGGGCTTGGAGCAACCTGGGATAGTGGGAGGTGTCCCTGCCCATGGCAGAGGGGTGGATTAGACAGACTTTAAGGTCCCTCCCAGCTCAAACCATTCCACGATTTTATATCAATTATAATTATCCTAGTGGTGGGATTTATTGTTCAGTTTGCTGACCGTGTCCATAAAAAGCAAATCATCTTTGCTGCCACCAAACACCATCACTTCTCCTTCCTGTCCAAGGCAGGCTGTGTGCCACAACCTGGAAATAAAACCAGAAACACAATGAGTGCCCAAGAAACAAGGAGTTGTGTGTTAGCAGCAAGACAAAGACATTATTTCAGAGGTAAAAAAATAATACCTTAAAATATATTACTTGTTAGTTTTACAATATAAAAATGAGAAAGCAATGTGACTACTATTCATGAGAATTATTTTCATACAGACCAATATACTCTGTCATTATTTGACTCTTCTGTACTCTGGTTATATAAACTTTGTCTTATTTGTCTCTACAGTGGAAAATTTTTAGACAACGTAACTCTACAAACCAAGCTTTTCTTTTCCTTTTTCAATTTTCCACTCTCTTTGGATCAGAAGTACAATTCTAGTGGCTTTCAGACTGTGGGGTTCTCAGTTCTGACACGAATGCCTGAGCATTTGGAACTCCAGTTATCCTGTTCCAGTCTCACACTTCCCCCAAAGATTCCTGGGGATCATTTTCTGTGAGCCAATGACTTACATCACACCAAGTAAGTTTTGTGTTGTGCATATAAAAATGCACAGAGAAAAGACCCCACAAAAGCAAAACCTGACTTTATAATCTTCCTTTAACAAAGATTCTGCTCCTTCAGCAGCCACACTTTGTGAGATTTATTTTTCATTATGAGATTTTTCTGCTGCTGTATCACCACTGATGATCACGAGATGATCTGCTTGAGAGCTACTGAACCAAAATAAATGCAGCACTGAAGTTTCATGCAAAAGTAAACGTTCCCACTTTGTCACTCCATTCACATCAGTCCTTAGGAGGTACCTCACCTTTTCCCTTCCTCATACCTGTGGATAGATCTGTCTCTGCCTGATCTGCATTAGGGAAACTCTGGCCTGGGCTTGGTCACGGAGAACACTGGGAAGCCTTTCCTGCCTTGACTCTGGTGACATCCTAGCTTGAAACCTGAGGCTTTTCCTACTGCCTGAGAGTTTCTGTCCTCCCATGGGCTGCTCTAACTTATCACCTAAACATTCTAACAGAGCACGTTATTGAAATCACACAGATCCTTTGGACACAGCTCTTCCAGCTACAACAACAGCATCACATGGCAATGAAAACACTGGGAATCCAGGAGTTAAACAGTTTGTTCTCTATGTTAACCCAGCATACAAAATGTTGGCTGAAGTACAATTCATGGACAGGAAGAGGAATGGAATTTTCCACCAATTCAGAATCACAGAATCATCTGAAAAGACAGATTTTTTAGAAATTGTCTAAACTAAAACTGAAGGTTGAAGGAAATTGTTCTTTATAGAATTTTGGAGGGAATCAAATTTGCAGAAGCATCAGGAAAAGAGACTAATGAATGTGTGATATATTGTATTATAAAATAATAGAAATCTATAAAAGCAGTACAGATACATGTATTATTGCCCCTGCATTTTAAATCTTAAACCTTTTCCAGCTGCAGAGATCCTGCAGTAAGTACAGGGATAAAATTATGGTACAAGTACTTGACACTTAAATAGTTCAATGTATAGACAGGCTTTTGGTATGGCTCCTTTTATCCATGTTTCCAGGAGCCATCCCAAACCCACCTGGACACATTCCTGTGTCACCTGCTCCAGGTGACCCTGCCTTGGCAGAGGGTTGGACTGCATGAGCTCAGAAGGTCCCTTCCAACCCTGACTATTCTGTAATTCTGTGACTTCCTGAAAAAGGTTAATGAGGTTTTTGGGGTTTGGTTTGTTTGTTTGTTTAAGGTGGGGTGGGTCCTTTACTTCTATAAAGAATTAGGTCAATGAAAGGTCCTCGGTCCTACAACCCAAATACCAAAATCCTCAGGTGGTGGAGACCAACAGGACACGTTTGGAAGGGAGGAAGCTCTGAGCCTCCTGCCAGGCTGTGACCCAAAAGCTCTGCTCCCTCAGGAGGGGCTCAGGGACCTGCCAGCACAGCCAGGTGACAGCTCCACTTGTATCCCACTGTGGGATCTGCCCTGGGATTGCCTGGAAACCACCTGGAGCTCAGGAGTTCCCGGGTCCTGCCACCCAGCCCCACTGCAGAGCAAGGCACAAAGGTTATTCCAGCTGAACTGTGGAGGAAAGGCTGAGCTGCTGCTCCAGGGGTGCTGCCTGTACAAACAGCACATCCCAGCCCTTCCTGATCCTTTTCCAGTAAAAATCATGGCACAGTGAAGGTTTAGGATAAACCTGAACAGAGTCCCCTGGATGCTACTGCTGAGCTGTATTGAAGGACTCACCAGTCCCTTCATCTCTCAGCTCACTAATCATAAAAAGAAAATACTCTGTGAGGCTCAGGTCTGGGTTTATTTGGGCTTGAAAGAGTTTGAAATGTAAGAAAGCAGAAAAGTTGTTTTAGCTGTGGCTGTTAAATTTAAAAGACAGCCTAGAATAGGATACAACAGGAAGAAAATTAATTGGGGTGAAGGTATTTCAGTAACAGACACAAGGCAGGAACCAGACCAGAACTGTACATATTTATATCATAAAAGAATGATATAAAATTGTGCTGAGAGTTCCTGGGTGAACGTAGATGATGGATTCAATGAAAAACTGAATATTTACTGTCTACAGCAAAGCAATTCAATAATATTTATCTTATAAACACAGATAATGCTTCAGACACTGTGTTAACACAAAATTTTGCTTTTGAACCCTTAAAGGTGCATCAGCTTTTCCATGGTTCTCTCCTCCCCTGTTTTCAACGATGTACCAACATTAATGAGCTTTATTATTCTCCATGGTTATTAATTCCTCAGAAGTTTTACGTATTTGTTTCTATAACAATAATTTGGCTATGGAACACCAGGTTAGTTGGACACCCAGATCCTTCATCACAAAAACATCTTGTAATGCAAATAAGCATCAACGACAGCAAATATAGAAATTAGAAATGCTGTATGAGGTATGAAAGAAAATAAGGTATTAAAGCAAATTATTCAATCCCACTGCATTCATTTTCTAAAATATTCTTTAAAAATACTGTTCAATAATTTAAAAATCAGTTAATTCTTTTAATTGATTAAACTTCAGCACACATGGTCTATGTTTCTGTACCTAGGCCTGCTCTTAGGCAAGTGGGTGAGCTGTTTCCATCCATTTGTTGCAATGCTGTGGATCCAACCATCACCTACAATGTAAGAACACTCATTAGTGAGGTTTTGTGGGACAAAGAATTACCTTTATTATTTACACAAACAGCTCTGTGTTCTAAGAGCACGTTGTATTCAGACAACAGTAACATCATCACTTCATGAGCCTGCATCTTTTCACTCTTTGTAATTTAATGTTCAGTCACAGAACACTCACTGCATTGAAATCTGGAATGAAAATACACTTAATCTCTTTCTTTTGAGTAAATTGAGAAAATCACCCCCTCCCAGTGGATTTATTTGCGAGATTATTATTAATATTAAAATTATTTTTGCTCATTCCACATTTTTTTCATGAAAACAAGTTGCCTTTTCTACAAAAGGAACTCGTATAAGACTATCCCACACCCTGTCTCTGTGATTTGAAGTGCACAATGAAATTATAATCTCTAAATTACTTACTTAAAGGAACATTATCAGAGCTTAGTCCCCCAAAAAGGAAAAGTCTGTCATCTCCTATCGGAGTCAGCGTGTGCCAGGAGCGATCTTTGGGTTTCTCTCCACTGATATTAATTCTGGGTGAAACAGAGAAACAAAAAATCCAAATTTTCAAGCAATGCTGAAAATTAACTTGGCAGAAAATGTCAGAGTTTGTCCTAGAAGGAGTTTGGGTTTTTTCCCAGTGAAAAAACAAAGAGAGCAAAGATTAAATATCCACATAAACTTCATGTACATGTAGTTAAACAGTTAATTGAGATAAAATTTAATGAATCCTGAGGGGCTACAGCCTCTCCACCCCTAGGAAAATGATTTTAAATGACACAAGAATTGTGGTTTTACCTCTGATCCCAAAGCTACCACCTCTTCAACCTGGATGTCACCCAAATTTTGAAATACACGTTAGTAAAGAGGGGATTTCACAAGTACAAAACAGACGTAGGTTTATTATTGCTAAAATCTCACGTTATAAAAATACAGATTTGAAATCTGTTTCAGCTGAGCTGCATTGAAATTGATTTTATTTTAGCTGGCTTTGCTTGAGAATGTGAAAAGTAAAGATCCTGAACATATGGGATATCCCAAAAAACCAGTTTGGGTTGGTTTTGTCACTCCACTTTGTACCACACACAGAGTGAGCTCAACCTGAGCAGTGCAGACACTCATCTGCACTTCCTTTGTACCCAGTGCAGAAATCCAGGTCCTTGACAAGCACAACTGGGATTTATTTCCCATGTCTCCCTCAGGAGCAGCTGCCTCACTCCCAAGAAGTTCCTGTTTCTCTCCACTGAGCACCAAGTGAGGAATGGAGGGATCTCAGTGCTGGGAACTGCCGAGTTCTCCATCTGGAAGCAAAGGCTGAAGGATCAGAGATAATTAAACAGGGATTGCAAAACTGTCCTGCTAAATTTGGCACTGAAGTTGGAGCCAAGTTGCAATGTTTGAGTGCCTGCTTTGCACAACTCTTGGAAAAGAGGCTTCTACAATTGGCCAAGGGGCAGCCAGGGCTTTGATGGTTAAAAAATCCATAAAACAGATACTGATCCGTGGTAAAATTTCAATTTTCATGCTACAAGAAATGATCACAGTACCAGAAATAACCTAATATTGAGAGGCTGCATGACAATTTAGTAGAGCTCAGGGTAGGAAAAGTAACTTCTGGGTTGTGGCAGCTAAAATAAATCTTGCAATCTCCTGCTGGATGATAATCCTGGGTTAGTAGGTTCATATTATGCAATTCCTTAAGAAACCTGTGTAGAGTTGAGTAAGAAAACAACTTGACTGGTTAGTCAATAAAATCTTTATTTGCTAATAAATAATCATTTGCTCCTTTTGTGATTAGGAGATGAAATAAATAATGAATAAACACAAACACTTTACCTCCTGTGAGATGCCAACACAGCACCTGACACTGACAAGACTCTGTTTTTTCCCCTCTAATGTCTTAAATCTCTTTTTTTACTCTTAAATTTTTTTTCAGTCTCTCAAAGACTCTTAGCAGAGGTGCTGGAATGGCTGGATAGAAGATTCCTAAATTTACAATGATCCAAGTCTATATTAAGTCATGGGTAAATCTTACGAGCTGTTCTTGGATCATAATACAGAAAAAATTTGAGTGTTGTAAAAAATCTTCATTTTTTAGGATTTCATGGTCTTTTATGGAAGAGACCCTTCCTCAATTTGTGCTGTAATGAGCCAACTAGAGGCAGTAAACCCAGCACTCAAAAAGCCATCAAACCTGAAATTCCATATGGATAAATGTACCCATCTTGAAAATGAGGATATTAAATCACTACATGCTGTGCTTTAAACAGCATCATCAATGCTTTGGAGCAGAGCAGGAAAAGCTTAGCAACCACTATCAAATTAAATTAAATTGAAATCACAATATAGCAGCTGTTAAAACAGTCCCCAAACCCTCATTCTCCTCTTGGAAAAGCTGCAGGAATAGCTCTGGAACTATTTAACAATATGTTTCAAGCTGCTACATTCAGTTTTAAGTGTTATAGAGGCAAAAACCTACCTTCCAGACCAAGTCCAAGTGTCTAAATTCAGGCAGTGCAAATCATTCATTCTGGTTTGCTAAAACAAAGAAATAAAATCCCAGTTGTGTTATTTTAAGCAAACAATAAGCAAAGTATTTCAGTGAGGCCTTCCTGGGACAGAATATTCCAAGTAACAATATTTTGAAGAAATCTGTACCCATGTGCCTTAATATAAATCTGTATTACGTGGCAGATGAAAAGCTTTTCTTCTCAAAAAAAACCATGCAACTCTCAGGAAAGTGCCTGTCAGGAATATTTCCAGTCATGCAACAGCACTATGGGGCCAAATTTAGCTTTTAACAGTGAAGAACTATGTGGTATTTATCCAGTTCCTGCAAATGTATTTAACTTCCATCCACAGAACTCATGGCAGGGAAATGCAGAAGGTGTTTTACTCTCCTACAGTTGCCTCAAGTTATTTTTCTTGACATTCTGATCAGAAGTTTGTATCCTCCTGTCTGGCCACTACTCCTTGGAGTATCCTAGCAGGTGCTGTACTCAGAACAGGGCATCCCATAAAAGTCCATCCTGTCTGTGCTTTTCTCTCTTTCCCTTTCACAAAGTGACCACCAGCAAGGACAAAGTTTTATGACCTTTTGACATTTGCCATAAAATAAAATGGGAAATCATTACTCTCGCTTATCTGCCTGGGATTTGAGATGGAGAAAGTCTCTGACTGCCTTGGGGGTGGTGAAGCTGATAAAGGATTTCTTTGCTTGACTGGTATCTGTGATTCCCCTGGGTACTACAAAACACATCTGGGAAGTAGGGAAATGTATCTTGCCTTACCTTACAACTCCTTTTCTCCTAGGGTAGTCCATAGATCTATTAGAATAAGCCTTTCTCCAGCTTGCAGATCCTTTGAGGCAGAACTAGGCTGTGAGTAGCAGTTTTACCCCCGGGAGTGAGTCTGAGGGACTTCCAGAGCTGTCCATCAGAGCTAGGGGAAGTCTCTCAGGGGATTTCAGGGAACAGCAAGGTTTTCAGGATAGCTATGGCCTCCTCTGCCCAAGTACTGCTAGCCCTTTGCTGTCCCGGGGAGAGAATGGCAACCAGCATTTTGGGATGCCTTTGGAGAGGGCAACGGGATAAAGACAAGCAGAACTTGAGGGTTTGGGGCATTGCCTGGGACACTTTATCCCTCAAGAGGGTGAATGTAACAATCAAGTGTGGTCCAGCTGACAGGCAGGGGAACAGATCTGTCTTCCATGGCAAGTCTATCCAGCTTCCTGCTCCTTCTGGTGGCTTTGAAGGGGATGAGGACCAAATCATCCAAGCAGAAAGCAAAATGCAGTTGGTATCTTCTGTACACTTGGGGAAAACCCAACATCCTGGCCTCTACAACTGAAAATATTTAATCACGTTGGAATAACACAGTTTGATATGAAGGACACGTAGCAAAGAAAGGGAAGAAAGTTGCTGTTATGTTGAAAATTAAGGTTTCAAGAGGATCCTGTTCAAGACCTCCTCGCTGACTTTCCTTTCCTAGGCATTAGGCAGAAGATGGAGAAGTTTTCAGTTTCCTGGGAAATCAATGTATTATCATCTTTACATTCTCATGATTCAACAGCTGGACAGATGCATAATTACATCAACCTCATTTTGAATTCAAACCAACACCAGTGGGACCTTTCTGTCCAAGATTCCCTCCTTTAACAAGGCTTTAACAAATAAAAAAGCCTTTCTTCCCAGCCCTTATTAGGGAAACTGGAAAGCACACAGGTTTTAGGATCACCACTTGCCACAGAGTTTTCCTGCAGTTTCTCATGTATTTGTGCTTCCTGCTGTATTGAATCATTCTGCTGACAATCCTAAAATGATTCTTAATTGGCTTAAAAGCACCAAGCCTCCTAAGAGGGTTTGCACTTCCCTTTGAGCTACAAGGGCTCCTGAGACATTCTGCTTATCTCTGGCAAGTTCATTTATTTGCAGCCCAGTGCACATTAAGCAGGACCTGCTTTGTCTCAGGATTAGCTCTCCAGCACGATGAAAGGCTTTAAGGGTGACATTATTCACAGCTCACTGCTGGCACAGT
The DNA here is from genome assembly GCA_013397565.1 of Ptilonorhynchus violaceus. Classification (NCBI taxonomy): domain Eukaryota; kingdom Metazoa; phylum Chordata; class Aves; order Passeriformes; family Ptilonorhynchidae; genus Ptilonorhynchus; species Ptilonorhynchus violaceus. Next base: position 39,096 of record VZRJ01010013.1, read on the forward strand.
GAATTCTGCAGCTCTCCCTTCTGGATTTACAATCAAACAGCTATTCCAGCTCCGACCTTTGCCAAGGGAAGGATTGCAGCTCCATGAATCTTCTGATCTTTGCTGACAGGAAGGGTAACAGGAAATATAAACATGCTTACATTAAGGCACCAGATGTGTGAAGAGCTGCTGCAAAGACTTTGGTTTATTACTTCATTCTTTACATGAAAATTTTCCACTTAAATCAAACATAAGACTTGCATCAACTTCTGGACTAACTCTCCTTCCTTCCCACTTTCTCCCATTTCTGTTTTTTCCAGGGGCTTACCTGAAGGAACAGAGTCCACATAACACTTCTGAGCCTGTTTTCAAATGATTCCTGGTACAACTCATTCTCATCATCATCATCATCATCTTCTTTTACCAGTTCTAGCTCCAAGTTTGGGAAAAGGTGCCCTTTCCTCCCAGAAAGATGAATAGGAGAAGCCTCATGACACTTCCTGGCCCTTTCTGGTTCCTTGTAGAGCCTTTTCCCTGGGAAGATTTGTATTATGGTGAACTAGAAGGAGAAGGAGGAGCAGAGCAACCCCGTATTTGCTCCTTAATTTCTGGAGAAAAGCAAAACTTCATCCTTTGGGGAGGAATTACTCCTGGTGTCAGGAAATTTAGTGGTTTTCTGATGTCTTTAGCTTTCTTGTTTCATGATTTACATTAATTCCTCAAGCCCCACTGAATGTTCCCTCACCTTTTTAAGTTTCCTTCCATTTATTTCTAGGATAGAAAATGGATCAATAATAATCACCAAGGTGAAAATTACACTTGCTGCTCTCCTACAGAATTAAATACAGCTTTCCACAATTTCACTCTTCTCTGACACGCTTTCCCAAGTGGTTTCACTGAAATTTAGCAACTTTTTAAGGAAGCTGGAGAGAAAAAAACCTTTTCAGATCAGAGCCTGCTGAATCCTGTAGTCAGAGTTAAACAGAAGCCTGAGGGCAAATCCTCTGAGGGCAGATCTAATCATGCAGCAGCACAGTGGAGAAATGACAGGTGAGCTTCAGCTAAATAATCATTCCACTTGGAGAGGCTGCATGAAACCCCAGCTTGAGCTACAGAGCAGTTCAAGAGTGCAGCAACCCTGAGGTGAGCACGCAGCCCTCACTGACAAAACCCTGAGGGAAGGAGGCTTTGGAAGTGTTCAGGAATAAATGGCAGGGCAGGAGGGCCTGGGCTGCACCTTTACATCTTCACATCTGGGTTTCTTTCCCTCTCAGGCTCCCTGACTGAGGAGCAGGATTTGGTTGTGGTCAGTGAGGGTTCAGTTATCAGCACACAGGACAGAGCAAGTCCACGGCAGAGGCACAGGGCTCACTGAGGGCATGGGTATCCCAAATTTTTTGATCTGTTCTGAAATCTCTTTATTTCCTTCAGTTATTTGCAAACCAAGTTTGTCCAAACCTGCAGCTCTCTCTCTCAGGCAGAGGTGGGGCTTGGGCAACAATTCCAGAGATCCTGAACCTTTATCAAAGGCCACATAACGGCAAGAACAAACAGGATCAATTTTGGTTATTTCCTTTTTTTCTGTTTGCTCTAAAAGGTGCTTAAATAAAACCTTTTCCTGCAGCTGTGGGAGGCAATTCAGACTGGGAAGTGGCTGGACATGGTGTGGTCACTCTGCCCCTGCCTTGGTGTGTGGGGCTGGTTTCTGCCTGAGCAAGCAGGAGTGGAAGCCATTGGTAACAGCACTGCAGACTTGCCAAAGGAATGTTACAGCACAGCTTTTACAGCAGGAAAAACAGGGAATAGGGAACAAAGTGCAGTTTTACACTTTGTTTGCCAGTACTTGGGAATACAGGGGTTAGGTTGTGGCAGCTTTCCAAGGTGAAGTTGGCATATGTTCACTGTAGGGCATTCCCAAACTAATTCCTTCTCTCTTCTGTATCAGAACTATAGGAACACAGCACGGGGGGCTTTCAAAAGCTTCTTCACTGTTACTTTTTGGAGGAGTAGAGATAGAAAACATCCAGGCTCATCCTCTAGCTGAGTAGGATTAAAGGCTCTAAATTAGCTGTAGTAAAAAAAGCTAAAAACTCAAATTACAAAAAAATACAAGAGTACACAGTAACTTAAATTGGGAGGTTTTTAACTTGCCTGACAGGATGTGTTCTTACATTAATGCTTCAGCAGAGAAGAACTGAAGAGAAAATCTCTCTGCTACTGGAGAAATTAAATGTGTTGCTGAGAGGTCTGAGTATCTCCTTGCTTACCAGTGGTGGCTTCATGGTTTTTAGGTACAGATAATCAGGGGGATGATGCCTATGACTTTTTTTAAGTTAAAAAGAGTCAGGAAGAGTTAAAATTACACAACCACAATCCAGCCCTAAATTAAATATGCACAGATTGCATCCTTTTGCCTATTACCTCTTCCAGACAGCTGAACTTCAGTCACTTCTGTGCAAAAAATGGCAAAAGGTTAAATTATAAAGCCAACTCTGTTATTCATCACACAATCATCTATGTTTTACCTTTTTTGGGACAATCATTAGTATTACAGACAGAAAGACAGACTCTTCCTTTTGTAGAGGGTGATGACAAGCAGCATCCTGGATTCAGAGCCCTTAACACACAGGTTAGGCCAAAGACATTTGGGATTTTTTTCCTACTACAAAGCGAAAAAAAATAACTGCCAGGAAAATTATATTACTGCCAAGAAAATATTTAATTACCAGCACTCGTCCTCCAAAGATGTAACCTTTATTTCCCAGCACAGCACATGTATGAGCTGCTCGAGGCTGAGGTGGATCTCCACCCTGAAAGAACCAAAACAAGATCCCTCAGAACAGCAGCAAATCTCCTGGACAGCTTTATTTTTCCAAAGAGCAAATCATCAGGAACTGGTACTAAAAACCTCTAGAAATCACATCTTAAAATTTGATGTTATATCCACATGCCAAAAAGTCTTCCCTGTGTAAATCAGAGCTAAAGGTGGCAAAACTGGCTTTTACTTTGCAGTAGTAATTTTAGCTTTTGCATTTGGTTTTACAGGAATTTTAGAATATCTTATAAAGACCATAAAATATTGTCAGACACTCTTTAAAATATACAACTTCTACTGAGTTCTTATGTGAACTCATCTGGATTTTATGAACTTTACAGAATTCTTTCATATCAATAAGGCAGATTTCTCCTGTTACCTGTGATATGTTATCCATGTTAATTATACATGGATACAGTAATCCAAAGGGAATGAAGCCCCTCTGTTCTGGAGCCAGGCTGGGAGAGCTGGAGAAAAGAAGGCTCCAAGGAGACCCCAGAGCCCCTTCCAGTGCCTAAAGGAACTCCAGGAGAGCTGGAGAGGAACTTGGGACAAGGGATTGAGGGACAGGACACAGGGAATGGCTTCCCATTGCCAGAGGGCAGGGATAGATGGGATATTGGGGAGGAATTCTTCCCTGTGAGACTGGTGAGGTCCTGGAACAAATTTCCCAGAGAAGCTGTGGCTGCCCCATCCCTGAAAGTGTCCAAGGCCTGGTTGGATGGGGCTTGGAGCAAACTGGGATAGTGGAAGGCGTCCCTTCAAATTACTTTTCCCCACATCAATTTCTAGAGCACAATAATTATCTAAAACCCAGTAAAATCACAATTGTGTCACGAGATGAGACTAAAACCCACTCACTCGAATTGCTGGTTGAGACCAAGTCTGTGTGGTTGTATCAAACACATGAACATCATTATGCCATCCCCAGAATATCTGTCCTTCCTAAAAAAGAAGTTTAGAAATTAAAAATAAATATATTTTACTGTAAAATCTTTGTGCTTATTGAAGGATACAAACCTGGAAGGGATCAGTCAAAACAGGAAGTAAACAAAAATAGAGAATTTCATTAAAAGATATGGTAATATTTTTAATAATGATGCACAGCTTAGATTCAGTTGAAGATCACCAGCACTCAGGGATGTTAAGGCTGCTGACACCTGAAAATTGGCTTTGGGTCCCAACATCAGACAAATTTTACCTTTTAATTTTTACTGTGACATACTGAGAAATAAATAGATTGATTAAAACTAATTCCTGTATAACAATCTTTGACATTTGATATCAGGAGCTTCCTGTCAATACCCTGATCAGTCATCTTTCTATTAACTGTAAGAAATTACTACAGGAAAGTTGATAATCCAGGCACCTTTCTGGAGAACAAATTAAATACATTAACTGAGAGTATTTGTCAGTTAGACTTGGGAAGCTATAAATTCCCCAATGTTACTTCAAAGAAATAAATTCTAAAATTTTCTGGGAGTTTCAGCTTTAAAATAAGCCTTCAGATTAAAATAGTGCCTTTTTCCTTCTTTGACAGCATTTTGTTTCACTGCACTGGGAACTTGGAATATGTGGAACAACCACCACTCCCAATGTGCAATATCTGGAATCTCAAATCTTAGAAGATTCCAATTTGCATTTCTGCTGATGCTATAAATAAAAGAAAAATCAGACATAATTTCATACTCATCAAGGACAGCATAAAGGATCTTTTTTTTCAATCAGAAAGGACAAATCAGTTGGAATTGGGACAAATCTCTTACCCAAAATGCATCGTGGACATCAAAACAATCACTCAGCTCGTTGTGCTTCCTACAGCCATAGCCACCAAAATAGATTAGCCTGAAAGAACAACAAAAATCAGTTCACTGAGCTGTTTTGTAAATAAGATTAAAATGAGTAAGCTGTAATAATTAATATTTTGGGTTACCTACTGCACTGGCAATAATATAAACAACTGAAAATATTTTTATTGCACCTGATGATGCAAACCTTAACAAGGTGAAGGTCACAGTTACACCCTCAGCAAGCCTGACTGAAATCCTCACAAGGAAAGAAGTTCAAGACACCTCAAAGTCTCTGTTCCTCTCTCCAAAAGTTTATTATCAGTGATGTTTTCAGGCACGAGTCTCAACATGACAATACACAGAGCAGTGAAATGCCTCCTTCTGCTCCAATTCCTGCCCTTCTCCAGTGAAATTGCAATGCTCCTGCTGTGTTTTCTTGCCAAAAGTTGTACACAGAAGGCCAACAGTGTTCCCAAGGTTTGTCCCACAAATTGTCTGGGACACAAAAAGCCTCTCTCTGGCTTAAAATGAGATTTTTCCACTCAACACTACTGAATCTCCCATTGCAAGGATCATCACACACCTCCCAGGCTGATATTCCACCCAGGAAATGGCCATCCATAAGTAATGCTTCCCAAAGCTTTGTTTAACTCCAACATTTGAGGACATTTGCTGTAGTTAGTGATCCTGGGAGAAGGCAGTTTAGGGAATGATGGGATGGTGAAGCTCATCCCAGACTGAAATTCCTGGGAAAACAGTTACTGACAGCAGTGTGCAATACACCCAAACACCCTGATCTGCAAATTCACATTTTGTGAAAATTTAGTGCAGAGCTTGTCCCCAAATCCTTTTTTTAAATGAAAAGGTTCCACTCTGCCACCTGAAAGAGGTGATTTTCTCAGCATGCAGAGTACATGATACTCTGAATAAATGCATTTGGTTTTGAATAATCTTGTGTTAACAGCTAAGGAGTTGTTCAAATCTCTGTATTTTCTGATCTCTTGCAGTTAAATTAGAATTAGAAACCCAGTACCCAGAGGCATTACACAGCTTATGCAAAACCTCTTCAGATGTGGAGTCCAGAAACAGATAAATCATTGACAGTGAACATTATCAAATGTAAATCATATTCTGACTTGTTTGTAACAGCTTTAATAACAAATCACTGACATGGCACCTTCCTGTGAGCACTTATGCCACAATACCCAGACAGTTTCCATAACAAACACAAAATCTGGAGTATTTCTTTTTAGCCAAGTCTATTTTCTAAACACACTTAGTCACTTTCACAACACAAATGTCTAAGCTCACTCAGTTCTTATCAAGATAATCACCAAAACGCCTTTGCAGGTGCCAGCTATTAAAATCCTTCAAAATATACTAAATGTATTTGTTGCAGGTGATGATTTAATACTTAAAATAATGAATATAACAGAAAAAGTCATTTTTATACCGATCTTCAATGTGTTAAAACCATACAATAGATGCATAATGAATTTCTAAAGTCTCAAAGCATTCCACAAGTTTTCCCTAAATATCCTACCCCTCTCCTAAAGTGGGGTTTTACCATTAATTCAGCTCACAGGTGAGGAAACTGTTACAAAGTTGTTACACAAAATCCCACAGCTAAAAATTAAGAGTTTCCTGCATCCCAACCCTGTGTGCTCTTCACTTTATAGCAGTTTCTCTCTGCAATTAACACATTTTAACTATTCTTAGTGTGTTACCTGTTCTTATACACCCAGCAGGAAAGTTTGTCCCGTGGTGTGGGAGGTTGCCCTTTAAAGTTTGTGATTTTTTTCCACCTGTAGGTTCCGGTTTTTGTTCGCAAATTGACGTAATACAGCTTGAAGGGAAAAAAAATGACAATGTTTTCAGTATAAAGGATGTGGAAGAATCCAGCACAAGTCACCAACAGAAGCTTGGAAATAAAAAAGAGGAACTGGCAGTGAGTTTACAATGCCAAATACACCACAAAAACACAGTTAAAGGGTGAGAATTGGCAGCAAGTTTGATGAGAGGCTCCATTTCACTGATTTTCTACTCAGGAGTGAACTCCAATTTCATTTATGATAAATGATAAAACAATTGATTTCATCTACTTTGCAAATTCAGTTTTCAGTTGCAAGGAAAGCTGGTAGCTCTGTTTTAACCTTAATTATGACCTGATTAATTAAGACAGTAAACTGCTATCAAAGAGCAAAAATAAAAGAGATATTCTGAGATTACTCTCAACTAAGGCTGTCAAAATATTTTTTTTAAAAAGCAATCGGGAAAGCATTGGCATAAATACAGAAGGTTTTAGAAAAACAAAGCTTTTCCTCAAATCTCTCCTTAATTCAAATACAAATACACCAGATAAACAGCAAGATCAGCATTAGTACTTATTAAAATACAATGTGATGGAAAAAAAAAATGAATACAATACCCGATTACTGTATCCTTTATCATCAAATCCCCCAAAAATGTACAGCTTCCCATTGATGCTGGCTCCACAGCTCCCCGACATGGAGGTGGGTAACTCCCCTTCCATCAGGTGCATTGTCCTGCAATTTAAAACACACTTTAAGCACCTTCAAATCTGCTAAAATTTAACAATCCCAAACAGATTTATTAAGGATTTTTACCCTTAAAGGTGAAAATACAGTTTGGGCCATAACTAGCACTAGGAAGTACAGCCAAAGTTGGGCTCCTGTGGTAGAAGAGAACTTCCAGGCAAATATTGTGTTTATAAAGCATCTTGATTTTTCTGAAGGTGAAATTCATATTGAAAGAGCTTTAATAGAGCTGAAACACCAATGACTCAAAACCTGGGAATACTATTAACTCCAAGAATTCCTGAAATGAGAATCTAGCATTGCTGTTATGTTACAAATGGAAAACTGAGGCTCAAGGAGAAATTCCCTGCTCCTGCTCCCTCTTTCCTGCTGTTCCCCGTGTGCAACTGTTTGTGCTGAGAACTCAGCCAGACCAGGAGCAGATCCTGGTTAAATATAACCCTGAAGAAAAAGTTATATTTAACACAGATCACTTTCCTGATCCCAGTATCTGTGTGAGCACAAACAGCTGTACTGGGACAAGTCGGGACAACAGGGAAAAACAAGGGAGTGTGAGGGGACTTTGGGTAACCCTGGCACCACGGGAAAGGGACAGCAAAGCCTGGTCTGTAGGGGAAAAGAAATGGGGAAAAAAAGGGAAAAAAGAGGGGGGAAACGGGAAAAAAAGAGAGGGGGACACTGGGGAAGAAAGGGGAGAAGTGGGGAAAAGAAAGTGAGAGAAAGGGGGCAGAAGAAAGGGGGAAGGGGGAAAAACAGGGAGTCAAGGGAGGAAGAAAGGGGGGAGAAAGACAGACAAAGATAGAAAGACAGAAAAATAGAAAGAAATGGGAGGGAGAAAGAAAAAAGGGGGGAAGAAAGAAAAAAGGGGAAGCCATGAGTTAGTTTTGAGTTGCACTGTAGATGCAATTACGTAATAACAAAAAATAATACATAATTGCAATAGATCAAGAGCCCAAGTATCCAGTGTTTGACTGTTTTTTCCAACATAAAGTCAGTGTATGAAAAACTAAGCCAAAATAAACTCCCAAGTAAATGCACCTGTGTTAACAGAGCCTTGAGCCGACCACTTCAAACATTCCCTTGAACACAACAATCAGACTTTAGCAAGGAATGTGTTTCCTGGAGTTAATTTGCAAGCACAGGTCTGTCCTTCAGCGTTTGCATTACACATGTGCTGTTTAACATGACCAGTAACTCGTGTCACTGGAGCCCTGTCACTGCAGATCAGGGTCAGCTATGCAAAGATCAGCTTTAGGTATGAATGAAATATAAATGATGCCACTTGCCATAGCCCACTGTCCATGTCATAGATCCAGAGCTCGTCGCTAGGCAGATAAACTTCATTTTCTTCAATTGACTAAAAGGGGAACGTGCAAATGTTAAATCAATTATGCTTTCCACACCATACTTTGAACATGAAATGCCAAGCCAGGTTACTTAGCAACACAGAATAATCTTAAGGAAATCATCTACCAGAGCAGAAGTCAGACCCCAGTGTTACTGCTCTGTCATAAAACTAATTTATTTTAAGAATAAAGAACTTAATTCCTTCTCAGGACCACTCAATAAAAGGCACAGATTGACCAACTTAACGTTTTGCCAAAAAAGATTTGCAACAACATAAACCATATCTGACACTCCTGAATTAAAACTCAGTTTGTTTTGGGAGATATTTTTAATCAGGAGGCAATTCTTGACATAATGGAAAAATGTAGAATAAAAAATAACATATATAAAAAGGGGACTGAAAACACAAAAAGTTACTTGCAGCAGTTGAAGGAAGGAACTTGAAAGACCAAAATGTCAAATATAAAGGAGAAAATGAATTCCTCTGTGTGGAAAAAAGATTTATGAAGACTCCTGAACAAACGTAATTAAGAAAGAAAAATAATTTGGGAAATAACAATGAGGAAAACCAACAAACAGGAGAAGGAAGCCCAAAAAAATGCAATACTCATGCTGAGTAACAACTACAGCATTAATTATTGCCTTGGCACTAGAAAGAAATTAAAAACTGGCAAGGCAGTAAGCAGCCAGAATCAGTAAATAAACAAAAACTGCATCAAAATTAAATGAATGTGAAGAAGTTAAATACAAAACTGTATTTAATTAGTAACAATTCCGTTACTGATATTGATTACTTGCCTTCAAATGATACTTTATTACGACTTTCTCACTCTGGAAAGTGCCAAGCAGGCAGTTACAGCCTATTTTTGGTACTTTTACCCTGCCAGGTACCTTTGCTCAGGAAGGCTCTGCTGTTACACACTCCTGGCAGCTTTTGCAACGTGCAGAAGTTGACTCAATTTAATCTGGATATGTCAGAGGTCGAGCACTTGCTCCTGAGCAAATACACTGATGCCAAAAATAAGTTTGATGGGCAGGAGTCCACCAGCAACACGTGAAAAATGATTTATCATTTATGTGTAAAGTGCTGCTGAAAGAGCCACAATTTTCATAATATTCTCAAGAGATAAATATGTAAAACTACTAAGAACATTTGCAAAGTTTATCTGCTAAACTTAATATACATTGTCTGGTTTTGAGTGTGTCACGAACCCACAATTTTTTATTAGAAAACCTTTGAAAACATTGTGCTCGTTAGTTCAAACTCAGCTTTAAACACCAGAGCATAGAAAACTACTAAAAATTACCAGTGATTTAGGGGATATTTAGTTATAGAGAGTATTATGGAGTTTAAATCCAGGAGTCTCCAACTAGAATTCTTTGCTTGAGTATGGAAGGACAAGCTTTGCACATTTTAAAGTTACTTTAGCCCATGACAAATATAGGTAGAATTTGAAATATGTTTATAGTTTCCACCTGATCAAAACCAGGAATTACACCAAGCACAGGTATTTTCACATTTTATGGCCAATGTCCACAGACAAATAAAATGAACAGATAAATAGAAAAATAATAAGTGAAACAAAGTGGTTGTATTTAATGTACTATCATTCTTAGCTCTCTTTTGGGCTGAATTCATAGAGCTAAAAGACACAAAGATTTACTTATGACAGAATCAGAATTGTTCTTTCAATGACAAAAAACATAAAAATTGTGGGTTTTAGCCTGCCACCAGCTTGTTTTTGAGCTGACAGCAATGCTTTCTGCCGGAGGAAGACACACCGTACGCACCACACAACTACCAATAACAAATGCGAGGACTCGGGAACAAGAGCACGAATTATACTCTGGAAAAACTGAGCCACAAATTACAGCCGTTGAGGCTTGACGGGAGACGCGCTCAGAGCACGGAGGCACGAAGGGGACGAGCAGCAAACCGGCTCCACCGGCCCTTCCCCACACGTGCTCCGCGCCGGCGGCGGCTGCAGACGGGGCAGGAGGAGGGC
>VZRJ01010013.1:53217-68259 GCA_013397565.1 Ptilonorhynchus violaceus
GGCCCAGGGCCCGGCCTTACGGGATGGGGTCGGGGCCGCTGCGCACCCCCGCGTCCTCTCTGGGATGTGGCGGTGCCTTTCCCGCTTCTTCTTCCTTCCCGCGCACCGAGGCCTCTGGAGTCTCCTCCAAGCCTTGTTTTGCCTGTCCTGCTGCGGGCCTCTTCCTTCCATCCATCCATCCATCCATCCATCCATCCATCCATCCATCCATCCATCCATCCATCCGTCCCTCCCCACCATGACCGGACCCACTGCAGTGCCCACCGTGGGTACCACTAAAAGCTGCCCCTAGTCCCCCCTTGGAGCCCTCGCTGGTGCGAGGGTGTTTGCTTGGGTTTTTTTTTGTTTGCCTCTGACCCTGATAACTCTGGGATCTCTTTCCTGAGTTCCACTTGCCAGTCTTGTGCTTGGCATTCCTTGCTAGAGGGACAAATGGCATTTCTAAAGGAGGAAATGGCATTTCCAAAGACAGAAATGGTGTGTTTCCAAGTATAATAATGTGTATTATTTAGAGGTGGCAAGGTCAATGAAAAATGATTCCTGCTTGCATTGGAAGGTGTCAAAATTTATAAGAGACTGGGGCTCCATTGCTCGTATTTTCGCTTTCTTTCTCCTGTATTAATTCCATTTTGTTTGTGTCGTGGATAGGATGTGATTATTTTGGACAGTGCTCTGGTACTTTCATTAATGAGGAGCACAAGTCCAGAACTCCCGACTTCACAGTTCCATGAACTGAGACATTTTGAAGGTCAAGCTGATCACCAAAATGTCAGTTTTGTTGGCCAACATATGAGATTAATAAGAAAATTAAATTATCTTTAACTGCGAGACTGTAGTCTAAGGTTGAGGGAAGAACCGGATTTCTAAGTTTTGTGTTATTGAGAATTAAAATGATTCCAATTTCAGAGATATTGATAAACTGGAGCAGGTCCTGCAGGGGCTGTTGAGGTGGTCCTGGGCTGGAGGCTGTGGTGTGTAAGGGAAACAGGAAGAGCTGGAAGCTCTGAGATCCCACGTGCAGGGCTGCATCCGGGTCTGGGGCTCAAAACATCAGAAGGATGTGGAGCTGTTGGAGTGAGCCCATAGAGGCCACGGAGATGCTCCAAGGGCCCTCTGCTCTGGAGCCAGGCTGGGAGAGCTGGGGGTGTTCACCTGGAGAAGAAAAGGCTCCAGGGAGACCTCAGAGCCCCTTCCAGTGCCTAAAGGAACTCCAGGAGAGCTGAAGAGGGACCTGGGACAAGGGATGGAGGGACAGGACACAAGGAATGGCTTCCCACTGCCAGAGGGCAGGATTAGATGGGATATTGGGAAGGAATTCTTGGCTATGAGGCCCTGGCACAGGTTGCCCAGAGGAGCTGTGGCTGCTCCTGGATCTCTGGAAGTATCCAAGGCCAGGTTGGATGGGGCTTGGAGCACCCTGGGTTAGTGGAAGGTGTCCCTGCCCATGGCAGGGGGTGGAACGAGGTGGGATTTAAGGTCCCTTCCTACCCAGCCATTCTGGGGATTTAGGATTAGAGGGTTGGGGAATCTGACATGGAGAAAATGTGAAGGATTTGGGTTTGTTTAGCCTCAAGAAGGGAAGACTCATGAGGAGGTAATCCCAGTCTTCCTAAAAGTGAGAAGTGTTCTCCAGAATGCACAGTGACAGGGCAAGAGGCAATGAGCACAAGCTTAAAATAAAATCTTCATTGTAATAATAATTAAACTTTGAAGTTGATGGAGTAGAGAAGTGGTGGAATCTCCCTCACTGGAAATGCTCAAGGCTGGGCTCCGTGGGGCCCTGCGTAACATAACCCAAGCCCTGCTTTCAGGAGAAGGTTGGACCAGATGTTGTCCAAAATTCCCTTCCAACATGGAATTTTTTGTATGAAGCTGAGGTTCTCCACTTCTTACCCCTGATGTTTTCAATCTCGATGATTTTTTTCTTTGCCTTAAACCAGTGTGCTATTATGCAGTGCTAATTATTTCTACTTTTTAGCCACAAGCCATGTGGTGATGATGTGCACACCTGCCAAAATCAGCACAGTTTGTATAAACTATTGAATATTAATTGCTTTTTGTGCTTTCTCCACTGGATTCAGGGATGCTCTGAAGTATCTCACTGAAGCTTTTCAGTCCATCAGTGAAGTAGAACTTGACGATGTAATTGAAAATGTCATCGATGCAGTTGAAAAACAGCCTTGTAAGTAAACAATTTCTTTTTCTTAAGCAAGTTTTTCTGGCATTTATGATGTTATTCAGACAAAGCCAGTTACTGGCAGCAGAGGCACTGAGGTGTCATTGTAGTGTAACAGGTTGATTGAGATAAATGTATTTGTTGGCTTTTTATTTTTGATGTTTGCAATGTCAGCAGAAAACATTTATGCCATTTAAAAAGTTGACAGTGCAGAATGTCCTGACTTTTCCAGGAGTAGTAGAATTTTTTAGTGACAGTTACTAAAAGTTTGTGTGGACATCTTTGTACCTGCATCTATAATTTTAAATATTGAAATGGAGACTATTTACAAGAGCCTGGAGTGACAGGACAAGGGGGAATGGCTTCCCACTGCCAGAGGGCAGGGTTAGATGGGATATTGGGAAGGAATTCCTCACTGTGAGGGTAGTGAGGCCTTCAAAATATTTCAATTATCAGTTCAAATCCATTAAAACAACAATGTGCTTATCTCCAAAATTGTGATGAATACTTCCTTATGACAGTGTGATAATGTTCTGGAACAAAATTAACCTCCAGAATGTGAAAGCTCAGCTATAACACATTTGTGATGTATTTGGCAGCTTTGCATAAACTATAATTGTCTTGCTCTCCATGTTTAGGGAATTAATGGTGGGCAAAGTGTGTGTGTGGGTTACTTTTTTCCTAGAAATGTGTCCTTTTGGTGGCAATATTAAGTGGTCCATTTGTAAAACAGAGTGTGTCATTAGCTTACAGAAAACATGCTTGTTTGTGTAAATTCCTCTGAGGAGACTCAACCATTTTATGGAAAATATTTGAGACCTACTTCCTTCCTTGCTGCAGTTTTAATCCTTGGATTTTTTCTTTCCAGTGTCATCTAATATGATTGAACAGCCCACGGTGGAAACAGCTGTCCAGGAATGCAGCAGGGCACCAGATGAAACCATGTAGGGTGACATTCTATATTTTACTGGAGGTTTCTGGGAGCTGCTGTCATTTCTTTATTCCTCCTGGGGAAGTGAATGTCAGGCGTTTTCTGCAGTGTTACACATGCAGTAATTGCTCTGTGCTTTTGTCTTCCTGGTGCTGCCTTGGCCAGGTTAGGAATGTTCCTCCTTGGAGCGTTTGTTCTCATGGATGGGCCTCCAGGGGGTTCTGAGTATAATCTGACATTCTGGAATTCAGCTGCTGTGGTTGTGTGCTGTGTGTGGGACAGGTTGAATATTAACCAATCCTTCTGGTCATGCTTTTATTTGCTTTGCTCTGCGTGAAAGTTACCTCAGGTTGGTTTTGTGCCTTTCTTTTCTGAAAGCACTTTGGAAAAGTTTTCCTCTGGGGTGCCTGTTCCTGCTTTTTTGTTTAGTTTTTTGAAGCCCTGATTGATTTCTCTTCTCTGATAACAAAGTGTGGAGCCATTACTGGAGTTTCTGAGAACTTGGTGATCCTGATAGATGTGTTTCCTTTAGTATTGACATTGTAATGCAAAGCATGGAAAGAGATGTTTTGCTGGGCATGTCAATTAGATACTGGCATCCCACAGCCTCTCAGGATGGAGGAAATTTGGTTTTAACTTTGCTCCTTGTTGTTGCAACCTTTATGATGCTGATGATTTGAGTGTGACTTTTCTTTGTGGTGCTTTTCATACTTCATGTATTATTTTTTTTTGCTCCAGAAGTGAAGAGAAATCTGTCTGCACAGATTCTCAGTGCAGAGTCCTGGAGGGAAAAGCTCTACAGATCACAGAGACAGCTCTCTTTAATTATTTAACTAAAAGATGCAGGAAAAAATAGAACGATGCAGGAGAAATGGTGATGATAGTGAGCAACACAAATGTCATTTTATCCAACGTGTTTGCTACTGTTTGTATCATCCACTTCATGGAATCACAGAACGGGCTGGGTTGGAAGGCAACATTCAGGTAATGTTGTAACTGTTCTTATTCCAGAGACAATGTTTTCAACATCATTGGAGCCTTCGATATCCCACGTTATATTTATAATTCAGAAAGGAAGAAGTTCCTACCGTAAGTCTACCATATTTCAAGTTTCAAGCCCTTCTTGTTTTAAGAAAAAAGCCTCCAATTCTATGTGGTTATAAGCCTGTTTTTAATCTGTCCCTCTTGGGTCTGTTCAGCTCAAGCCGGAGTGAGAAAGGTAATAAATGTTTAAGACCATAAACCATGTTTATGCCAGCTACTGAATAAAAAAGACAGTAAGGCTGAGGACATACATCACTAGATGTAGTTTGGGCTTGTTTTTTTCCTCACATTGGGCTGTTTAAATTTATTTTTTTAATAAATTTGGTCTGTCTGTTGCCTGTATTTATTTCTTAGCCTGTATCTTGTGGCTCCCTGAAGCCCTGGGGGGTTTCTAAGGAGAGCTCCAAACGGTGAAAAAGAAAAATTAGGAGCAGCTGGTGATTCTGGGGTTTGGAAAAACTGGAGAAATAATGCTCTTGTTCACGACTACTTAAAAGGCATAACTGCTTTTTTTAAAATGGATTTCTGCAGAGGCCTCTTTGGGTGGAAGGATAAATCTCAAGGCCTGTGAGTTAGAGGGGAATGAAATGGATGTAGCCTTCAAAATGCAGAAACATAGGAGCAGGAATGCTCCTCGTGGAGTAACTAAATCACGTTGGAGCTTTTGCAGCCTCCCAGATCTTTTAGATCAATAAGTCATTTTTCTATGTGGATTTTTTACAATGATGACTGTGTTAAACTCTTTGCAGCCTGTCCATGACTGACGTCCCTGGGCCCAGTTTGTTTGGGACTGCCAGAGACAAGGCAGAGCTGTTCCGGGAGCGCTACTCCATCCTCCAGCAGGTCAGGAAACACTGCAGGTGTCCAGAGGGATATATCCTACATCTTCTTCCAAAAATACATTGTGCTACTGCACCTCTTTGCCTCATAAACTCCCTTCCCTGCAGGTTGTCACAAATAACTTGTTTTAGCAGCATTACAGATGCTTTCATGATACATTTCTTAGGCTTAGTTTTATTATCTGGTGTTATTGATCATCTATTTCTTAGAAGCAAGTTCTTGTCAAAAGAACTAAATTATTAAAAGTTGCTGGATGAAACACAGAGTAGAAACTCTATGAAGTATTTTGCATAGTGGTTGTAGAAAACTGGCTCTTTGACAGTGCTCATTTATTTTTAAACTGAATCACTTCAATTTTGGTTTCTGCAGAGGACTCACAGACATGAGTTGTTCACTCCTTCACCAGTTGTTGCTCATCCTGATGACAACAAGAGCAAATTCCAGGTAAAAAATGGAGTTCTTTTCAGTTTTAATCCAGTTCTAAGCCAAATAATCACAGCAGTTCTTTATGCTAGCAGCTATTATTGGGAATCTTTTCCTAAGCCACATTGAGAAATGTGTCCCTGATTTTTGTAATGAGCCTGTATCCTCTGGTAGCTCATTTGTGTGTTTATGTAAAACCATGTGCTGTGTGGTGCTTTGTCTTGCTTAAGAAAAGGCACCTGGAGAGTTTGATTTAATTCTCATTTGATTCCTTGCCTTTGGTTCCAGCTAAAGACAGTAGAAACTCTCTTGGGCAATACAGCCAAAGTGGGAGAAGTGATTGTGCTTGGGATGATCACTCAGCTCAAGGAGGTGAGTTGTTTTTTGTTGTGGAGTATCAGGTCACTGCTCATTCAGTGTTTTAATACGTTAGAAAATGAGAAAACCTAAAAATCTCACCACTTGACCCATTCTAAGGGACTTTCCCACAAGCAGTCAGTGCCAGCGTGTGGGGAAAATCTTTGTCTTCTCACTACAGAATTTGGTAATGCTTTATGTCAGCAACCAGAACCAGTCAGGATTTTTAGGCATGTCCCTTCTTGAAAGGCTGGAGCTCCCCATGGCTGTGTTTGAACTTGCCAATGCCCTGGACTGTGATTTTAGGGAGGGGTGCACCAGCAATCCCAACTGCAGCAGCTCGCAGGGAAGCTGCTGAGATACACTTACCCTAAACTACATTATTTTCTTGCCAGTGTGTTCTAAGCTTAAAATATTAAAACCAGCCAAATTATTTCTAAATGCTGACTGATAGATCCTTCTGGTTTGTGTGTTTGGCTGTTTTTTGCTTTATTAATTAATACTGTGTTTTAGGGGAAATATTTCCTAGAAGACCCCACAGGAGTTGTCCAGCTAGACCTTAGCAAAGCAATATCCTTTTTCTGTGATGGAAAAGCTGAAGGAATTTCCTGTAGACCTGCAGTATTTTAAATTGAGCAGTAAATCAATGCTGACCATTAAAAATTATATATTGAGAATTGCAGCTCTGTCTTTCTCCTTCGTTTCAAATTCCTTGGCTGCTGCAGCTCCATGCCTTTTCTCTTAGGAATGGTCAGTTTTCCTCCTCATGGAAGCAGAGCCTGTTCCTGTTTGTGGGCTCTCTCTGGGCTTACCTGCTTAGGTGGCAGGGAATTGCCAGGCTCTTCAGGCAGCCTGTGAACTTTCAGTGCTGTCCAAATATATTACACCAGCTGAAAAGCAAATTTTGGCTAAAGAACCTACTTTAAAAGAGTCCTGATCTAAGAAAAATGCATTCCTTAACCTTCCTGCACCAGTTCCACAGTGGGTTATATACTGAATCCTGCTTTGTTTTGGCAGAAGGTAAAGCAGACTGGTTTTTTTTTAGTTTGTAATAAATTATTCTGTTAAGGCTGTCACTGCCAGATGTGGCTGAGCAGACAAGTCTCGTGTTGAGGACCATAAGAGTGTTTGTGACTGAGATTTTTGGCCCTGAGCTTTTCCTGTGACCTCGTGGGTTCTGGAGGCAGAGAGCAGGAATTGGAGGGTGTTGGGGGTTGTGTCTCCAGCAGCTTTGAGGATTGGCCCCAGGCTGGCTCCAGCATGCTTGGAGGAGTTTATGACTGGATTAGGAAGGCAGCCTAGAATAACCAAGCAGGATGATGTAACAATCTGAAAATGCTGCTTTGTGTTGGCAAAGCTTTGGTCCTTTAATGAGTTTTCTCATTAGGGTGATGTAAAAGCTCGCCGTTCGGGAGCCTCATTTTAGCAAAAAAAAGGCTATTTTTGTTTGTGGAATGTTCCTGTGTGCAAGAGACATCATCTCAGTCTGTTTTCTGGTGTGTTTTATGTTTAAAATGTAGAGAGTGAGTAGAAGTTGGGAGCCCACATGAGAGTGGGGACAAGCATCACCCTGTTCCTTCTGTTCCTCCGACAGTGGGACAGTCCTTGAGACAAGGTGCAGTTTGATGGGGACCCTTCCAGGCCAGGGCCAGCAAAATGATTCCTGTTCCCCTGCATTCCTCCTCGGTTGGGTTGAGGGGGTTGCTGATGTGGCTGTGCAGCAAATCCGTGCAGAGAAGTGTTTGGGGTTAAAAAAAAAGTTGGTTTCTCGCTCAGCCCCTTTTCCAGCCGGATCATTCCATGGTTGTGGGACTGGAGCTATCACAAGAGAGGGATTGATGGAGGCTGGGACTGGCTGTGCAGCACAGCTGCCAACTCTCTGACTAATGTCTAGGACATGATGCTGGTAGAAAAACTAAGGGTTCTTTTGCTGTTCTGAAATCTCTTAGGTTGGTATGAAGATGAAGTTTTTCATGTGAACGCTTTTGGATTTCCGCCCACTGAGCCTTCTGCTACCACGAGGTATAAAACTGACTTTTGGCAGCCTCACTCCATGTTTTCTTATGGGTTTCTAAGTAAGATCATTGTTATTTCATAATTTCTGTGACATTCAAGTATGTTATTCTTCCTCCTTCCCAAATGCTTTAAAATAAATATAATTTTGAGGAAGAAATTCTGGGACTTAGAGGCACTAAAGCCTGCAGTGTTGGCATAAAAACCCTTTCAAAGGCCTTTGGGTTCTGCATATTAATTGAAATTGGGATGTAAGCCCTTCTCAACTGCAAAACTAGGTAACTGTTATATGGGAATAATAAATTCCTTGTTGCAGAAAGAATGGATCCCTGGTCTAGTGGAAGGTGTTTCTGCCCATGGCAGGGGCTGGAACGAGATGAGCTTTAAGGTTCCTTCCCACCCAAACCATTCTGGGATTCTGTGATTCTAACTTGAGCATTTTAATGATGCAGAGCCTTCTATGGGAATATAAACTTCTTTGGAGGGCCTTCTTCATCCTCAGTCAAGGCTTCTGCAAAACTAAAGCAGCTGGAGGAGGAGAATGAAGATGCCATGTTTGTGTTTGTCTCTGATGTGTGGCTGGACCAAGCAGAAGTGCTGGAAAAGCTTCACACGATGTTTTCAGGTAGGTGAGAACTGCTTTGACTCTAAACCTTGTTTTCATAATTTGTTTCCATAAATTCTTAGTGCAAATAGTGTTTTGACCAGTAGCCATTTTATGGGCTGTGATGAGAATGTTTGCCTTGCTCCTGAAAGTTCTCCCTGGGCTTAGTTTAAACACAGCTCCTTGGTTCAGAGAGATGAGTGTTGCTTCCCACTGCCAGAGGGCAGGGTTAGGTGGGATATTGGGAAGGAATTCTTGGCTGTGAGGGTGGGGAGGCCCTGGCACAGGCTGCCCAGAGAAGCTGTGGCTGCCCCATCCCTGGAAGTGTCCCAAACCAGGTTGGATGGGGCTTGGAGCAACCTGGGATATAGTGGGAAGTGTCCCTGCCCATGGCAGGGGATTGGAATGGGAGGGGCTTTAAGGTCCCTTCCAATGCAACCATTCCATGATTCCATGATTAGTAATGTTGGCAACATTGGGAAAACAGGCATCTATGAATTGCTTCTTTGTATTGCAGCAGTTCTGGAACAGCTTGTCCCTTCTGCCTCAGGTGGAATGGAAGCGTGAGAGGGTGGCTGCTGTAAAAATAAACAACATAAAATTCCGGGTGGGAAACTGCTCCTCACCCAAACAAAGCTGGACACAAATTAGCACAGACGTCCAGAAGTTACAAAACCAGTTCAGTATCTGGATCAGAGCTGGCAAATCCTTGGGGCAAACTGAGCCTGACCCAAGGGTGCAAGTGCTGCAGTGATAAAGGGACTTTGGCCAGTGAGATCCACGTGCTGAACTCACCTGGCAAAGATGCAGGCGCCGCATTTGCTATTTTGAGAGTTTAATAGGCAAGTGATAACCTTCATAATTACAAACTAAATGAACAGCTGAGTGGAAGAGCAGGGACAAATATTGATGAGCCGTTTGTCTGGTCTAAGCAATTCTGTTCCATTTACCAGCCCCTTTGAAAAACCAGTGAAGGAAATCCAAGTGTGATCCTGCGTGTGAGGAAAATGGAGAGCAACTGGGATGTGAGATGAATGCCTGAGTAGATGTTTCTATTTTTATTTCAGGGGTGGGAATCAGGTTTCTTTTTTCACCCTTTGCTCTGAAGCGGGTGATTAGTGAGATTGTGAGCACTCATCAGATCCTTAAACTGCTCAGGCAATTCCAGTTACTGTTACTTTGTAATGCCAGGGGCTGAATTAAACGTTGGTAGAGCCCTTGAATTGGAATTATCATGGAGGTTAATAGCAATCCATTGCTGCCTGCTTGCTGTTTTCCTCTTGAAGGGAATAGTGCATTTTAAAATGGCGTTATTTATAATAATTGCACTTTGTATAATTCTCTGACTGGGTCAGTAGTTGAATACACGCAAACAACGTTGGAATTGAGCCTGTAAATAACAGAGGGCTCCTTTTAAGTGACATTTGTACATTGTCATCACCTTTTTAAGCTAAAACCTGGTTGTATTAAAAAAAAAGTTCAGGTGTATTAATAGCAGCAGCTTGAAGTGCTGTTTCAGTTTCTGCTTTTCATGGCAAGGGCAGGAGGCTCAGTGCTGGAAGGTACTGAAGTGAATGGAGACACTCACAGATCCTCTCTTTTCCCAGGTTATTCCTCTGCACCTCCCACCTGCTTTTTCTTCTGTGGAAATTTTTCATCGGCGCCGTATGGAAAAAATCAAATCCAGTCACTGAAAGGTAGGGAAGCCTTTGTAAACAGTCAGACATGTGCATTGAATTAAAATAATGATGGCAAACAAAGGAAGAGAGCAGACAATAAACCCTTATTTTTTAAGTGCATTGCAGTAGAGGGGTGATTCACACAAGGTGTGTTTATTCCTAACCAGGTGTTTGTTGTGTTTTTCCCTGACTCCAGGTTCTTTGAAGGCTCTGGCAGATATTATATGTGAATATCCCAGCATCCATAAAAGGTACAGTGCAAAGGGAAATCTGTTTATTTTGTGAAACCTTTAATTACTTTCAGAAGCTGAGAGAGAGCCTATTTTCTCATTATTGTGAGGCAGCTGTGATCAGATAACAAGCTGGTTTTGTAACAGGCCTGCAGGTTTGTTTTGGGAGCAGGGTAAGGTTTTGATTTTATCTAAAATAGCTTGGGCACGGAAACTGCTAATGAGGGAGCCAGGGTCTCTCCCTGGAATACTTTCCTGGCTCCTGATCTTTGAATTCAGAACAGCAGACCTACTTTTTAGGATCAGGCTTCTATTAAAGAGATCTCTTGAACTTTTTTGCAGTAGTCGATTTGTGTTTGTCCCTGGCCCTGAAGATCCTGGTCCTGGTTCTATTTTACCAAGGTCAGTTTGCTTCCCTTTCTCAAATGTTGGAATTTTCAGTTGAATAGTTAAAGAAGGCAAGAGTCTTTGTTGATACATCTGCTGCTATTTATTTTAGACCTCCCCTGGCTGAAAATATTACTCAGGAATTCAGACAGCTGGTGCCATTTTCAGTTTTCACCACAAATCCTTGCAGGTAACCATGTAACTGCTGGTTTTTTTTTCATTATTGCTATTTTTTTTTTACTAAATGACAAATTTATGTGCAGAGATCACTTTCAAAACCTACAAATTTTGGGAAAATTTGCCTTAAATTTTTCAAATTAATAGAATTCTTCACTTGCATGGATCGTAACTAGTTTTAAATAAGACATTGATAAATCAGTGAGGAAAGGAAGTAGTGCTAAAAAAATTGAGTCTAAAAATCCTGCTCAAGAGCATCGTGTTTTTTCTGAATCTGGAGAGAATGATGGGAAAAGTATTATTTTAATTCAAAAGTGCTTTTTCATTTGGCTGTTTTGGAGGGAGATCAACTTTACAATGCATTTTCCTCGTTTTTAGGCTAACCTTAATTCATTTCACTGCTGTTTTCCACTCAGGATTCAATACTGCACCCAAGAAATAATTATATTTCGGGAAGATTTGGTCAACAAAATGTGCAGGAACTGTGTCCGCTTCCCAAGCAGCAACATGGACATTCCCAACCACGTGAGTTGTGTTCAGCACCTTTGGCCAAGGTTTTTGACTATTGATCAGCTGGTCTGGATTTCCTGCCAAGAAACACTAATTCCTAAAGGCAGATTTTAATACAAATTCCCATTTTTTTAAAGATTTGCTGAGTTACCCGGTGCCATTTGCAGTAAAGCAGCACGACACTTTGCCTAAAGTTCATCTGCTTGTTTTGTGTTGTCACTTGAAATGTAAATCCTGCTTTTCACACATCAGCACAGCACTCTGGGCTATGGTTGCACTTAATGAATCCACAGCAGGAGTTGATGGGATTTACTGATATAATTGGATGAGAATGATGCAGGTAGTACTGGCTCATTGCAGTGATGGATGGAGTCTGGTTTTATTTATTTTATGGGGTTTTTCTCTTCTTTGCTTGACTCAGAAAGTTGTTTTAGCTTTGTGTCTCTGTGAACCCCCCGTGGACAGTGAGGTACCTTGGTTTTGTGGTCACATTTGCATTCCTGACACCTCCCTGGACTCATACAGGAAGGAATCACGAAGGAAATGTAGAATTATGTATTGCAACACTTTCTGCACGTTGTTTTTTGCAGACTCCATTTTTCTCTGCCTTTTTTGCCTCTTTTTTTTTTAATTCTGCCATCAGTGTAAAAAAATGAGGGAGGGAAATTTTGTTACTAAGGAAAAGGAAAACCATCTGGGAATCAAATGATATCTTCAGCTCAGGGAAAAGACTTTTTAAGTGTGGGTACTGTGAGGAAAGCAATGAGGAAAAAATACCCTAAGAAATGAAAATTATGGCAATATTAGTAAGGAGGAACAGGTAAGAAGATTCTCCTGGAGAGTCTGATTGATGAGATAGTTGAAGATATCTTCAAAGATTGGCTGATATGCTTTAGAAAGGACTTTGTTTATTAAAAACCCCACAATTCAACAAAAGAGCGAGCAGCTCAGTGCTGGAGGAGAGTTGCAGAAATTAGAAACTATTAATAATCTAGAAATAAATAATTATTAATTATCTAGAAATTATTAATAATCAGAAGGAGCAAGATACAAAAAAACCCCAAACATTTCCATGTTCAAAGCTTCTTTATTAACACACCCTGGCACGTGCAGGGATGAGCTGGGCTTGCAGAAAACTGCTTCAAACCAACCCTTTTGTGTGTCCCTTGCAGTTTGTGAAGACCATCCTGTCCCAGGGGCACCTGACCCCGCTCCCCCTGTACGTCAGCCCCGTGTTCTGGGCTTATGATTATTCCCTGAGGGTGTACCCCGTGCCAGACCTGCTGGTCATCGCTGACAAGTACGACCCCTTCACTGTCACCAACACCGACTGCCTCTGCATGAACCCTGTAAGATTCCCTGCCTCACTCCCATCCCGGCTGTCTCTCACTCCCTGCACGGAATTTTACTCACCCAAGGGTTGTTTTCCCGTTTTCCTTCGCAGGGTTCGTTTCCCAGAAGTGGATTTTCCTTCAAGGTGTTCTACCCCTCCAACAAGACAGTTGAAGACAGGTAAATAGATGCATTTTCTCATTTAAAATGAAGTTATTTTCTGCGTGCTGATTTGGATTATCAGGATAAACCCACAGAAAATTGGTAATATAAACAGAGTGAATGTGCCAGCAGTTTAACTTCATTTAACTTCATGCTTCATACTCAGTGTAAGAAAACCAAATGCCCAGAACTGAAGTAATAAATTTAGAAATTGCAAATATCAATGATGGGAAGCACAATCCAAAAGTAAAAGGAAACACGACTGCACTGATTTTCAATGATTGAGACCTAATTGGGAAGCAGATTTGTTTCTGGGGATGATGGTTGTTACATAAATTAATAAAATTTAGGAACAATTCTTGGTTCATTTTGTCATCATCATCAAGCCCAGAAGCCACTTCCAGGCTTTGATTTCACATATTTTTAAATCTGCACTTATTCATTCCAACTCTTCATCCCACTGACTGGAAAAAGGCCAGCTGCAACACTGAAAAGTATGAAAAAGTATCAAAGGGCTTACAGTGGATGAAAATTTGCCTATTTGAAATAATGATGGTATAACCTATTAGGAAAAGCATAAATTTATCTTGTCCTTGTTGGAGAAGCCTTCCCAGGGAATTAATGGATCAGCCCATGTAACCTTTACTTGAATATAAAAAATATCATGAAATGCTTTAGGTCTTTAAATAATTGAAAACATTATCAAGGCTTTCATAGATCAAGAAATAGAATAGCATTGTGAACTGTGTTTAAAATAAATCTCCTAAATATTGTTTTTCTTTGGTCTTTTCAGCAAACTTCAGGGGCTCTGAATTTCTGCAAGACTGAAAAAGGGAGTGAGCCCATGTGAAAGCAACTATAGCTCTTATTTTTTAGGTGGCTCGGTTTTCTGATAGATTACAGACTTTTTATAATGTCAAAATCAAAAACTATTTGTTTTGTACACAAATAAACTTTTACAGGAAAAGACACTGGTGTCAGTTTAGATAAATGGTAGAGTCAGAGTGAAGAATAATTGGCAAAGCATAAAAAAGGGCAACTGGAGGAACAAGCTGTATCCAACAGGAAAGGTGTAGCTTTAAAAAAAAATTAAAGATAGGGAGAACTTTGATAACATGGAGATACTGGAAATATGAGATAGGATTTTCTTTTGGATGGGAAAGGCCCAAGAAGGATTTGTGAGGTGGTGTTTAAGGGCAGTATCTATTTGCAGATAGTGTTATGCAAACAGGGTGAGGGGGTACAAGGAACAAGGACATGGTCCTTTGGAACTTCTGGAGAAGGCTGGGAGGAGGAAATGGTGATGGAGGAAGGTGGGAAAGAGTGAAACAAAGCCAAAACCTGCTCCAGGTGCTTGCGGGCATCGAGACCAGAGTGGGGCTACCTCAAAGTGCCCACAGGAGGTGTGGAACAGAGGGGAGCCTTGTCACAGGAGCTTTGTTTCACAGCCCCCGTCCTGCTGTGCCAGCATGGCCTGAGCATGGCCCAGGGCAGGAACAAGGAGGGGACAGCGGGATACGGGTTCTGAGGAGACAGCAGGGCTGGGATGGAAGGTGGCTATGAGAGGTGGGAGCTGGACGGCCGAGGACTTAAACTGAAACCACACAACAGCGCTTCTGAATGTGCTCCCTGAGGGGATGGCAATGCCAGCTCAGAGCTGTGGGATGGGTGGAGCACAAACTTTACAGAGGTATGAGGAGGTGATGGTGGAAAACCAGCCCTGCTGATGACAGGGGTGATGGCTGAGAGCCACCACGAAGCCACCGAGGGGAATTAAAAGGCGAGGCCGGGATGGAGAGGCCGCCATATTGTTTGCCGTCTCCATAGCGACCGGCCGGCCGGCGCCGCCATCTTGTTTACCGTCACCACAGCAACCGGCCGCCATCTTGTTTGGCGTCCTCACAGCCACGCTCCCGGCCGGGCCGTACCGGGGCCATGGCGGGCCCGGGGCGGCTGCAGGACCTGGACCTCAGCGCCGAGGAGGCGGAGCGGCTCCAGCGCGCCTTCCGCGACGAGCAGTTCCGCGCTCTGTTCGCCGAGTACGCGGCCGAGCTAACTGACCCCGAGCAGCGCCGGCTATACGAGGAGGAGGTGGCGGCGCTGGAGAGGGAGCGCGGCGTGGAAGTGCGTTTCGTGCACCCCACGCCGGGCTTCGTGCTGCGGACGAGCCAGGAGGG